>OV651820.1:33824093-34424093 GCA_927349885.1 Psylliodes chrysocephalus | reverse complement strand
GAGGTACCCTAGTTATGTTATTTGCATTCTGCATACACTCGATTCCTGTTAACAAAAAGTAGTTTTGTAGAAAATTCGGGATTTAAACGAGTTCTATTTTTGGTAACGATTCGACCCGCGGCGGAAAAATGACGCTCACTCGCAACTGAAGTGGCAGGTATTCCCAAATATCGTTTGGCTACAAAAGCTGTAGCCGGAAATTCCTTTTCATTCACTTGCCACCACGAAATGGGATCGTCGCTCCTTTTAATTTTCTTTGCCGCAAGAAACCGCTCGTATTCATCATCCTGTACCTGCTCTTCACTCTCTGAACTAGAACCTAAATAAGCGAAAATACATATTAAATTAGTAATTCAACTGTATTAATAATTAAAAATTACCAAATAATTCCTGAAGTTATTTTTTGTTGCTTTTTGTCTTCATTTTTTCTTCACACCGCTGTTTTTCTTTCTTCTCTTCCCCGACTTCTGCATTCTTGTATTCTGTGTCTAAATGTGGCTGTTCCCGATTTTTATTAGATTTAATTTCTTCGCGAATATCTGCATAAATTTTTTGACGCAACTCAAAAGTGACGAAGAAAAAATTGATATCTTTAAATCTCGGATCAACTGCCATGGCCTTTAGATATAGGTTATTACTTTCCTCAATTTTGTTTATAAAACGTGTATTTAATCCGGATATTAAAGCATTTGTAAAGTCTTTTAAAACAGCGCTATCGTCTTCAGAGTCGTTTGAAAATTTGTCAAAAAGTGCCACTACAATACTTAAAACATCCGATATGGTAACATACTTTTCTCCACAAACTAATGTATTCGCGATTTTTAGAAGGTTAAGCGTAGGTAAAATTTCTTCCATATGCGACTACATTTCGTCCTTCAGGTCTAAGTGCATTGCGGATCGTTTTGTTACGTTACTATCACCAAGTACAGCACGCACGGACCATCTAAATTAAACAGAAGAAAAAAATGTTTATTATAATTTTCACTTATTCTGTAAAGATTAAACAAAATTTACCTCTTTCCAGCATGTGGTATATAGAATTCCATCGTGTGCGACAGTACTGTATAAGTGACAAGGGTTCTTCTTCAACTCCCGTTTCATCCCAGACAGCACACCAAATCCTTTGGATATCTACTGAACATCCCAATATCCACTGAATGTCCAGTCCATGGTAGATATCTATTTTATATCCATGAAATGTAATTTATAGACATGCAAATGTCCATAAATAATAGTAATTATATAGCAAATTATTAAAAAGTTACGCCATTGTGCTCGCCATTGTGGCTAATAGTACCGTTCAGATATTTAAAATTAATTTTTTTAAGGTGTATTCAATATCCCATGAACATCCACTAAATATATCAAAGTGTAGGCGCGAACGCAAACCATCGTGGATATCCAATAGATGTTATTTGATTCTGCTTACTAAGTATAGATGGCGATACCACTATCGCATCTACTCATGCTCGACCCGCCGTAATTGAGTTCGATCGAAATGTGTGTCCTAATCACTCCATTAGAGACTGGAGTCGAGAATTTTCATTTATTGCTGAAGAGTCCTAATAAGGATGACTTTCTCCTTAGTGGGCAAAATCAAAGGCATAGTGTTGAAAATATTTTTTATCTCTGCTATTTTCTTTCGACGTTATTCAATAATCATTGGTTACTTATGAACCTCTGCTAAAGATACCCATAAAATATTTTGCTGAATATCAGAATATCTTCTATATCCTGGGATATAGACGGACATTTGGTTGGATATCCATATTGGATATATTGAATATCCACAAAATATATTCTGTGGATATATCTGTGATTTCTTGTATTTTCTGGAAGATACCCATTAGATATTTTGCTGAATATCCATTAGGATATCTTCTATATCCTGGATATAGACGGACATTTGGATATCCATATTAGATCCACGGAATATTTCTGATATCCTGTGGATATATTGGATATCCACAAAAGATATTCAGCGGATATCTCTGGGATTTGGTGTGTTGTCTGGGATCTTTGGCGGTTTCAAAATGTTTTAGTTTCTTCTTCAGTTCGGAAGTAGCTAATGCACTGTGGCTAAAGTGGCCCACACGTCTACTGGCAGCATTCACTAACTTAGAAATTGGGACCTGCGAATCAGTCTTATCTGTATCCATTGTTTTATTGATCACTAATTGCAATGTATGTGCTGCACAAGAAACATCTGTATATTCAGTGTTAACTGTTTCTGCCACGTGGGCAATGTTTGCACCGTTATCATGTACTATCGCAGATATTTTGTCCGAAATATTCTATTCAGTAACTACATGTTCAATTTCTTCTGCCAGGTACTGGGCAGTATGTCGTTGCTGTAACTTTACAGTTGCTAAAACCGGCGTTCTGAGTTCCCAATTTGTGTTAAAGTAAGAGACAGTAACAGCAAGAAATGCATCGTTTGAAATAGACGTCCATGCATCCGTAGTAATAGCAACATATCGGACATTTCTTTTCTGATTTCATTTTGTACATTATTAAATTTTGATTTAGTAATATTCCTAATGGTTTCTGCACAAGGGCATTTATAGTTTGGTTCCACAAATTTCATGAACTCACGAAACTCAGAAAAATGAAGGGGTAAATTGTTTTCAATGATTACTGATACCAACTTGTCTGTTATCTGACCTTTTCGAGTGTTGTTACACGGTTGTCCAGTAGTTATCCCCATATCAGTGAGTTTTTGCCTTTTAGGCGATCGTAAATGTTTCATCATTGAGCTCGTCGATCCGTCATAATGCAAAGTACCGTCGCAATACTTGCACTGCACTTTATTTTCACTTTCGTGTTCGCCGACGAATGTATTTTTTGTGAAGTGATCCCACACCAAAGACCTTTTAGCGCACCATAATAATATTACGCAAATTAATATAACCGGCACAAATAATGCGACAAAACTGCCGAATAAGTAGCTAATGCGCCGGGCGTGCAACGTAAATCGTAAAAACATCCCACCCCTCACATTCCATTTCAGTTTTTTGCGCTAAGTTAGACACTTTTCTATTGCATGCTGGGCGAATGCGTATTTGGTGGGAGGACCAATAATTTCACTTTCAGACATCACCAGACAAATTCGTGGTGGTTTTTACGACGGAGTTTAACGGGTGTTAACGGGTCTCAACGAGCATTTGCAGCGTTAACGGGTAACGGGTAATACCCGGGTATTAAAGTCGGGTACCCGGGTACAAAAATTAACGGGTATCGGGATTCCTATAGACATGCAAATGTCCATAAATAATAGTAATTATATAGCCAATTATTAAAAAATTACGCCATTGTGGCTAATAGTACCGTTTAGATATTTAAAATTAATTTTTTTAAGATGTATTCAATATCCCATGAACATCCACTAAATATATCAAAGTCTAGGTGCGAACGCAAACCATAGTGGATATCCACTAGATGTAATTTTTGATTTTGCCCACTAAGAAGAAAGTCATTCTTGGTTGGACCGGTTTCGTCCTTATTAGGACTAGAATTATTTCCTTTTTTAAGAATAGCCCGCCTGGCTTTTATTCCACCTAGTCTCTGAACTGGGTACTACAGCGATCTTTGATTTTGCTTACTAAGTATAGATGGCTCGTTGAATATCTACTCATGCTCAACCCGCGGTAATTTAGTTCGATCGAAATTGGTATTGCAATCAGACTATTAGAGACTGGAGCCGAGAATTTCTATTTATTGCTGAAGAGTCCTAATAAGGACGAAACCGGTCCAACCAAGAATGACTTTCTCCTTAGTTTGCAAAATCAAAGGCAGAGTGTTGAAAATATTTTCTATCTCTGCTATTTTCTTTCGACGTTATTCAATAATCATTGGTTACTTATGAACCTCTACTAAAGATACCTATAAAATATTTTGCTGAATATCCATAGAATATCTTCTAAAATCCTGGGATATAGACGGACATTTGGTTATCCATATTAGATCCACTGGATATCTATAATATTCTGTGGATATCTCTGGGATTTCTTGTATTGTCTAGAGATACCCATTAGATATTTTGCTGGATATCCACCCAGACAGCACACCAAATCCTTTGGATATCTACTGAACATCCCAATATCCACTGAATGTCCAGTCCATGGTGGATATCTATTTTATATCCATGAAATGTAATTTATAGACATGCAAATGTCCATAAATAATTGTAATTATATAGCAAATTATTAAAAAATTACGCCATTGTACTCGCCATTGTGGCTAATAGTACCGTTGAGATATTTAAAATTAATTTTTTTTAAGGTGTATTCAATATCCCATGGACATCCACTATAAATATAAATATATCAAAGTCTAAGCGCGGACGCAAACCATCGTGGATATCTACTAGATGTAATTTTTGATTTCGCTTCCTAAGTATAGATGGCGATACCACTTTCGTATCTACTCATGCTTAACCCGCCGTAATTGAGTTTGATCGACATTGTTTCACAAACAGACTTCATTAGAGACTGAAGTCGAGAAGTTCCATTTATTGCTGAAGATTCCTAATAAGGATGATTTTCTCCTTAGTAGGCAAAATCAAAGGCAGATTGTTGGTAATATTTTTTACCTCTATTTTCTTTCGACGTTATTCAATAACCATTGGTTACTTATGAACCTCTACTAAAAATAATTATAAAATATTTATCTGAATTTCTATATCCTGGGATATAGACGGACATTTGGTTGGATATCCACAAAATATATTCTATGGATATATCTGGCATTTCTTGTATTGTCTGGAGATACTCATTAGATATTTTGCTGAATATCCATAGGATATCTTCTATATTCTGGATATAGACGGACATTTGGATATCTATATTAGTTCCACGGAATATTTCTGATATCCTGTGGATATATTGGATATCCACAAAATATATTCTGTGGATATCTCTGGGATTTGGTGTGTTGTCTGGGCATAGGAGATCTTCTATATTCTGGATATAGACGGACATTTGGATATCCATATTAGATCCACGGGATATTTCTGATATCCTGCGGATATATTGGATATCCACAAAAGATATTCTGTGGATATCTCTGGGATTTGGTGTGTTGTCTGGGTTGTAAGTTTTAAATTTCAGTTTTTTGGCAGCTCTGTGACAAATTGCTTGGAAAATGTTTTTCCCGTTGCCTGATTTCATAATATTCTCAATTTGTTATAATTAGCACGCCGATTTTGCTTGATAATCCTTTTTAAAGCTCTTAAGTTGGCATTGGAATATTGTGGATAATTTCCAGTTCTCGGTTCTTAAGCAATATATCCAGTTGTTTTGTGCAGTTTAATAATATATCGAACTGTATATCTCGATTTATTAACACTGTCAGTGATTTGGGAAGAAGTTTGGCCCTTCAAATGCAAGTGAATTATCACTTTCCTTATTTCGTCAGAAACAGCTTTAACACGAGTCATTTTTAGTTAACAACAACACCAATGTACGAAAGTTAATTAAAACGTCAAAATCGGCTTCTTAGCAAAGTCAAATATTATCATTTGTTTTACAAAGCCTGCCTTGATTTTATTGAAGCCGATAAACCGACTTTTCAACTCAAGGGCATGGTCCGAAAATAACTGGTTGTGTGGTTTACTGTCCCGTAAATAACCAAACAGTCGTGGTTGCTGAAGAACTGATTAGTTTTGGAACACGGTTTCCTGAAATTGGTTAATGAACTGTCAAAATAGTAACCAGCCATAGGAGCCCGGTTGCTTACGGTTTTGTCTGTCATTCTTTGTTTTTTTTATATATTTGTTTTTATGAAAACGAAGAAAACCTCAATTTAAATTATTTTTCTTTGTGAAAATTGAAAAAAAATTAATAAGGTTTTAGTTATTCGTTTTTCACCCTGCTCTAGTTCCTAGTTTTTATTTTTGCTACTTCTGAAAGTTATGGTAAGTCGCTATGCTTGCATTTCGAAACATGATTATAATAATTAGTAATACTTTTTTAGGAGGAAGTAAGCATTCCAAGTGATTTGCAAATCTCATGTGGCTATTGCAACCATTATTTGGGAACGCTTAAGGAATTAATGTCCACAAATATTTTAAGTCATTCCTGTTTGGAGAAATTTGACAATGTATCATTGGACTTGGAAAATAAAAAAGTATGGGGTCTTAATGCTGAAAAACACAAACATAATGTTAATATTAATACTCTTGAAGATCCAATTCCAGGATCTAGCAAACAAACAGATACAGCTATTCAAAAAGCTGCTGCTGCTGATGATACTATTGATAGTGCTACTGTACATTTAAATTTTGTTGGTAAAGATTTTTGGACTTATGAAGCAACCAAATTTTTAATAACAACTTATAAAGAAAACACATAAATTTGATTCTCCTCAATATAACAAAAAAGCAGTATGGGAAATTATAAGTGAGAAAATGAAAAAAATAAAAATTTATAAATATGGGGAAAAGTGTTCTGAAAAATGGAGGAATTTAAAGAAAACGTATGAAAAAACATTAAAGGAAAAAAACAGTACATGGAATTCAGGGGTAATTATTGGATATTTTTCAATGACTTCCACGAGATATTTTTTAAAGATCCTCATTACAACCCAATATTCTCAATTAATAGCACAGGCTCTTTTAAAAAAAGAAATTTGACCGAAACTCAACTGGAAATTTTCTCAAATGAAGAAGGTAATGAAGAAAACTCGAAAAAAAAACATCAATGACCAAAAATTAAAGTGTTGCGAGAAGTTTCACCAAAAAAGATAAAATATACATCTACAGATATTGAGAATAGAAGGCAAGAAAGACACACTGAAAAAATTAAACAAAAACAGGAAATATTTGAGTGGTTTAAAGAAAACTTTAAAAAAGAGTAGGTAATAAAACAGTTTTTGATGTTTATGAAAATATGCAAATAATGTGTTATTTTCTAAGGTGATTAAGATTTATTTGTGTTCCTATATAGAGTTGTGTTATGTTGTTTTCTGTTTTAACTGATGTTACAGCCTGGAATATAGGTACAAAAAAATTAAAAAGGAAGGCTATATAGGTTAAGGCACTAACTTGAAGAATTATTGCTGCAAAGTTCTTTCTGCAAATATATGATAGCTCATTTTCTTTTGGTGTACATATGGGAATATAACACCCATCAAGAGCACCAACTGTATTTGGAAAACCCATTTCATTGAAAGAATTTTTGACTGTTTCTAAATAATCATCAAGAGGCCATCTGATCATTGAGTCAGAAATGCTCAAAATTGCATCAGTTACTCTTCTAACTGTTCTCAAAGCCGTTGCTTTCCCAATGTTAAAACGACTACAAATTGACCTAAAACAAATTAAAAAAATATATATTATGGTAATTTTATGGTACAATACTATAAAATATAAAATACCTTCAACTTTATAAACATCTGTTTTATTTATTAATGTGAGTTTGAATTAATGATTCTATTTAATTAGTCCAATTTATAACAAAGTACCTACAAGATGCATACCTATAACAATCAGGTGTGGCAAAATACCATACAGTAAAAAGCAATTGATTTTTTGCAGAAACAGGATTTCTTCCCATAATATTATTAGGAATCAATTTGTCCCTAAGGAAAGAATATGGTCGAAAGTTGGTCTAAACATTCGAAAATTCTCTCGAAATTCACCATTACTATACAAGTCCACTACTTCTGAATTCTTGGCCTTAATACTAAAAAAAGTAATAAATAATTATAAAAATAAAAAATTATAGTGTATCTATTAACAATGATGCTTACCTTGATCACCCCTTTCAAACCTGAATTCATCATCTGAAGACTCATCTGAACTCGACAGAAGAAGATGGTAAAAAACAAAAGCAGCCCGATTGTCCATGTTAAAAAAATCAATTAAACAGAACACACAATCCAAACTGTTGTGTAATTTAAAAAAAAAAAAAAAAAAAAAAAAAAAACTATAGGTTGTTTATTGTTTATGTGCACAGATTTAGATTGGTTTTGTGTCCCGAATACAACGGGATTTTTTAGCAATGTTCTGTCAACTGCAGCGGTTAACAATGGTTACGGTTAGTTACTTTCGGACCATACCCTAAGTTGTCTCCATCATGTATTTTGCCAAACACAAATCATTTTACAAATAAAACAATTTCGAAATAAAAACTCTTATTATATTTCCATAAACATTTAAACAAACCAAAAATATTATATTTTAAACACAAAATTTGAATTTGCCCTGAGATAAATTTACAAATATCATGTTTTGTGGGGTTGGGCCAACTTCACTGAGACAGGGCTCGTATATTTTTTATATATCCCTGTTATAAACTGTAATAGTCTTTTGAGATGATAGTAATAGTAATAATAGTTCAACATCTAATACATATTTGACATATTTATCTTTATGACACCGTGCTAGGTTTAGTAACTCGATTTTTAAAATTGGTTGGAATTTAATATTTTTCTTAATAAGACAATCTGAAATCTGGGCTTTTCTCCATTTGGTGGTTGGTAACTGATCTACACGCCGGCTGTGGTATGGAGCGTTATCCATAACAATAACAGATCCTGGTTCGATTTTTAAAAGAATATCTGAAAACAATTCCGGTATCTGCTGATGAAATCCTTATCAGCGCGCCTATGACATCGCTTCAATGATAACATCCAAGCAAGATTCAAATGCGTTGTTGCCAATAACGTCACTTTAATCTGCGACGACAGTGTGGGTCTCGAACATTATCTACCGATAGATAAAGATGCAAGCTACGCGCTGGCAACGTTCCATTTTACCATTTGCTAGGAAGACGTTTGTACAGTTTAAAAATAGACCAGTCAAATTATTAAAATTATTTCAACAAAATTAGTTATTCAAAAAATTTATAAAGATAGCAATCTTCTCAATTTTTTTGAAACTATCTGTACGTATAGCCTTTAAATAGTGAGTAGAAGAAAAAGGTTTTACTAGAAGAGGAAGGTTTTTGTAAATTGATTAAATAAATTTTGCAATGCCCCACTAATTTGTTTATTAATTAATACTGAATATTTCTCCTTTTGTCGGTATTCAAAAAAATTAACAACTATTAAAAATAACTTTTTTGTACAGGGTAAACGTCTAATTTGATTGGCTTATAAAATTTCTTTACAACATGAGTCACTATCTACAATTATAGTATTCTACTGTACTTTATATTAGTTCGCTCTTTTTTTATTATTATGATTATTTTTAACCTGCCACATTTTTTTGTAAGTCGAAAATTAGAGAATTGAATAAAAAACTTGATTGTTTTTATGAAATGTGAATCACAATTACTTATTACATCCCCTTGTATCGACGTCACGCTACGCCACTGGATTCATATTAGAATAAAAGTGTTATTTAAAAGTACCAAGTACATCTTTAATTACTATAAATGGTTTCTGAAATTAATCCTTGATATATAGTGACACTGATCAGTGTAAAAAAGTAATTCTGAAAAATAGGTGATATATAGATTAGATTAGATTCTGCAAGAGTTGGACGTTTGGAAACTGTTATCCTAAAGGGAACGAAGTTCCATTTTCTCATTCTGAGTAAAATGATGTAAAGTTAACTTATAATATAAAAAATAACTGATTTTTTTTTAATTACATCGTAATTATTATAATAGGTATAATAAAATAGGTATGCACAACATTCATTTCCAGTTTATTTTCCATACATTTTTGGGTCCTTTTCTATGCATAATATACTTTTTCTGACATTAAGTGACAGCTTTGTTGCTCGTCTAATTTAAATTAACTATAATACAATAATATTTCCTTTTAATAAATGATTTTCAAGTAATTTATCGAACCATGTGCGAGCATCTTTGATTTATTTGAATTAGAACTAAGGTATTGGTTCCTTTTAGAGGAAAGTAAAACCTGTATTTTTAAAATTGGTGCTTGGTTCATCTACAACAAAACCATGATATCTTAAAAATGGTAAAATGGGCTTGGTCCTTTTTAGAGTAACGCTATCCATTTGTTTTTGTCCACTCTGACCTTTTCAGATCTATTGTTAATTAGATTAAGGGCCGATCTTTTCACCTCTGAGTAAAGTTACACGTAGGTTTACTTGACAGATTAGCGAACAATAGTCCTATAGTTTAATCAGCAAGTAGTTACTTTCAACTTTACTCAGAGGTGAAAAAACTGGCCCTTAGTAGCTTTATCAGTTGTTCCTGCATGCTTTTGGCTTTTCTTTACTTATTGTTTGAAATCTCAATCTAGCCAGGCCTTTATACTGACACAAGACGTGAATTGACTTTTCCTCTTATTCCCAAAACACGCACATAGTGTTACTTCTTCTGCTAGAACACTCATGTGGCTTCGTATGTGACAGTGTCCAGTAAAAAGACCTAGTGTTATCCTAACGATTTGACGTTTTGCTCCGGTAGATCTTTTGTGAAGTTGGGTGACGATTTCTTAATAAACTCTTTGGCTTCTCTCAATCCTGGAGAGTTGTTCCACCATTTCTGAGATTATTTTTGCATACATTGTTTGATGAATGACGCACACTGCCTTAGCAACTCTGCAAAAAAGGTTCAGGGATTCTCATGGCTATATCAGAGTCTTTTCAGGCTAATTCTTCGGGCCTTTTCTTTGTCCTGGTGTCCTTCGCGGCCTGGTACCCAGGCTAAAATCACTTTTTTGCCTGTTTAGCTGTCAGGTCTTCCATGTAGTCTTTCACCTGTCGTGATTTTATTTCTGGTAAGAGAATTGCCTTTAGAGCTGCTTGGCTATCAATTTAGATGGCAAAACCATTGATACTTGCTGATTTATTTCTCATGCACAGTGTTGTATGTATGTTAGCTTGTTGCACATTCTTCTGAACTCAGCTAAAATTCTCGGCTAAATTATTGTTTTCGACTTGGGTCTAAAGATTTCAGCAACGGCTTCTCATTGGTGATAGGTATTTAAACTGATTTTTCTGCCGAATTATAATTTATCTTTTAAATTGGTTTTTCTACTAAATTATAGTGGGAGAAGGAAACAATCAAATAGAAGCAGACCACATCAATGCTACCATGCACAAATGGATTAATGAAGAACGATTCGAAACGTTTCCTAAAATCACCGAAGCTAACATTAACGAAATTCTGCGTACACAAAAATATATCGTCCTTGTTGTAGTAGAAGAAAATAAAGTTTTTCAAATACCAAAAGAAATGCTCGAGTTCCGGAACACGGTTGAGGCATTGGCTAGGAAGAAAAGACATGTTTATCATGATTACTTCCAATTTGGATGGACAAATAGTCGTGAGTTGGCTAATAACATCGCCATGCAGATTGTTCCTTTGCCTTATTTAATTGTTTTGAATTCAAGTACTTTGCATCACCATGTACCTGAAGATGAACCAATGCAAATGACACCTGATGCGATTGAAATGTTCTTAAAGAATATTATTGAAGAAACAGTTCCGGTGAGTACTAAATATATATATATACAGGGTGAATCCTCAGTTAATACTTTTTTTATCTGTGTATAGTAATCATTAAAATCAATATTCATGTTCCTTCTAGACAAACAAGGCTTATTCACCCCTTCAATATTAGACAACATCGACAAAATCATGTATGTGATATTTTGATGTCTGGCTGATTTAAGATTTAACTTATTTACATTTGTTATCTTGTTTTTTTTTTTAATATTTAATTTATTTTTCTTGTTTATGTTAATTTTATGGTAATTTATGTTTCTTTGTTTTAAAATTCTCTAAGGGTAGGTTAGGTTTTAAATTTTCCCTTTTATTAAACTTGTATTTTAATTGGGCAATTGCTCTTTGATAAATAAATAACTTTTTCAAATAACTTTAAAAAAATTCAAAATAGAGATACAGGATTAAAAAATCTAAATCCGAGCCTGGACTTATGTACGAAAAGTGAAATGAATTAATAAGTCTGTTTATGTTTTTATCTGTGTTTTCGGTTTTTCTTACGAATGTGAATCACGGCTATTGTAATGTAGTGGTCTGATTTTAGTTAGTAGGTCACTAGTATGTTAAATTGAAAATTAAGTGCGTATAGAAGAACATATTTAAATAATGTTATTGAAGACTTGTTATTTTTTTTGCGTTTAAGTTTTACAGGGTGCACGAAACAAAACTACAAATCATAAAATAATTATTTTACTATTTTTTATTTAAGTAGGTACGCAATTGTGTCTTAAATATAGTAATATTGAAAAATACGTATTTTATTTCTAATTATACAGGGTAGTTTAAAGTATTTCGATTATATATTTTAATAGATATAATATGGATTGGATCAGTTACGATTGTGGTAAATAATTTAAAAGTATCCGATTGTCGAAAAAAGTATCCGGTATCCGGATACTTACAAATTTGGTCACAGATACGTATACTGGATACAAAATTTTAAAAGTATCCGGATACAGCTTTCGGATACACACAAAGTATCCGGATACAGAAGTATCCGGATACTACCCAACTCTGGTATGTTATCAAATCATATCCATTTTATGAAATCCACCAATCACAGTTCATTATTTATTGTCGTTGACTATTTTTTTTTTTAATTAAATTCTGTCAAACTAAATGGCTGAATATTTTTAGTTATTAAGATAAAATATAATTCAAAATGAGTGATTCTTGTAAAGAAACGATAAATAGGGGGGGTGGGTGGCTCACCAGTGGTTAGGATTTTGAAATTCATGGGTCCTGAGTTCGAATCCTGGCGGTAACGGGATTTTTTTATAATTAATTTACGTAATTAAAAATTAATTCTAATGCACTAATAGTGCTGTTCTTAAAGTGGCGCTGAGGAACTGTAACAAATCCTACACAGAACACGTCATATAAAAATTAAACCTAACTAAGACAAGTTAATTAAGTAGAATCTACCAAAGTCATTACACCGAAGAGAAAAAACATTTACCATTTTTATGCATGTCATAGTAATAGACACATCATTGATAGTAGTAGATAACAATAGATTATGAATTATACTTCTGCAACGTGTAGGGTTGCCACCTTTTTGAAAAGTGAATAAAGGACCATAATGCTAATAGGGGTCCTCACCCTTCTACTGAACTTCAAAAAAAAGGTCCACGAATGTGAAACAAAATCCTCGTCCTCTTACCAAGCTTCTAAAAATCTTTGTGGCATTCTAGTACTAACCCTGAGTAAGTTCGTGATCTGTCCAAGTTGAATAGTACGTGTCTGCTATCTGTATGGATGAACATGTTCCTTTCAGTGATATTGTTTCTGGTAATTTCTTTTGCTGTTCCTCTGTTTAGGGTTAAAGATTTGGAGTATATTCCACATCCTGAGCCTTGTTTTGTTTTAGAACCATCGAAATAGATATGAGTCGTACCTATTCACTTCCGACTCTTCTATTTTTGTTCTGTTATAACTTTATATGGCTTATGGAAGATATATGGGTCCTTTTCAATAACTTTTTAATTTGGGTGATCTTAACGATTACACCTACATCTCTCAAGATATTTAGCAAAATGTTTGCAAAGATGTATAGTTTGGTACCTGGCCGACTATGACAAAAACAAAAATTCACAAATAGTTTGTCTTATATATTTTTTTGTTTTTTAAACATGCAATTTCATACCTCCGTCACGCGTCACGATTGCTATTTTCTATGTTTGTACCTTTGTCATTTAATATACATGCAATATACAATGTTTGTCGCTATGTTTCATAATCTGCCATATTTTATCTGTCAATATAATGATAAAATGCAACAAAACATCGACTATACATACATGTTACTAAATCTTGAATATTGGTTGTCATGCTGCGTGTACCCGATCTCCGTCACACCAATTTTAAGTTGAAAAAGCGACCATCAGGTGGCGGTATCTGCGAATAAAATAAGTCTGATTTTGTTGCTGGGCCTCAGTGCATTCATGTCAAGCAGTAATTGTGAAGGCAGTAGTATTTTATTGTACGATTTTTCAATAAACCAGGTAAAATTTTGGCAGGTTTTTTTTTCTTCTCGGATTTCCGTCCCATAGGATATTTATTTTAAAACAGCAAATAGCGCTTTTATTTAAATATCTTTAAAAAGTATACCCTGGCCAATGTACATATCTAACCTAATTCTTTAATATAGCAAGTGCAAGAATTCAGAAGATCTATAATAAGTGAATCATATTACCGTCCCGTCGGATATCCGTCACGCTGACATTAAAACGTGACGGAGATATGACGAATGGGACGGAAATATTAATTTATTTAAACGGTTTCATTTCAAAAAATTAGAATATTGTCATATTTATTGTTTATCTGCTCAAAATGAATTTCAAACAGTGATTGAAAGTAAAAGAGATTTTTTTTTCATTTAAATGGAGGAAAACTCTTTGGTATGCGTTTCTCTGAAAATTAGTTCAGATGATGTAATTAGCCCAAAGAATGATAATGAAAGCGACAAAATAGCTTTATTAAAGAAAATGTTAAAAGACATGAAGGAGAGTGCGTTAGAACAACAAGTAAAAGATAAAAAGTTGAACAAAAATACCTTCCAAATTAAGTTAGGTACGTGACATCACTAACAAAGCAATATCCAAGTTAAAATCAGATAACTTAGCGAAAGCCAAATTAAAAGATTTTGAAGAAATATTGCCATCGACATCTAAAACCTCAGAATATAGTGTTGAAGTTTTTAAAAATTAGTGTATTTTCTTGCGTATTTTTCTTTACTTTTCATATTTCCGACACATTATCGTATCTCCGTCACTCTTCATATTTCCGTCACCTCATGTTTTAGTGAAATTGTAATTCTACTAAGGCACTTGGGAGTTAAAATTTTTCAATTTAACGTACTATTTTAGAGTTATTTAACTGTTTTATGCAATTTCTATAAGCTACTTTAGATATTTTTACTAAAAAAAAAAAATAATTCCATTTTTTTATCTTTCTTTTAATAAATTTGCAAATTTTTTCTCACTACATTTATTTAGATTGTAGTAGCACATTTTGTTAATGTATTTTTAAAAGATGATGGTACTTACTTTAGAAAAACATTACAACAATAAGAATTTAAACGTTATCTAATTTTTTTTGTAGTCTTGTATGTGTGACGGAAATCTTAAAATATAAGACATACCTAGACAAATTTCTACAGAAAAAAAAAGTATATGAATATTTTCAATAACCAAGGCTCAAACCAAGTATTTCAAGCATGTAACAATATAAAAAGGATGATATTAAACTGATAACTTAAGGTGAGATTTTCAAAATCACTTATAGTGCAAATTAAAAAGTTATTGAAAAGGACCCATATCTTGGTGAGATGGAGTCCATGTTCGCTTGAAGCAGTGAGTGCGTATCGAGCGCCTCTTGCCAAAAGCGAAGTCTCGCCTTACCAAATCTTACATCAGATTCTATTTCAACCATGAGGAGACATGTCATTGCCATCAGAGCAACCTTCTTGTAAGTATCACGGGAAGTGAGACTAAGAATGACTTCCATGACTCTGGTTGGTGTGGTTTTCATTGCTCCTGTTGTGTTGAAACATGCTGTTCTTTAAATTTGTTCTAGTTTGCAGGTAGCTATCAATTTTTGGGTTTTCTGTACCCAGACAACTGCACTGTATGTTAGTATAGGTCTTATGATGACTGTGTAAATCCATGCAACGACTGGGGGAGACCCAGGTGCGCCTTACGGTTCGACAGCATTGTTCATAAGCAGTGTATGCTTTTTTAATCTGTTTTCTAGGTTTGAGTTCCATGTTAACTTGCTGTCAAAGGAGATACCTAGGTACTTCAACTCTGTTGCAAAGTTTAGTTTTGAGTTCAGGAACTCTTGAGGTTTTAGTTCAATTTTCATTCCTTCTCTTGTGAAAAGGAATTGATAGACAGTGAATGGTCCTTATACTACTGTTCTATAATTGTGAGAGCTACTTGCATTCTTTCACAGAGTGTTCTAAAAATTCCTTGTTTGCAGAATAACCAGGTCATCTGCATACGCTATTGTGTAGAGACTATTATTATTGAGACTGCTGATGAGGTTGTCTAGGGCCATGTTCCACAGTATAGGTGATAGTACCCCTTCCCCGTGGATGTTCCCTCACAACCAAGCCTCTTATATTTACATCTTCTATACTTATGTTTACTGCCTGCTTTGAGAGCATGTTATGTATCCACTCACTAACCATCTGTGGAACATTCCTGTTGGTAAGTTAGTGTATTATATTGGGGAAGGTCGTCTTATCGTGTTGTAGGAATCATACATAATATATTATGGTATATCACTGACAGTGATTCATATTCGTGTTGCAAAAAAATTGATTTAGATATAGGATCCGTGATTCGAATCTATTTTTGAAGGATTCGTCCCAGCTCTGAATTATCAGATGCAAATTGTATCCCTTTCACGTTCAACTTGAACATTTCTCTTGCAGATTTAATTATCATTTTTCGACAAAAATTAAAGGGTTATAGAGGACCGTATTGGATACATTTTTGAATAAATTATAGTCAAATTCTTATTTTTGAGTTTTTTTGAAAAATTTGTTTATTTGAATGACTTAACACAGTTAAAAAAGTATCAACTTAGGATTCGCCCAATATAAAAGAATGTTTTTTTAGGCAAATAAATTATATTTTCCTTTGAACTTTATAAACATATACCTTTTTCTTGACTCCATTACGTCAAATTAATTTTTAACTTTTGAATTTGACAAGGGTAAAATTCCAGTGCCTTTTATAAATTTTAAATCTATGGTAACATGTATATTTTTATAAAAGGTCTGAGATTGACGGTAGTTTTTCAAAACCACATTTTTGAAATATTACCTTTTTATAAGTCATACGTTAATTTAAAAGCTCATATTTTAGGTTTTCAATGAAACAGTAATAATAGAGCTGCAAAATTTTGATTTCAAATGAAATGTTTATAACAGTGTTTATCATTTGGTCCTTATTTGTAATTCTCCTTTCTTTTAGATTTATGGCGGTAATGACATAGCTGTAAGAATTTATAGAACATATTTTAAAGCAAGAACAACTCTAGCCGACAGATGGTCAGGAAATCCAGTACTGACAACTGTTTTGCTTGGACTACCTCTGGGATTTTTGTCGTTTATTTTGTACTCATGTTGTTGTGCAAACATATTAGATGCCGACGATGATGAGGAAGAAGGTAACTTAAATTTTTTACCTAATTTATTCGATAAATGTATTTTCTATGGTCTACAGCTCTGACTATATTCAGTTAAATCTAGCAATGTGTACTTGATAAAGCCATAACCATGTGGATTTGTATAACATAAAATAGATAGCTAAAAAAATTTAAAATTTAAAATTTTATATTAGAGAAAAAAAAGGAGAGAAAATCGGTTAGATATCCGAAAACTATAGTACGCATTTTTGAATTGTGAAATGTAAACCCCCAATTTCCCCTACGAAATTAAGGAATTCTTCCCCACATCCCCAATGTGAAAATAAACCCAAGGAAAATTGAAAAAGCTAAAAAATAAAGAAAAAGTGGGTGCCCCACCTAGGGATCGAACCTGAATATAGTCCTCGATGCCTTTACCAATTAGGACACTGCAACACAGCTACGACATTTTAATGTGTGAAGAATATCTCACACTTAATGTATTATCCACACACACAGAATTTCATGAAATTTTAATATGTTCTTGAGGGAATCAAATTAAGCATTTTGTTCTATACACGGTGATACCGAAACAATTCACTTTAAAGTCATGTTGATACTTTGAAGACAAAACTTGTGTTCACAGGTGGGTTTTGTTCCATTGTATCAACCTTGTAACTATACAAGGTGATCCAGAAAATACAGTTCAAAATAATATGAGCAAATGAAATAATTTGTTAAAAAACGCAGTTTTTTCGTTAAAAAGTTGTGTATTTTATCTACATACCACATTCCTATTTTAGAAAACTTGGTTTTTGTTTCAAAATTATATATTTTATTAAATGTTAATTGAAACAAATCTAAAACTAATTATTAGAACAATGAATGAATAGGTACTAATTAATAAAAATGACTAGCTGTTGTCCGCGGCTTGGCACGCGTGGAATCATGTTTTTAATATAAAAAAAGCATTGCTTTCCAAAACACGTGATATGTTTCTTAAAGCTTCATGTGATAGTATTATAGATTAGAGCTAAGTAGAGTAATCTAATATTTCAGTATAGTAATATGATTAAGGATCTCTTTTTATACCACATTTCAGGAAAGAACCTCATCTGCTCATATTAACAGATTGCTTGTGGAAATGTTATGTTGGGAATAGGGTGTTAATACACTGCGACCTAAAAGATCTATTGGGTCCCCTTCTGCCGCTAATGCAGCAAGGAACTGTCTTGATGGCTATACGACTCTTCCAATCTTATATTCTCAAGGAAGTGTAGGATTTTGAGAGGCCTCAAGTTAGGTAAATCTCCCTCTACTACTACTCTCAGTTTACTAAGGTGTCCTTTGAGTCGGCAATGCCCAGTAAGAATCCCTGTTACAATGTGTAGCCTGTTCTTGCTCAGGCAGGTACAGGCTTCCGATTTTTTCTGGTTATATTTACCCAGAAGTATCTTAGCCTGTCTTAACCCTAAGACGTTGACCCAATTATCAGTTCTTTACTGTCCAATTCTTTTTTAATCTCTCCTAATATTGTGGCATACTAAGCATCTGCAGACCATTTTTGAGCTGATTTTGTAAGAGCTTTGTGCTTTGATGACTGCTTGGCTATCGCACATGATGATAATCTCTTGTCTACGATAGTTTCTCTTGATGTTAAACTGGATACACGTCTCAGTGGCGTGAATTTCCGCCTAGAAGATGCTTGGGTATTTTTTTCCCCAAACTATTAGAGAGCCTGGTTCTTTGCCCATACACTCTTATTCCAGTTCCTTCTATGTTTTTGGAACTATCCGTATCATACTGAATAGCATGTATTTCTGTTGTAAACACGATGTATTCTTGGCTCTATTCTTTCTTGCAGCCCAGCTGTGTGGTTTTGAAGTTTTTCACAAAACTGCAATGTACTTCCTTCACACTCTATTAACAGGCCACATAAAACTGTCCGTGAGAAAATCTGTCTTCCATTAGGCTGTCGAGGTGACGAGACATCAACATATGTCGTTTTTTATCAATTCACTCCTCACATTTCACTTATTTGTTTTATTTATATTTTATTGTTAAGGAGGTATACTTCTATTTTTACCCAGCTGTATTTGTCAATATTCCATTGAAGATATATTTTGTCTTCAAAATATAGCTAGATTTAGTTAAATGTATTTTTTTAACAATTTAATTAATTAGTGTGCATCCACATTTTCGCAACAGTTTAGCAGTCATATCTCCGCTCACGTCGTGAATGGGTGACCGCTGGGAGCTCCACTATGTGCCTTGTTGCCATGGAATTTAGTATTTAACAATCGACAACGTGGATTGAATCACAGTGAATGAGTGACTGAATTGGTGAACGGGATAGTAGTAGGACCTTCAAATGGTGGTAAAATAAGCAACAGGCTGCAGTGATGCCAGGCTACAGACAGATTAGGGTGATAGTCCGAAGAGTGTAAAAAATGGCTTTAAGCTTGAATTTTATTCAGTATTAGGTACACTGTATAGTTTCAAGCTTGGCCAATGAAAAAATAAACTTTGTTTAGTTTAATTCATTTGCTCATATGACTTTGAACAGAGTTTTCGGTATCACCTTGTATAGTTACAAGGTTGGTGCAATAAAACAAAATGCACCTTTGGATACATGTCTTGTATTCAAAGTATCAAGCTAATTCAGTTTAAAATGTGATTTTTTCAACAATTTAATTCATTAGCCTGTATTACTGAAGTATATTTTCGGTATCACCTTGTATAGGTACAAGGATGGAGCAATGGAACAAAATGCTTACTTTGACTTCCTCAAGAACATACTAAATTTTTTTGAATTCTGCCTGTGTGGAAAACTCATTCATAGTGTGAGATCTTTTGTTATCATATTCCTTTTTCTCTTTAAATTTACGTTTATAGCGGTTCGTACATGAAAACAATACTGGCAGACAAATGAAGGATCCTAGGATTCATTCTAGTATATGCTAAGCATGTCGTCTTTCACCGATACTGTGGCTTTAAAGAGAATTGAGGCTGGGGAGAGGGGAGAGTGTGTACTGGCGAGAGTCAGAATCTGATGACTTCAAATTTACTTATTCGACTGTCATAGCTATGTGTTGCGATCATGATACTGTAAAAAGAAAGTACTACGTCACGGTGACGTATTGTGGTGCGAAGGCGTGGATTTTACGAATTTGTGATATCAGCTGATCGAACACAGCGCGCCAAAATAATTTCAATCTGTTCATGGCCAATCAGTTAGCCATATTCCACACCAAAATACGTCATAAATCAACGAAATTTCGTCAGCTAAGTACCATATCTCTATAATTTTTTGTAACATGTGTTGCGGTGGGCTACTTGGTGAAAATATTGAGTGCTATACTCCGAAGATCTAGGTTCGATCCCTGACCGGGACACTCGTTCATATATTTTTCAATTTTGAATTTTTCTTTGGTTTGTTTTCACTTTGGAGACGTGAGTGAATTCTTTAATTTCTTAGGAAGAATTGGAGTTTACTTTTCACATTTTCAAAAATGCATGTTTATTTGTTATAATTTTTGTACGCCTGTTCAGTTTAAAATAATCAAAATTTAAATGTATATTCCACATTATTCTTTTATTACTAACATACAATTATATTTTTCTTTTTTTTTTCAGAATTACCTCACGAAAAAAAAGAATAGATGGATTTTATAAGGACAATACGTTTTCATTTAGAAAAACTGTCTCTAGTCTTTTTTGTATTATGTTATGTACCTGAATAATTTTGTGATATAGAAGCCAAAGATTTTTTTGATATTATATTTTAATTGTCGTTTTCATATTATGAATATTTAATGTTAATATTTATTTACACATATTATAGAACAGATGCAACGTTTACAACGCAAGCCTTTATTATAGGGGCGTTTAGATGAGGCTTATGTAACATTTAAACAAGTTTAATTAAATATGTAAAAATTAATATTGTGCCATTTTTATATTGTTACACTTTGGGTGTATTTTATAGAGAATTACATTAAATAATAAAATAATATCAGAGTACGTTAATTTTCCTATGACTCCAGGAGAACTGTATAGAAAAACGATGCTGTTAAATAGACATAAATAGGAAAATACATGCTATCCAACTAGAGCTAGAGGTGTAACTATTATTTTAAACGAAATCTTTCACCATGTTCTCTAGTACTCGCTTTAATACGCCTTCTTCCAGGATAAAAGAGTACCACTGAGCGAAAAATGACAACTACTGGAGAGAGTTTCAATACTTCTTGCCAATTAGGTCGATAATTTTCCTCTTTCCATTGTCACATCTTTAAAACGGGATCGTTCTCTTGTTCTTCCCTAAGTTTGACAGGGGCCCATTCATCGTTGACAACCGTTGTTCGTCGTACTGTAACTTCTTTAGCAGATGTGGCCAACCCCTCTCCAAACGGAATTCCTTGACCAACACCTTCATTGCACTTCGAAGGTTCCACCATGACAGGCATTCCTTTCTCTAGTTACTTGTAACCGCGTTACTTTTATGGTTTCAAATGTATCAGGTACCATATTTCCTTCCTGTACAGTCACCGGCATGGTTTTTCAATTCTTTAGTGTTCTTTGAACGTAAACTGCTTACATTTCCCATTTCACCGCTATTCCAGCACCTAATAGTCTTCTGCTGCTTCTCAATAAAGCTTTTTATCATGTGAAACAATTGGTCGACGGTATTTCTCTGTCCTTTTTTACAGTCCTTACTTCACTGTATTCACCAGAAGCCAGTGTAGCTGCTTCATATTCAAGAGCGGCGGACAAGACATTGAACAATGTTTTGTGACGGGCTAAACGGAGTGTCCTTTGCATTTCATGGTCACGAAGTCTATCAATAAATGCTTAAACAGCCAAGCATTCAATCATGTATTCTGGAGCTGATTGATAGGCAAATCGCACCATCTTCCCAATATCTACTTCATATTCTTGAAGGGTCGTCTCGTTTCTGTTTGCGATTCTTTAACTGTAATCGGTAAACCTGCTCCAAGTGTTTGTGGCCATATCACATGTTGTCTCTTTTTAAGTTGTTCAAAATCGTCTGTTTTTCCACGGGTATAGGGGTCTATTCTGTAACAATTCCTTTATATTTAACGGCCTTTAAAAATATGTTTTTCTTTACTTCTGTCATTATTTAAACGGATCTTTAAATTACATTAGAGGACTTAAAGAAATTTGTTTAAATAATGACAGAAGTAAATTAACGAATACGAAAATATTTTAAAGGCCGCCAATAGTTTTAAAGGCTGTTAAATATGAAGGAATTGTTACAGAATAGACCCCATAGTCTGAAGGACATCTAAAGCATCTCCTCGAAGGGCGATAGTCAAATTTACTGTATTTTCCCTTTAAGACCATTCGTTTTCTCCGGCAGCTGGGTCGAACTGTTCAAGATAGTCCACGACATCTTCTCGTCGAAAGTTGGGGCTTAAACAACTCCTTCCAATTTCAACTTTAACTCCACCTCATAGTACTTTATTTCACCGTTGTCTTGTATGTTTAATTTCTTCCATATTCTGTTCCATCCGTTTTATTTTCTCCTCAACGGAAGACATTATTTTATTATCGACTGAGGATATCTTATTTTCCATAGAACTTTTTCTTCTAAGGAAGAAATATGGAAGCAATATCAGTAGTAATTTCACTTTTTATAGAAGATATTTTGTTTTTCAAGTCTGAAGAGATATAGAAAGAGACTTTATCTTCCAAGGAAGAAACTTTAGTTTCTGATGAAGAAATATAGGTTTTCATAGAGGTCATATCGGAAGACATTTTGGTTTTTAAGGAAGAGATATTACTTTCGACGTAACTCAGCCACTTTTAAATCACACAGTTTTTTAGCCATTTTTTTCCACTATTTACTTCTAACTTCTAACACCAATGTAACGATTATTTAATTTAAAAATAGTTTATAACGTACTAATTAATTTATTTAATACTTAGACACTATTATAACAATTTTAATTTATTTATTACAATTTATCTTTACTATATAACACTAATATTGAAACTTCACGTCTACCAACAAATTCGCGCTATTTGAAATAATCTCGGCGGGTGACTTTTTCATGATTACAATGCTTCCTTCTTATCGAAAGAAGTAAAAAACAGCGCCTGTAATTAACCTATTATTGTTCCGTTTCCATTAATCTAGTACATATTGTAGATATTCCTTTAAAACCTGACTACACTATTAATCAATTTATTTTTTCCAAATAATCAACAAGTTGGTTATATACTACTTTTCCTAATATTTTGTTCTATTGTGGCCGACATATTAATTCTGTACCATCCGTGAATAAGTGGATAAGTTAAATTTTAGTAAAAACGAGACATCTACATACTCGTACATCTATAGTGTTCTTCCCATTCTGTCTGGTGAATAAATGGGTAATCAAATTCGCAATAGTATATTTCAGAGAACACCGTGAATAGTTGGATTTCTCGAATTTTTTGTGCCAAAACCGATAACTACAGCTATCCCTGGATTTGGAAGAGGTAGATCCAATGTCTAAAAAAACGAAACAACTTAAAATTTCTATTTTACGAAAACATTAAAATGTTTAAAATGGCCATACTAAAAAACTCTACTTTTTAACTTATCGACTTATTCACGGATGGTACAGAATTGGTCTTAAATCTACTGCTCTATAATATATAAAAATAAGTTTAAATGTTTCTAATATTAACACCTAAAACATAACTAAATTATATCCTAAATTAAAATAATTAATAAAAGTATAAAAAACTACATCGAATAGGTCCAAGGTTGCAACGATGAAGATGGTGTCAATTCCTATGTTAGAATTGTGTGCAGTTGTTTTGTTGTCACATCTTGTTTATATGTTTATAACGTACGTCTATTCAAAAAGAGTATTCACTTCTAAAATCTATGCATTTTCAGACTCCACAATTATTCTTGCCGAGTTCGAAATGTAAACTTCTTTTACTCTTTTCACTCCATAACTAACTTCAGTCCATATTAAATCATTGTAATTCAGTGATGTGAAGTTAGATATGGAGTAAAAGGAGTCCACATCCCGAACTTAGCATCTTGTTTAGAGTTTCCTCATCTTAAGGATATTTTTGTAACAAATAGGTTGCAGCATTTAGAGAACAGCTTCCTACTGCCAAATGGTGTCACATTGAAAGTGATAATATTGCAGATTGTCTTAGTAGAGGGTTAACTCATTTGTTATTAAAAACCCCTCATTGCATTCGGGTCCAACGTGGCTTCAAACTAGAGAGGAAAATTGGCCAATTAGTGTTATACAGTTTGTTAAATCAAGAGGTTTTACTTACTACAGAAAATTTCGAAGAATTCTTTGTATGCTGTGTCATTAAGATCATCTCTGACACCTACACCACTATTGTCTGGATAAATGAAATAACAAATACAAATTTAAATTTATTTTCATAGTAAACAAAAATATTCAAGTAAAAATTATAGCTATCCAAAGGAGAATAAAGAAAACAACAGTTTCAACATGTCTATCTATTCAATGAATATAAATATAAAGACAAATTCTAACAATATATATAAAATAACTATTATAAACTTTTAATTAACTCGATGTAAACTTTTGGTTATTAAATATTTTCAAAGAAAATCAACAGCCTTAGATTGTGTAATATCTCGTCTCCTCAAAGATTCGTCCATCCGCAGCTGCTCTTGCTGAAGCTGCATTCGAATCGCACCAAGCTGAGTTAATATACTTCGGTTTTGGCCACCTAGTGTTGAATCCGTGTGATTCATAACATTTTTTTGAACGGCGGGGATCTGAAACCCACCAACAAAAAATAAAGAACATTGCATTCTTTTAATTAGATTTGGATTACAAATGATTATAAAATTGTTCAGAAAGAAAATGTACACGTACGCGCTAAAAGTTAAAATAAAAACTAATTAGAAATTATGTGATCGATCCTATTTGTGGGTTTTTACAAATCATTTTTTCGGAAATCAGTAAAACCTTTGTCTATAAAAAAATAGATTTTAAATTTAAAGATATACCTATACATAATTAATTTACAGTTTTTCTGGAGTATCAGTTTTTTTTTTCAGTTTTAAGATCTAAGATAAAAAAGTGATTTGAAAAGAGACATTGGGGGCAGTCAGAAGTTTCATAATCCATTTTGATTTCATTTTGCAAAAATAAAGCAAACAAGACTACGTTAAAGAATGGCTGTTTAAACGATTATATTTG
Organism: Psylliodes chrysocephalus; assembly: GCA_927349885.1. Taxonomy (NCBI): domain Eukaryota; kingdom Metazoa; phylum Arthropoda; class Insecta; order Coleoptera; family Chrysomelidae; genus Psylliodes; species Psylliodes chrysocephalus. Next base: position 34,398,814 of record OV651820.1, on the reverse strand, counting down.
AAGGGTAGGTACAGGCAAAAAAGGCAATATGTCAAAAAAGTTAGTTTTGAGAAAAATGCTTTTAAAGGTTTTAAGTGCTCTAAAAAGTAATTTATAAAAGGAAAACAGGATAAATTTTTACACACTATTAATATTAGGATACTGTGCTACAAATACCACTCAATTAATTTTTTTTAACAATTTTTTTAGTGAAAAAAGCAATTTTTCCCAAAAAGTAACATTCAAACAGGGAAAGAAAGTATTTTAGCATGAGATATTTATAAAAAAAAAAACAGTAATATAATAAAATGCCTTAATGGGTCTACAGTACTAAAATTCAAAGGTCCAACGACTTGACACCTTTTTACGTGGTTCCGCGCTGACATTCCATTTTTAGCCTGTATGGAAAAATTAAACGGGTGTTATCTGCAGACTGATCGCTCTTTTAGCCATGAAAGTTTCTATGGGAAAAGTTTATAGCTTTATCTCATAGATGGCCTGATTAACTTAATTTCGAAAAAAATTGACATATCGCCTTCTTTGCTTGTACCCTTCATTTAGTAAAAGAGTCTTTACAGCCTAATTCACAAAAGTCATTATAATGAATGTCTAATAAGAGTTAGACCATATTTCATTAACTGTTATCTAATCATTATAATCTTGGTAAGCTTACATTCTTTACATGTTCTATCGATTTCATAAACCTTTTTCATAAAATTATTAACGAATATTTCATTTGTTATTAATTTGAGGAAACATCCTCTTTTATTTGAATTTTATTAATCACAGTCCGTTTGACAATTCATGCCCAACTCTACTTTTTCTCTAAATTGATATTTCCATGTTTAAGAATTTACATGTAGGTAAATATTTAAATATGCATTGTGAAAACTGGTGTTAAAAAAAATATTGAAATTGGTAGATTAAAATAGCAAATCTATAACGAATATGTTAAAATTTAACGGGCGTTAAATATGTTAATTTTATTCGTTAAATCGAGTATATTAGCATATACTAATTAGTAAGCTTTAAAACAACTTATAAGAAATTATGACTTAATTCAACTTATAATTCAAGAAAATCATGAAAATGAACCATTTTGTAAGTACTCGAGTAATTTTAAGTCAAAACTGCACAAATTCTATTTAGAAATTATATTTTATTTATAGTGTACATAAATTTTTTGTAATTAGTAATTGATTTGCGTAGAAAGACATTATTATAAGGTTACTGGGGTTAGTTTTCTTTGTATTGATAATTGATAATAATAATAATACTCTCCCTAATTCACCCCCTTACGAGTGAATTTCAACCCCTGAAGTCGACTGAACGACTTGTGTAGGGGAAGGGACGGCTATCATTATTATTTGCCGTGGCGCTCCGGGGCGACTTAAAGATGATTGATGGTGCCATTTGACTTACAGGTGAGGAAAACCCGGAAAACCTCACCCACCATCATCGAGACGGTAATGTATGGCGAATTTTTTTAATCTGCATGTCATATCAACAGAAATTGAATTTCTATTAATACGCCACACATTAAATCCTAAACCGAACCATGCAATTTAATTAAAAATCCACATGGTCCGGTCTGGGATTCGAAACCCAGCAGTCTCAGACTCATAAACTTGCCTATAAATGAATATAAGCGCGATAGACCGCTACACCACCGTCCCGATATGATAGCCTACTAGTTTATAAAGTACATTCGGCGGCTACTTTTTTCAATATTCTTGTGCAAAAACAAGCAGATACAATAAATATGACAGAAGTAATGACATTTATTTGACAGACCTTAAAACTTAACCATACTTTTATTGCAAATTTAAACTACTTTTAACGTATGTTAATTTTTTTGAAAATTTAACGAATGCGTTTATTTTTACCGAATTACAATTTATGTTAAAATTGTAAAATTTAACATCCGTTAAAAATAAACATATTGAATTATAGAATTACCACTATACACTCAAAACATATGCGTATGTGATTTAATGAACTGCAATTATTGACAGAAATCAAATATGAATATCGAATCAGAAGACTATGTTTTGACAAGAAAATATTGATAGTGAGGATAGAAATGGATTTATAGCAATGATCATTTCCAAGATACATGGTGCAGCAGAATTTTGGACATGCGAATAAAACCTATAACTGCTTATAAAAAACGAGTTCGTAACTTTTTAGATAGTACCAACGCCGTCAAAAATGTTCAGTTGTTTACCTAAATACTATTTAAAGGCAAGATGTTATCAAATGATGTATAAATAGATAATGTGAAAGAATGTAATGTGTGCCATATTGTATATTTCAGAACTAATAATTTAGCATTTCGTGGTGCTCACCTGCCACCTATCTTCCAGTCGTCTAATTGCATCTGAACTCTGTCTAGAACTGTATGGAATCGAGTTCTTTAATTCTTTGGCAACAGGCGAATGTGCTTTTAATACTGGAACTGGTAGAGGATCCTCAAACCTACCGGAACTACTCCTTCTTTGTAACCTTAACAAAACAAAAAAATCAATTTGTCTTTGAAAAATTAAGAGTAAAAATTGTTCAGTCAATTTGAAAGCTACATGTGTCCTATTCGGTATATATTAAAAAGAAATGAAACCTGGTGGTCAATGTGAACTATGCTTAATAGCCGAGCATTCCTGACCGGAGAAGCTAGCTGCGAGACTAGTGTGTATTCACGTTCTCGCTGCAGAGCAATTATGTCTCCGGTCACGTCTAGGATGAGTGACCGCTGAACTTAGCCGACCAGCGGTTAACTATTGATGACGTGGAATGAATGAAGGTATGATGAATGTGAAGGACTAGAGCATCCAAATGGTAGCTCAATAGGCCACCTACGACTCAATGTCGCCATGCGAAACCCAAGAGGAGGGAAAGCAGACTGGCCCCCGAGCCTGATTGAGGGGGAGCAAGTGGCTGAACCCAAACCCGATTGGGGGGAGTCCGCCGTAGCAGAAGGATGTCTGAAGGGGTGAAAAAAAATCTGAGTATTCATTATGAATTCGTTCAACCTAAAACTCTCGTTTCTAGGATTGGGCGTGAAAAGGCGATCATCATAGTTCAACCCCACTAACTTACAATATTTTTAAATTAGATCTTTTTCCTAACTAATAATAATATTGTAAATCTATCTACCTGAATTATTATGGTATGGTTAAAAGTTTAATCTTGTACCCCTCTTAAGTTTCAACTCCAATTAGGTTAATATTATTGATGTATTAAAGAATATGTCTGATGGGAGATTAAGTGGTTTTTTCGGGTTCGGTATATTAGCTCTTCAAAGGACCTTGCACCTTTCTGTCAAATTTTCTAAAATGTTGATATGCTGCAGAACTCGATGCTTTTCAAAAGTGTCCATTGGCCTAAATCGATTACATTACTAGTTTTCGAGGTACAGGGTGTTAAACATCAGAATTGTCACTTTATTGCAACTAGATTTCTAACAATAAATCTGTTTTATTCACGTTTATTATAGAAAACATGAGTTATATATAATTAAATTCGACAATAATATTTTATAAAAAGTTACTTTAGAAATTGGATAATTACAGGGTGGTTCGGAAATAATTAATATTGTTTTTATGAAAAAATTTTTTTTTGATAGCGTTAAAAATTCAAACAGATATTGCAACAAGAGAAAATATAATTAGAGTAATTGCTTCTTGGTAATGCATCATATGTTATACAGGGTGACACTAATGTGGTTGCAGATGGCATATATTGTTTTTCAGCTCAAACAATGGTACTGAATTTTTTGTATTGCATTAAATACATGTAACCTATCACTTTTTGTCATACAGGGTGCTAAACCGATTACAAAAACTTTAACAACTTAAAAAGCAGTTTCTTGTGACACACTGTATTTTAAAATTTTCTCCGTCAACTTTATAAATTTTACATTTTTACAATAAACAAAGTTCAGTTTTAAACTATGCAAAATTTTGTTGTAATTCTATAACCAGTTTTCTTCAAATATGTATCTAAAGCTACTATAATTAAACGATGTTTTTAATATCTATTTTACTTATCCTCAAATATAAACAAATGCATTATTTATGTTATTCATACAAAGTGATACTAATATCTATGTATACAGACTAGTGATGGGATCATTCGAATATTCGATTATTAATATCATTCTAATTAATTCCATTATAATAATATCATTCGAATCATTTGAAATGTCTGAAATTGTAATAAACGAACGACAGTAACTGGAAACCTATTTTAAAACTATAGGGGTACTCATTTCTCTAAAGATTTTCATGAGAAGTGCCATACGTCCTCGTGGAAATAGAATTTTTAAAGCCAGTGAGAACTGACTGTTTCTCTCAGTTTTTTCGGGAGAATTAATATTCTCCTAAGAATTTTAATTCTCACTGGCTTTCAAAATACTGACATTTCTTATGAAAATCTTGACAAAAACAATTTCTCTCGAGTTTGAATATAGGTCCCCAGGTGACTTGTTGAAATATGGAGTACCCAAAATTGCCTTTTTCTCCTTAAGCAGTATACACATGCAACGTTTTTGCGTCTGGGAACCACCCAATCACTCCAATCAGTACGTCGCGCGCCAGCGCCGTAAGCAAAACAATGGCATGATAAATAAAAGTACATATTAACGTACGACGTTGTTTACTTTGGTGTACTACGTTCTGATTGAATAGTTAACTGTCAATATATTAACTTTTGACACAATGGTCTTGACCTACCCAATCAAGGATGATGACATATAATAATTCATTCAAATGTTATGATTCGAATACTCGATACATTCGATTTTTATTCATCCGTGTATTCGATTATGACGATCATTCGATTATGGCCATCACTAATACAGACCTAGCAAGAACAAATCTACGGGTCTACTTTGACTGTATCTAAGCGAAAACACTCGTTTATACATAGGCGGATTTAATGACATTGTAATACATTATATTACGATGTATTTGAGTCAGCAGATCTTACGGACGATGCACGAACGGTTGTACAATGCAGAATCGATCCTTTTCATACATAAATGATCGTCGAGTGATAATTCTCTCCGGTACAGACAAAGCAGGCGGCTCGTAAATTTGATCACGTTATGTCTATATATTTACGATTTATAATTATCTTCTACATAACACTCCCAAACCGATTTTTTTTGTAATTGGCAGGCGTATAAAGTCAGGATGTTTTTAATGATTAATTATAGCAAAGATAAAGAGCAGGTTGAAATAATATTTCACTACAATTGCAACTTTTGCCTCGATTTTCAAGATGATGACCACAAACTCTTGAAAAACTTGTTACATATATATTAGAAATTAAAAAAATATCGACCCTGCATTTGAATCTCTGCACATTTTGCCTGTTATACAGTGTGTTCCATAAAGTTGGGCCCATATGGACATTTTTTAGCATTACGATTGGAAAAACGTCGCAGCACATTCAACTTTGCTTTTTTCAAATTTTAAAACAGTCCATATTAAAGTTGGCTAGGTACTGTATTAGTTACCTGTCAAATTTAGTATTTTTTTTAATCGTTCTTATAATTTTTTTTAATGCTAATTTGACAGAAAACTATTATTAGTAGCCAACTTTGATATGAGCTATTTTAATTTTTTAAATAGGCAGAGGCGATTGTCCTACGACATTTTTTCAATGGTAATATTAAAAAAAAAATCCCGGATGGATCCAACTTTATGGAACACACTATATATAAAATACAACGCAACATTTAATGGGTAAATAACCTTCAACCTGAGACAATTTGGATTATGTTTGACTTGCCTTAATTCATCTGAAACATATTTAAATTGCTAATATTAGCTGATCACCAAAATGCACTAAAAAGCTGTATAGCAGGGAGAGAGTTGGAAAGGCTTTTGTTAGGTAGAGAGGTGGTAAACGTCAAACCCCGTCGGACGACATTTTAAATTATTACCGGCAGAATCGGACAAACGTATCTATTTATGAACTACAAATAACTATTTAAACAAGGAATATCCCAAATCATAATTCTATAACTATTTATGCGAAATTGTTATTAGCATTTATAATATAATTTTCTACGCCATGTTTCGCGTTCACTTGAGTTAGCTCCGCGGCAAAACCTTTCCAATTTCTTTCTGTCCCTGCTTTATCATATAATTTAAGTAGGCGTTGAATTGTTCTGTCAGTTGGATATGTACAATTTGACAGTAATGCACTCTGCACAAAAATTAGCGCATCACTATTAAAAGTGACAAAAAGTTTTTCTTTATTTGATTTTTCGATATATTTAAGTATTGGGACACCCTGTATATTAGTTTTGGATACTTACATGCAAAAAAGGATGAGTTTTTTTATGTGTAAATGTTTTTGTAAAATAAATACTAATACTTTGAAATTACAACCAACTTTCGCGATTAGTTGCTTTCAATATTTAGTAAACTTGTTGTTTGTGGTATTTAATTTTGAAAATTATTGAAATGAATAATCCTGACCGCCAGACAAGAAATTTTGGACATGACGAAGTGGTTAGAATCATTACATTACTTGAAGAAGGACGTAGTCAACGGTACATTTCAAATGATTTTGATGTTCAACAATCAACAATTTCCAGGGTAGCTACCCGGTTTGGAGAAACAGGGCAATACGACAGAAGGCCTGGACAAGGTCGTCCAAGGGTTACCACAGCAGCGGACACCCGATTTTTAACATTAAACGCTCTTGGAACTAGACACTGTACAGCGCGAATGCTTCAAAACGAACTAGCCATTGCCCGCAACACAAGAATTTCTGTGCAAACAATAAGAAATCGTCTTCGGGAAGGAGGAATTAGAGCCAGGGTATCCGACTTGTGTCCACGCCTTACCAGGGAGCATCGTGTTGCCTGGTTGGAATTTGCCAGAAATCGTGTGAATTGGGATATAGACGATTGGTCCAATGTCTGTTTTCAGATGAATCTAGATTCAGCCTGTTTTCATCTGATCGACGAATTCCAGTCTACAGACGTGATGGTGAACGATACTTTCAGTGTAACATCAGAGAAACGGAACCTTTTGGTGGTGGCTCTGTAATGATGTGGGGAGGAATTTATTTTGCGGCTCGTACAGAGTTAGTACCAGTTGTGGGAGGAAATTTAACAGCTGCAAGATATGTAACGGACATTCTTGAACCCTATGTTGTACCTTACGGTCCATTCATTGGTGACAATTTTGTTTTTATGCAAGACAACGCTCGCCTGCACACAGCTTTAATTGTTCGTCAGTACCTTAACGAAGTTGGAATTCCCACATTGGATTGGCCAGCTCGAAGTCCTGATTTAAATCCAATAGAGCATGTCTGGGACAATTTATCACGACAAGTACGAAATCGACCAATTGTTCCTAACACCTTAAGTCAACTTCAAAAAACTCTAACCGAGGAATGGGACAATTTGCCGGAACAATTGATGCAAAGCCTGATTTTAAGTATGCCACGTCGATGTCTGGCAGTACTTAGAGCACGGGGTGTTAATACAAGGTATTAATTTTATTTTATTTATCGATTGCACCCAAATGACTTTTTTTTAAATTTGTAAAAAATCGAATAAATTTATTTGGTCTCTTCTTAAGTTTCATTTTTTTGTCATTATTGCATACAAATAGTTCTTAATTTATAGGACACCAAACTTAAAAAAAAAAAAAAAATTGCAAAAATTTTACGTTTTGTAAGAAAATTGAAATGATGCGTTAATTTTTGTGCGGAGTGTATATTGTAAATTATTATAATATTTTTGAGTAGATTAGTCATTGTAGTTTTTGTTTTTATTAATTAATAACTAGTTTTCTAGTTTTTTTTTAGTTCATATGTTAAAAAGTGTAGCATTAAGTGTGTGTAGTTCTCTATTGCTATTAGTAGTTATGGCGTTTGCTAACAATAGATGTAGATGTTATGTATGTAACATAAAGCAGTGTCAGTCAGTAAACGTTTCTGGATCGAATACAAATTGCAATTAATAGAAGAGAAGAAGCTGGACATCCTGCCCAAGATATTCTTGGAAATACAAGAGTACGTTTCAATTGTTTTCAAACAATTACATAAGAATTAAGGCAAGTCGAACACAATCCAAATTATTTCAGATTGAAACGTTATTTATCCATTAAATGCTTCGTTGTGTTTATATACAACAACAAACAAAATATTCAGAGACCATCAATCGAATGTAGAGTCGATTTTTTTTAAAGGAGCGATTCGCGTCGATACTGCATTGTATAATCGTCCGTGCATAGTCTGTATGATCTGCTGAATCAAATAGTACCATCATAATAGATCAAATCCTCTCAAGTATAAACCAGGACCGGATGCACTTGTGTTCAGTTTTCGTCTGCCATGCGAGAGTGATTTTCATTTGCATGTCAAAATAAGAACCGCCAATGATGCGCAACATCATATCTTTAGGTGGGTATATCGTAGGTATAAACGATCACCGAGTGTTCTCGCTTAGATTCAAACAAAGTAGGCTTGTAGATTGAATCTTGCTAGGTATGTATAAACATAGGACTCTTTAATGCACGAGTTTTCTGTCGCTTATAGAGGGGCGATAAAATCGCAGCGTTTTCTAATCACATTGTTTCTTATGTACGACGTCGATCACCCACTCACCACTTGTGTCGCCGCGTTCTCAAATCTTATCGCCTAGTATTAAAAAAGGGGCCCCGAGCGGCGTTTCAAAATTACGTTGATTTCAATTGCTTTGATGCAATGCGTTTATTATCACTGCTGCAGAGTTGTGTAGATGTGTGAATAAATGTGGAAAATCTAGATTCTGAAATTGTTATCGACGTAGTGAAAGAAAAAAAAACATGATTTATCATCAGAACAGTACAAACATCCCATCGTCTCTGGCGTCTCTTTTGAATGATACGATTGTATACGAAATACATAACACATGGTTCATTTTACACTGCCTTTCTAATATGATATGCACTATCAATTAATCAAATTTGAAAGCGGCACGCGACAAGAAATGTTGAAACTTGTTCCATTTTTGTTTCATCAAAAATCGCCGCGATTTTTATCGCCCTGCGACAAGTAACAAAAAATGCGTGCATAAAAGAGGCCATAGATATAGAAATGGTCGTTTGAATGTGCTGTGACACGGACTTTAAGATTTTCTTTTTTCCTTTATTTTTTCATAGATATTAGCCTCACTTTGTATTAATAACGTAAATAATGCATTTTAATGATAAGCAAGATTTATATTAAAAACATCGTTTAACTATAGTTACTAGAGATATAAATTTTGATCAGTTACGTACTGAACTTTTATTAATGTAAAATGTTTGTAAAGTTGACAGAGACATTTTTAAAATACAGGGTGTTGCTCAAAAAACTGCTGTTCTAATTTTAGTAATGTAATGTATTTAATGTAATACAAAACATTAAGGACGCATCCTTTATACGGGGTGACTCATTGAAGCTGCAAAACAATGCCCTCCGTAACCACATTTATGAGCCACTCTGTATAAAGTATGATATATCACCAAGAAGTAAATATTTAAACTATATTTCAATGGTGCAACATTTGTTCATATTTTTAACTAAGTCATAAAATAAAAACATATTACTTATTTCCGAATCACCCTGTAATTAACCAATTAGTACAGTAGACATAAAAAATAAAAACATAATACTTATTTCCGAACCACCCTGTAATTAACTAATTTCTACAGTAATTTTTTAGAAAACATTGTCAAATAATCTCTAATTTATGTTTTCTACAACAAAGACGAATAAAATAGATGTTATGAAAAATCTGGTTACAAAAAAGAGGCATTTCCGATGTTTAACAACCTGTACATCGAAAACTAGTCATAGAATCGGTTTGGGCCAATGGACACTTTTTGTTACAGCATCGAGTTCAACAACACATCAATATTTCAGAAAGTTTGACGGAAAGGCACGTTTTCCATAAGAAAGCAATTTATTTTCTTCAGTGGTCTGAATTAACTATTACCTTAAGAATTTAAACGTATTAATAATTTACTTATCTAGTTCGTTTTGGTGAACTTGGGTCCTATGATTGAACGTTTACGTTATCTGTAACGTACATGTTAGGCCGAATTTTAAAAGTAACGAGGCAAGTTCGTATGATGGAAACCTGTTAAATTAGAACATAACAGGCGGAAAATAACAGTAATGTGTTGGAAAAAGTTTTCCATCGTACGAACTTGCCTTATTACTGTTAAAACTCGGCCTAACATGTACGTTACGGATAACGTAAACGTTCAATCATACGACCCCTTATTCAGATCTTGTTCTTTAAAATGAACTATTAATAGAACTTTTCTCGTCAAACACTACATATTATTATTTTTGTAGTGTTTGATGAGAAAAGGTCTACACCAGATAAAGGTAATCTTTGAATCCCAAACACTGTTAATTTAAATGCAGGTACTGTGAAGAAGAAGAAGAGGAAACATCAATCTACGTCCTGTGCCAGTGTGAACGCATGGCTAGATTGAGGTTTCTAACAATAGGTGAAGAAAAGCCAGACATTTAACTACATGCGGGAGCCACTGTCAAGCTAATAAATGTAATAAAAAGACTAAGCTAGACGACATTCTCTAAAATAACGGAGTCCTACAATATATCTGAAAAATTCGTGGTGGACAATAACGAATAATCTACTTTGAATAAGAAAACAAAAATATTTTGGATTTTAAGAACTTCTTAAACATTTAAGATCATTTTTTTAAGCACAGAAACTTTTAAAAGAATTTCTACTAATTTTTCACCAATCAAAATATAAAAAGACCTTTTGTATGTCATCGACTTATACTAAGACATAGCACTACTTACATATTGAAGTAAAAAATAATAAGCTTATTTACGTATCAAAAAAAAAAAAATTAAATGAGAAAAACGAAAATAATTCTACTTAAGTGGAATTTTCAATTTCGTATATTAATTTTTAGCTACTAAACATTCTTGATCTTAAAAAAAAAATATTGTATTTAATGTTTGGGCAAGAATGTCGTAACATTTAAAGAAAAACTAAAGTATATATAAAGGATCAGGCGCAGCCGGCTTATGAAAAAATGGGTATGTTGTCCTGAACAATAGTGTCCATAAGCATCACTCAATTCTGTAACTAGTTTTTGAAGTTGTAAATTTGCCGTGTTATACCGTTAATTCTTCACTTAATTAATACTATTTAAATTAAGATCAATAATTACTGTCATCCAGTATACAAGATAATAGTGTGAATGAGAATAGAAGTGATTCTATTCTCATTTTTCCCGTAATTATATTTTGACAAGATGATATTGCCTTAGTGGTCAAAGGCCTGCCTATAACGGCCGTATCACTTCAGCACTCGCGAGATATACATGAGTATATGTTAAGTATAATTCAGTACTGACTCGTCTTCATTTCCCGGACCATCCAAACTCCAGCCCTCTCAATAAAGTGTACTACGATTCATATAAGGCGAGTGGGAGGAGTCGACCTCAGGACAATAGAAGATTAAGGTAAAGTCTGATTGGCAAAGCATACCGTTATTTTAACCGCAACCTATTTATATACTTTTTAAGAATAATATGTTATTGATGTTAGAAAATATTTCCAGTATAACCTATGACGGAAAATATTTTTAATTATACTTAAGCATAGGAATTTTCTTCAAATTAATGTCGTGCGAGTCAATTTCAACCAGTCTTACATGCTCTAATCCCTTAAGTTTGCAAAAATAGATAACATTTTATTAATAACAGCAAACAGGGTCTGCCAACTTTCTGACTCATCCTGTCGCCCTAATTTTGATTAATTAAACCGTGGCTATTACAAAATAATATTCATTTCAAGAATAATCCTATGTTAAAGCCAAAATAAAATTCAATTTTCAGTAATTTGTGAGTCGCCTTGTAACTAATAATAATTTACGTCATAAGTTATAATACCTATACTACGTTACATTAATAATAATTATAGACAGAGCAAAAGTTTCAGGAATGTGTAACAGACATTGAAAGAAGAATTTCTGGTGTGGAAATGGAGCAACAATTACAGACCTCCTTGCGTTTGAAAATTTTGAAAATAATTTTGTATTAAATTAAAATGCATATTTATTATAACTGCACTGTAAACATTGTGTGCTTTCTTTTATGTCGTCTGGGTTACTTGCAAGCAGTACTAGAGCTATTCCTGATTCTAACGTTCTTTTTTATGCTTATTCATCTGCTCCCTTCTCCTCTTAAGTACTTGCTCGGTATCAGGTGCACAGAGTTCTTGTCTTGTCAACTATAGACAGTTATCAGTCGTTCTTTTTTGACGTCATAGGGTTTTATACGCCAAGAACATTAAACCCTTAAAAAGAAGGCTCTCATTTTCTCCTGCTCCATAAGCTCCAAAAATCTACAAATTTTAAAAGCATTGATAGATGTCAGCATTCCATTACATATTCCAAAAATTATTCCACTGTCTATAATTAATATAATGTAGTATAGAAATATAATAAAGCATTATTTTTGGAAAATATCTGATGTTTTTTTTTTAGTTTTTACACCCTTCGGATCTCCCATGCTACACCCTAATCCGTCTATAGCCTGGCGGCACTGCAGCCTGCGGCTTATTGTACCACCATTTGAAGGTACTACTACTTTCTCATTAAACAATTCACTCCCTGATTCATCGTCATTCATTCCACGTCGTCGGTGGTTAACCGCTAGTCGGATGAGTCCCATAGTGACACGGCCCATGGTGGAACCTCCCAGCGGTCACCCATCCACGACGTGACCGGAGAAATCACTGCTTAACTGTTGCGAGTATGTGGATGCACACTAAGCTCGCAGGTAGCCTATCTGATGTTAAAATATATGGTCTTTTTATAAAATTGTCAATTCGGAACTTCAGCACCCTGTATATCAAAAACTAGTTAGAATTGAGTCGCCTGAAACATACTAAAAATTTAGGAAATTTCCCAGGTCTCATTTTTCCACAATCCGGCTGCCTAGACATTCGAAAATATTTTGTTTCGTTTATAAAATTTTAATTATTAAATAGATATGATGCTAATCTGTCAAGTTATTGAAAAGGTTTCGCAGTGCAATGTTAATTATACAAATACATTAGTAAGTTACATTCCTTTTTAACAAGCAAAACTGTATAATAGGCATTTGATAATTAGACTGTCTACTGAAAACACTAGTTAGATGTAGAGACATAAATAGATCGAACTCATATCCCTAAACATATAAATAACTATAACTATAAAAAACAAAACACAAACAAAAATCGAAAAACGAAAAAGGTGATAAAATGTGGAGAGAGCAGGCACAGTGAAAAATACATAAAGAAACAACTTAATTCAGCAAAGCAACCCAGGATATACCTCGGACTCCTCCTAAGTAGACTGAGGTCCTGCTGTGTAGCACTGTGCCTTCGTTGACTGTCTCCATTATAATCTCTGAGACTCAACACTTCCATTCGATTGGCTAGCGAGTCTATTCGGCTCAACGAGTCAAAACGACTAAAGGTGTGGTGCCTGCTTGGAGGCTCATATGAATTTAGAGAGTCCATACGTTTTAAAGTATCCCTTCGAGTATAACAGTCGAAACGATTCGGGTTGTATCTACTATAAAAATATCAACTATAGCGTTTTACTAATAAAATCGGGTTAATTTAGATTATACGGAAGTGGAATAAGAAACGATTAATAATTCATGTGCAACAGTGGCGGCTCGTGGGGTGAAGCGAGTGAAACGCCGATTACAGCTTTATAATACTCTTTTTTTAAGCTGCAATATGTACCAAGGATATTATTAAGTATATGTTCACGCCCTACGGGAATACACACCTATTAATAATCGCGGTGCATACAAACTGTTATTTCAGTGTAACGGTATATCTGATACCGTTATTTTTCTCCCATCTCTAGTCGGTGTCACGATTTGTGTTCTGTCAACCGATGTGCATTTTGACATTGTCATTTGAAATTTTAAGGGAAAAGTCTTAACATTGAATTTCTGAGTTATCTACTATTACTTAATTTCTTTTTGATACTCCAAAACCATCTGATAAATTATGGTAAGCTTTAATATTAATATTTTTGTGTTTAATGTTTTTCATACTATAATTACACTGAGATTTATTTGTACACAATTCAGTTTTTTATGGTATATCACGTTTTCAGCTAATTAAAAATAACTTTATTTTTTAATTTAATAGTTGAATCGTTTTATCTCGTCCTTCCTATTTTCCCTTCCTTTCTTTACTGGTTCGAAATCTATTTTTGTATGTTTTAAACAGATGGTATGCCGCTGGATTTGATGTGACCTACTGACCGGATGTCGTGATATAGACGAGTTTCTTACCTGATTTTTTCCAAAGGCTGAATGTCAAAGAAAGATATATTATGAAAATTCATTCTTAAGCGAGTTTTGAAACTTCCTTCCAACCTTAAAGAAAGTCAGATAATTTGAGATAAGTTTTAAATGATCTATTTTGTAACTGAAATGTGTTTATTGTCATATCTAAAGAATATGGAGTAACTCTAATAATTAGTAATGTTTCCACAATTTTTAAAACGTCAATGGGGGACCGGGAAGCAATTAAAGAGGTAAAAATTTATACAATGTAACTTGCAGTACAAAAAGGTGGCTGCGGCAACATTATGCCGCCGCCTTGATGAGCTGCAAGATACAATAGCACTCATCCAGGGACCCTGGATAATAAAAACCAAAATTTTAGGTTTAAAAAATCTAAATGGTTAAATTTTTAGCTTTCCCAGAAACACACAACCTAGGACAACCATTTACATTCCTAGAAAATATAGAGCCCACCCAATGGCATACCTTTCCACCTTCGATTTATGTGCGGTCAGGATAGAATATGCCATCAAGAGGGAAAAGAAAACGTTGCTCATCACTTCAGTTGAGGCATTAAGGATAACAACGCTAGAGGCAAGACACTTTATCATTATATAATTACCGAAAATTTTTGAATTTTAAATAAATGTATTACACCAACATTTTTAAACTCTCGCAGTGAAACACTAATAGATATATCACTTTATTCACAACTGGTATCTATAAATAAATTCTAAAGTGGCAAGTATCTAATGACATTTCGATATCAGACCACCGCGGTTTAACATTCAAAATAAACTTGATGTTGCCGACCTCCACGTAATCTCGGAACCCTGGGAAGATGGGACAGGGTAACCTATGCTCACCTTGTCCAAGAAGCTCTGATGGAGGTGGAGGCCGAAACTCCAAACAGTGACAATGCTTTGGAAAGATACTCGAACACTATCCAAAGCACAATAAACAATTCTTACAAGAAATCTTGTCCCCCGAAGCTGGTCCAGACGACTACCGCATGGTGATGTCACGAGTGAATCATCTTAAGAAAATGGCTAGGAAATCCTTTAATAGGACAAGAACCACAAAATTCAAAGAGGACTGGGACAATTACAAATCTTACCTCGGAGAATACAAAAAAATCATTAGACAAAAACAGAGAGATGCATGTTGATCCTACTGCAAAGAAATCGAAGATGGTCCATCTAACAAAAAAAATGATGAAAATGGAACTAAAACCTCCGAGCTCCTAAACATAAAATTAAACTTTGCAACAGAGGTGAAGTACCTAGGTCTCTCACCTTTGATAGCAAGTTACATGGAATTGACACAAAAAACAGTAAAAAAATAATACACTGCTTATGAACAATGCCCTCGAACCGTAGGCCGCACCTGGGGTCTCTCCCCAGAGTCATCACATGGACTTACACGGCCATCATAAGACCTATGCTAACATACAGCGCAATTGTCTAGGTACCGAAAAATGACAGCTATCCGTAAACTAGAACAAATTC
This sequence comes from Psylliodes chrysocephalus, assembly GCA_927349885.1. Taxonomy (NCBI): domain Eukaryota; kingdom Metazoa; phylum Arthropoda; class Insecta; order Coleoptera; family Chrysomelidae; genus Psylliodes; species Psylliodes chrysocephalus. Next base: position 34,382,991 of record OV651820.1, on the reverse strand, counting down.
AAAGAACAGCATATCTCAACATCTCACTTCTCTTGGTATTTATATCGAGAAGATTGCTTTGATGACGATGACACGCCTCTTCATAGTTGGAATAGAACCTGATGTAGGATCTGTGAGGGAGACGTCGCTTTTGGCAGGAGCCGCTCGATACGCTTCCACTGCTTTAAGTGAACATGGACTCCATCTCACCGAGATATATCTTCCATAAGTCATATAAAGTTATAACAGAACTAATGGCAAACTGGAAGTGGCAGGTTCAATTCATATCTACACCGGTTCTAAAACAAAACTCCAAAATCTTTAAACCTAAACATAAATTGGGCTGTGACCAATAGTGCTAGTGTAGTTCAAACGGAGTTCACAGGGATTTTCATTAGATTAGATTTAATTAGGACTGTGGGCCATGTGGCCTCCCCCATCTCGACCTTTTCAGATCTATTGTGGATATCCTTTAATCGTTGTTTAGAGTACCTTGTCTAATTCGATCTTTTGAAGCAGACGTAGTTCTCCGGTATAGCTAGTTGCCTTTGGTTTTTCTTCTCCAAGTGTAAGGAATCTCAGTTTTGCTAGACCTTCGCAATAGCACAATACATGTTCTGCAATTTCCTCCTCTTCCTTACAGAATCGGGACAAGGTCTCTTATGTCAGAGCGATATTTTTTTTTTGGTGTCATCGGCTTCAACTGCTAAAGTTATTTCGCCTCGTGTTCTGTGTAGGCTTTGTTACTGTTTCCCAGCGCCACTTTTGGAACAGCACTATACACATGTTTGTTAAGCCTACAATGTCCTGTTAATAGACCTACTAGTACTCTAGTATTTTTCCTATTAAGGCTTAGTTGATGCTCAGTGAGTTTAGGCGATGGTCCTTTTAAGAACTCTTGGCTGGTCTCTGTCCTGGAGAGTTTTTCCACCATTCCTGAGATTTTTGCTTTGCGCATGTTCTAATAGTTGTCAGAAGGGTTCTGGGCCAATAAGAGCCTTTGAAGCTCCTTCTCGGGCTAGTAAATCAGCCTCTTAGTTGCCCTTATGTCCTCTGTGGCCTGGTACCCAGGCCAAGGTTAGTCTGTTTTGACTACCTAGCTCTGTAAGGGGTTCCAAACAGTCCCGCATAAGCTTTGAGTGTACCTGCATAGAAATTAATGCTTTTAACGTCACTTGACTGTCTGAGTATATGACAATGGTAAGACAGAAGGTAAATACCTCTTTTGCGCAGTGATGTATTGCTGCTATTTCTGCCTGGAACACTGTCGCAAATTTACCTAAGCTCAGTGAGATTCTTGTCTTTGGCTTGAGAATTCTCATAGCAGCAAAAAAAATCACCAGAAACAATATCACTGGAAGGAACATGCTCATCTGTACGGATAGCAGACAAGCGAGATTTAACACCGGCCGATATAAGAGAAGCACCACTTGGCGACGTTGTCAACTATATTAAAGGTTGGCTCACGAGCCAGGAGGTACCTATCTACTGGAGGATGCACAATGGGCCTAGTGAGGCCTAAGTGCCGTGGGTTAAAACACAGTTGTGTTAAAATTAAAGTAAACGTTCAATCATAGGACCACTTATTTCGTATGAAGTGTTAATTTCAAACATCCACTATTTTCGTCAATCTGTGTCCTGCTAGATTTTCAACCTGTAACTTCACACTTAGTGATAAAGTGATAAAACTATTAAGGGACTTAAAGACTCTAAATCGCACAAAAGGCTTTAAAAATTACATTAAGTATATTTACATTCTTAGTGTCAGTTATTATCTGTTCTGTCTTTTTCTGGTTGCAACTATTATTGTAACTGAAAGTAATTTACGGTGTGACAAAGGTGTAAAACAGGAATCATAATAGTAATACCCGATTCATTCTTAAATGCGTTCTCGCACCTCATATAAACAAGCTTGCACAAAGCATCCCCACCCCATTTAGCAGCCGTCGCGCTCTTTCTAATGCAGCATCTGTTGCGACAGCTTTGCCTGCCTAATATAAAGTAGTCTAGTAGTTTATCATCGTTGATATGTTTCAAATATTCTAGGGTAAAAAATACTTTAATGCTAAAAAGTCGTGTCACTCTCGTCATTTCTAAAAAGTATATTTTTTTAGCGTGTCTTATTCTAGAACCCACGAGCCGCCACTAATGTGAAATTCTTTTTAAGTTAGTAAAATGTGGTGTAAATCGATCATTTAGTTACCTTGACGATGATTCCGGGAACACAGATGTGGATGGAATGTTGAACGAATACGGATTACGTCTAGAAACTGGCGGCGAATAATGAGAGAGTGATTTGGAAGAAATATCGGTAGGATTGTTACGAATACTGCATTCGGAATTGGCGTGTTTGCGGAAACTGTACCTTGTTGATTGTAGCTCCTGCTTGCGCCTCAACATATCTTCGCTATGTCTCCTCATCTGTTAAAAAAAAAATCCGTAAAAGGTAAGTTGAAATATTTAGTGTTAAAGACAATAAATCCATTTTATCTTTTGTAAAACACAAACATCTAGTTAATATTTAAATAACTCCCCCAGAACTATTTTCGCATCGTTCTTTTTAGATTTTCGTTTTTCAACTGGAAATAATAATTAAAATATATCTATGTCTTTATTTGAAAGCTAGGACTATTGCTCAAAATTGCAGGTTTAAAGCTCACATTGCCTTCTTTGTGGTGACTTACATTAAAATAATGAAAAAGCGTGAATGTACTATAAAACAATTATTGAACCGTGTAATGTTCTTACTAGGTAGAATGGATATGAAATATATTCATTCAGTTGATCACAATGGCTTATTTTTCGTTTTTTAGTTTGTGCATAAAATAGCTAATATCTATGTGGGTATACCATTTGCAGATTCAACTGTCAATAGGTTAATATGACAGTACAGACTGTCAATTAGTCTGGTTTTGACAATATGCCAAAGTGAACATCTCCTGTGATTTTGTAATCAATAGAAATAATTGAATTGACAGCAGTGATCAAGTATTTTTATTTGAAAGGCTTAACACCCACCGAAATCAAAGCAGAGCTGGATTCAACACTATGGGAATCGTTTTTGAGTATTAAAAACTGAAATGCCAAAAAGCATGGTCGTCCGAGCACAAATGATGAACCCCGTAGTGGGCATATAAAAACTGACGTTCCTCTCTTGACAACAATATCTCACCAGGCATTACATCAACAGAAAAAAGCAGGGAAAAAATATTTTTATCTCTACCTTTGATTATGCTTACTAAGGAGAAAATCATTCTGGTATTAACCAAAGTAGTTTTTTTAAGAGAGAAACAACCACTCGTATTATTGTGACACATGGCTTTGAATTTTTATTTTATTTTAAATGAATTAATATTGAAAATAAGTAATTAAATTCAGAATAAAAATACCCCCACCAACAACAATACTGCTATGCAGCCTAGAGATAACATCCGCGGTTTATCTACGATAGTTGGGACTTTAACGTTTTTGGATTGTGTTATATCTCCGAAAGTCAGATAAGACCAAGGTATTAGTTTATTTACAAAATAAAAGTGAGGCTAGGTTATGTTCCTTTGATAGTGTAATTGATTGGGAAACTCTTAGAAATGTTGCTTTTAAAAAAGGTAGGACCTTTGAAATATTAAAAGAACTCGAAAACTTTATAAAACATGTTCAGAATAAAAAGTTTACCTGTTCTTGTCTATGAACACTTAACTGATCCTCCACCAATCTCTCCTCCTGCATTCTGAGCAACTGTTGCTCCAACCTCTTGTTCTCCAAATCCCTTTCTCGCCTCTCCTGTTCCTCCCGCATTTGTTGCATCATTCTCTTTTCTTCAATCTGAAGTCGCAATTCACGCTGATAAGCGTCGCGTTTCATCCGCTCCTAAATAACAGCACCACTAAATTTTACCTTTTTAAAATTATGAGGGATCGACTTACGATTATGACTTACCCGTTCGAGTTCGTCCGCTCTGGATTCGCGATAACCGAAGCCGTCCGTGAAGCTGGAACTGTAAAGGTCTGACATCAATCTTTCTGTAAACAAATATAAAACGGTTGGTAAATACACGTTCAGTATATTTATTTTTATTTTTAAGTAATGGTTTATGTTACCTAGATGTATCAAACAATCTCAAATCATTATTTTGAAATCAGATTAGCACTTTTTTTATGCAAACGGTAGCACCATCCAATTGTCTTAATTTTTGTATCTTAATTCCATAATGAATTCTTTATCTTTTTCAGTTATAAGCAGGTATGTTTAGATTTAGCCCAGAACACTACCAACCACTTGAGTATATTGTATTCCCCTGCTTTCCTCTTATTTGGGCACTAACTTTGAATAGCCCTGTGCCTTTGGTTACTAGGTTCTCCACCACGTGCTCCTGGGGCGTTCTTGCCGGTTCTACAACGAAAAAGGCGATTCGCCGCCTAGCAAAAGCTTCACATTCGAAAATAAAATGGTATGCGGTTTCTTCCCATTACAAGGTGTTTCAGCAAGCAGTGTTCCGTTAGTAATCCCAAAATGGTGGAATATCTGGGCCCTTGCGTGCTTTTGTATCTCAGCAGCCATGAGTAGGTTTGGTTCCCTTAGTTTACTGATTATGTGTCCTTTTATCTGTTGCCAGCGAGTTTGGTGTTAAGTGATTATCCACTTCTTCACTGTTTGTGGAACAGATATTTTGCTTATCCCAAATACAGTTTCAGATCTTGTGACTGGTAGTTCCGATCTCCCTTTGGCGAGTTCATCAACCTTTTCTTTTCCTTAGATACCTTTATGCCCTGTGGGTTTCCAGATTATTAAGTATTCCATGGCAGTTTCAGACCAGTTTTGATTCAATTCTGTTTGAACCTGAAAGTGCCTTTAAAGCTGCTTGGTTGTCTGGAAAAATTAGGGTGGTTTGTTTCTTGTACTCCCTTCTTAATTTTCTCATAAACACAACACGATTGCATGTATTTCAACCTGACATACACTGATGTGTTTTCCCAGTGAGACAGTGATATGTATGCGAGAGTCAGTTCTCTTGAAAGTATTTCTGTACCTCCTGATTTACCTCGTTCCAATTGACCTGGATGAGTCTGTTGAAGGTTAGGCGAGGTGTCATGTGATCTGATCCCATGTTTAATATAGGACATTTACTTCATGTGTTATTCTAGCTTTGTCCCAACATCTCACAAAACCGTAATATTACGGTCATCGTCATGCGCAGTAAATAAAAACCTATCAATAAAGCCCAAAGTCGAACGGATTTTATGTACTGCGCATGACGATGACCGTAATATTACGGTTTTGTGAGATGTTGGGACAAAGCTATAGATATGTTTTATATTGCCGACTATAGCTAGTGGACTATTTTCTGGTTTAATCCCCATATTTTTGCAAATGTCCGTCTCCCTACAATGAGAGACATTTTACATTTGTTGGTTACTTTTTGTAATGACTTATAACTAAATAATACATCTGAAATCATGTTTTATTTGAACAATCTAGTCGGGTGAAATTTCTTGGAATAAAAATGGATACATTATTTTTTGGAAACCCCACATAGATTACTTCAATAACAAATTTGCTAAAACAGTTTGTGCCTTAAAAAAATAAATAATATTGTTAGTAAAGAAGCAGACATTAACAGCTTATCACAGGCTTTCCATTCATGTTTAGTATATGCGCTAGTTCAGTGATGATGTAGTTATGGTTCCACTGACAATTAAACTGACAGTAGATTTTTGAGTACGTTTTGTTCGTTTTGTTTACCTAAATTTTATCGTTTCTTCAATTTTATAAATATATTCCTAAAGTAAGTAGATAACATGCATCAAATATACAATCGTTTAGATGCCAATTACATACCTTTAAACTATTTTTTATGACCGATAAAAAATATTTAGAAATTAACTAAAAATAGTAAAAACGTATACGTCAAATTTATTGACGTTTTTGTTAAAAGTATGGTTAGAATTAAACGTCAGTGAAACCAAAATGACATCACACCGAACTAGCGCATTGTTGGAACTAAATTTGATGAATACTTCCAAACAACCTTTAAAAAAATTTTAAAATTATTTATATGCATACAGGGTGTCCCAGACTAATTATGCAGACTATATCTCATAAAGGAATAAATATATTTGATTATACCTAAAGTGACCCCTAACTTCTTTATTATAAATGGAACACCCTGAATATTTTTAAATTTTTATAATCCCCTTGACGACCTGATTTCAACGATGTATCACACTTGTATACAGAGTGTCCCCAGACTAATTATTCCAGGCTACGTCTCATAAAGATATTCGAGTGAGACGAAAACTAATCCATGCCATATCAGTTTAATACGCCGTAAAAACAATCATCCTCTAAATATTTACTCATTAGTGACAACCCTCGCCCTTAAAATTTTAAATAGTATAATATATACAGAGTTGGCCACTCAAACCAGTCCACTCTGTTATTTGGCAGTAACCATTGGATTTTAAGAAAATGCAGGTCGATTTTTATTCCAAAGGGGGACACATTTTTACAATACAGACACCCGTCATGTGTCAACTCTCTCCCTTCCACTTCTTCAACCCCTTAATTTTAAATAGGGAATATACCTTGTGTGGCACATCATTAGAAAGGTAAGGAGTAAGAGCTGCTATATTTGACAGTAAATTGAGTCAAAAATAAATTTAATGGAGGGTTACACCTCCCTGGCCCTAAGGGCCCGCGCGAAAAACCCGCCGCTCGGGTTCGGTAGTGTGACATATTTTATTTATTATTTGACATGTAAATATATTTCTTTAATGTAAATAAAAGTTTTTTAAAGTAAAGTAAAGTAAAGAAAGGTATTACAATGGACTTGATATTCATCATTAACGTCCTAATTTTTTTATAAATAAATGCCTATGCTGCTTACCTCTAGGACTACCTGTCTTTCTATTTGACAAAATGCTTTTCGGTTTGTCCATTTCACTCTTTAATAAGGCATTTTGAGCACTAGTTAATCTCTGGTCTACTCTAAATGGCGCTAAATTTCGATTATTTTTCATATAATAATCCTCGCTAAGCGCACAAGGACTCAGCTCCTTCTCTTGAATTCTTTGACCTTGCAAGTCATACTGAAGCTAAAACAAAAAGAGCATTTGACGTAACATGCAATTTCGTTTGATTTTCATTTTGCTATACTAAATTAGAACAAATTAACAAATACATCTACCCCAAAAATTATTATAAACAGGATTAAAGCAACTGGAGTAGGAGTGTATGGACCTAGAACCCAGGCGTAGTTACAATGAGGGTAAAAGGGTAATTATCCCCCCCGAGCTGCTCTAAGAAATACTGAAATTTATTAAATTGTAACCTTAAGATTTTACGAGAAAGCAAACAACCAAGATGGCGACGACGAATAAAATTAAAATCTTCCCATATACGCGCCTGCTAGAACCAAGTACTCAAGTTTGGGTAAAATGTTACAGTCGAAAATTCAATCCATTGAGAAATGTATCCAGTTCAACATCAATAAGAACTATGGCAGACAGGAGGAGATTATCATGTTCGACAACCATCATAGTAATTAACTTTTATGTAATCAGCTCTAAAATGGATTGGAGGTCTTCAAATCTTGCGAAGACGTTGAGACTATTCCTTTGCTGTGACTTGGCGACAGAAGTGGGCACAATAGTTAATTAAGCTTGTAGTGTTTCGGATATCTACTATACGTATAATACTAGGGATGCCACATGTACGGGGTTTGAACAATTTGTAGGGTGTCCGGTCGCATGATGAAAATGTCCGGAAATATCTGAATAACTTTAGAAAAGACTCAGAAGAATATGGTTTATTAACAATACAGACTTTTTTAAAGCTCGACAGAAGGACCTGGTGTATAAAATTATAAGCTGAGAACCTTTTTTTTAGAGCCAGGTTTATAAAATTAAAAGCTGAGGATTTTTTTTTAGAAATTTCACAAAGGTCCGGGTTTTTGATAAATGAAAAGATGGCAACCCTATACGTATAAAATAATACATAAGTTGTTGGTATGTTTGATTTTAGATCAAATGTATTCCTATAAAGAAGATAAGCAAAAATATAGGCCTCAATATGAATTACACAAAAATTCAGACAGGAGATAATATTAAATACTAAATAGGAAATAATAATAAACAGCATAACTAAGAAGAAGGTTTATACTTTAATTAGCAACTTTCGGAAATAGAAAATATTCACAGTATTTTAAATACAAAATGTCCTACCACTTTTTACCTAAGGTCCACAAATATGATATGTAAAGATCAGATTAATAAAATCAAAGAAAAAGTAAAAATATGTCTAAGATTTGCGCATAGAAAAAACGAACGGAATTTTACAAAACACAATTGTCGACAAAAATATGAAAGATAGACTAAACGTGCAATGTAGAACCTGCGGAAACAAGTGAGACAGAGATGAGATATCAAATGAATTTTTAAACATAGAGAAACTCGGACTAAATAGAGATATAATATATTAAAAATGTTTAGTAACATTTTAAACCAATTTAGAAATAGTTTTAGAGCAATTGAAATATATAAAAATAAGCGTTTCACCAATATTTTCTTTTACCTGTTCAAAAAATTATGAAAAACTTGCTAATATACTTACATTAATGAAAAAAGTAATGTTATTATCGGAGACAGGTCAAAATAATATATTTTCATTAACACTTGTTAGTAGTCTAGACTAAAATGATCCGAATAATTTTAGTATGGTATACTCCTACACTAACCATCTAAGTGCTAATAATACATTTTAACGAAGTGACTTAAGTGTTTTTTACACTAGTGAGAAGTTTGTAAGCATTAATAACTTAAATAATAAATAAACATATCCAAAACCAATATAATTAAATAAGCCAGAAGCCCCTTTGCTGTGTAAATTAGCTGTCATAATTATATACAAATATTAGTTGTATTAGTTTTTATCCTTTGATGATATGGGTTAAATTTATTTACAGGTGACAGTTCTGCATGCTATTTTTTACTTACTAACTGAGTTTTAATATTCTGAATATCGGTTTGCACGCTTTTTTCAAATTTATCTACCGTTGATGGATGCGAATTTAATCTTTTAACTGTGGGTTTATTTCTATCTCTATCGTGATTAGAATTAATTTTCGTTGACAATTCTTTTAAACTGTCTTGTTGCTGCAATAACACAAAAAAATAATCAGACTAAGCAAGCAGAGTTAAAAATAAAAATTAGTCATGATCACATTGATATAAAACAATAAATTCGATACGCTTTGTTGGATTTTTACGCTTCAATTTAAATAATTCAATTATGTTTTAAATAGGTAGGTAACATACAGGGTATCGCGTTTTTAGATAAAATCTTTCAACAATTTATACTTCTATGGGGATACAACAAAAAGTATTTAAAAAATATATCCCTACTAGTTTTTTTACTGGTTATAGGGTATCGCATTTTTATGTTACACTTTTTATTCTATATACAGTTATAGCTACGAGTTCTTTTACTGGTTGAAATTAATTAATTTATTTGTGGGACACCCTTATATAACAAATTATTTTGTTCAAGAGTCAAAGCAGGGCAAGCTTATCCCAAAAACACAATAAGCCAATAGGCTTCAGTGTTATTCGGAGACACATAGTCAGACGAGCCCAGGAGAGAAAAAAAAAACACTCATGTACCAAATCTTTTCGGTTTTAGTATGAAGCCTTAGTTTTAGGTTCTTTTAAAGTAACTGTTACCACACCGATACTATTTATTGGGACTGTAGATATCCAAAGTCAAAATAACATTTGGGTAGTTACCGGAACTGGGCAGTATCATTTTATTGTTACTCTGTAGTGATAAAAACTACATATACCAGTGAATCAGTTATTGCCACCCACCAGTGCTACTAATATACCTAAATAAAGTAATTAGACACATAGAGAGGCAAAAAGGTCCCAGAATAGTAAAAGTAAAATTTGGGTGGTTACTGAAACTGGGCAGTATCATTTTAGTGTTAGTCTATAATGGCAAAAACTATATAGTACCACTGAATTAGTTACTGCCACCCATCAATGTCACTAATATGTCAAAAAGATCCCGTGACCATCACTTGGAACTTTAAAGTATAGTAGTATTTTAGTGGCAACATGGGTATATATTTTTTCTAATTTTAATATTTAGCAGAGCGGGACAACGCTATTTATGAAACCAGTTACAAAATGTCTTATTTTATGTAACGAGTGAATATTTAAGGGACACAACAAACGAGTTAATTAAAAAGGCATTTCGTAACGTGTTACTTACAATATTTTTTTCTAATTTTGACTAGATTATTTATGAAATTGTGTTTTGATAAAAAACAGTGAACTGTATATTTAAAATGGAATGCCAATATCGCCGGGTGCGTGTGATAAAAATAGTCCTCTAACGCTGCTGAAAATGTAGCAAAAACTTCATGAAAACACTGTACTTTTGACATCTGGGGTACTCGGACACTTGTGCATTATTGATGTAATCTCATAATTTAACAGTACTGGTTTTTGCAATTTTGAGTGTGATTTAGTTAAGGTTATTCCTTATTCTATAATTTCTTTTGTTTGGTTTTGATCTTTGGCGTCTTTAGAGTATCTGTTTTAATAGTTTTAGTTTTTAATTTGAAATTATTTACTTTATCAGGAAGTACATTTTGAATATTTGAAAAATAAATTAAATTGGTCGTGTTCTTGTTGATTAAGGACAGATCTTTTCACCTCTGAGTAAAGTTACATGTAGGTTTACTTGACAGATTAATGAACAATAGCCCTATAGTTTAATCAACAAGTAGTTACTCTCAACTTTACTCAGAAGTTAAAAGATTGGCCCTAAATCGCATTGTAAATTTTGAAAAATAAATTAAATTCATTGTGTAACTTGTTTAGAAATAGAGAAATTTTAGACCATGAAACTTTAATCTGTATTTATTATGGTCAAGTAGCATCTCGATTGAGATACGGGATTTGGTATATGTGGAAACTCTTAAAGTTCTAAAATATGATTCTTGTCGGCATGTCGGCCAATATGTGCAGAAATCGGTATTTTGCCTCTAGCTTCATTATATGTTCTAGAAATTTGTTTATATGTTTTTAAAAACTTAAATTAAATTTAACTAAAAGGCATTTCAATGTATAGGACCCATTTTATAAAATAAACTTCCGGACTTCATAAAAAACTGTAAAATGATATTTTATTTAAGAATAAGGTCAAAAAGTTTTTATATATATATATATATATATTCTGTAGAGGATTTTTAAAATTTTAAATATTGTTTATAATTACTAGTATATGTATACAGGGTGTCCGGGAAAATGTGGGAGGTCTCTCGGATTCAGATAGAACATTAAACAATAAGATGGCAAGTTCCCATAATTTTTTTTCTTAGCGGCCCTCCCTACGGAGATGCGGCCTCCAAAAGGACGCCACTGGAAATCAATTTTTCTTGAATAACTTTCAAACTACGTAATATAATTTAATGAAAATTTAATATGATAAACAGTAGCAGGAACTTTTTAAAATACTGCCCTTAAAACATAATTAGCTTGTTTAGTTTACCAGGGATGGACTAGGTTGTACATTTTAATGCTTACATTTTTAACACCCTGTATGATAAGTAGTTAAAAAAATAAATTTCGATACCTTGAACATTAAGCTAAAGAAAAGGTACTCTTCTTTATTGTCGATAAAATGAACCGTTTTCGAGAAAAAAAAAATAAAAGAATTAAAGTTTTATTTTTATTAAAAAGAAACCATGATTTCCATTTTTTTTTTGTCTGCAGCAAAGTGTGATATGAAAGTCATTGAAATAGAACTGTATTAAAAACGCACTGTTTTTACAAACGTTACTATGGTACCTACGAAATAAATAAATAAATTAATAAATGAATAATTGCATTGACGTGTGCATTTTAAATCTTGTTGACACGTTGATCTTTTAGTACTCCGATATTAATTTATTAAATTTTGAATATCTTGGTAAATTTAATTCGATAATGGGATATACACATTTAGTGAGTATGCACTATGCAGATATGCATCTTATGTACGATCTTGCATCTTGCAATACTTATGAAGCAAGAAGGTTGTATGAAGAAAGATATCCTAATCGCAATATTCCAAATGAGAAAACATTTCAGCGACTTGACCAAGGACTAAAAGAGACTGGTGGGCGATTCCCAGTTAATAAGGTAACATTATTGACTTTCTTTAATAATTTTTAGGAAGTTTTGGGTAAACAAGTACTGATGCTGGTGTGACAAGAACAGTACGTACGGTGCAATTGGAGGAAAATATTTTGGATACTGTAGCTGATACTCCTTCAATAAGCACTCGAAGATTAGCCGCGCAGCTTCAGGTGTCAAAAACGACAATTGCTGAAGTACTTAAAGAACAGTTGTTATACCCTTATCATCTGCAAAAAGTGCATCAACTACTTCGTGCAGATTTTCTTCGAAGAATCCAGTTCGCAAACTGGCTGTTAAATCAGCAACGAATAAACATAAAATTCATTAGCACTATTTTTTTTACCGATGAAGCAGTGTTTACCAAAAATGGTATTGTAAATTTACATAACTCGCATGTATGGGCTGATGAAAACCCTCATGCCACTGTTGTTCGTCATTATCAACATCAGTTCCAATCAATTAATGTTTGGGCAGGAATAATCGGCAATTTTTTGAATGGACCATGCGTATTGCCGCCACGATTGAATGGTGAACTTTATTTACAGTTCCTTCACAACGCTTTTCTGGATTCAATAGAGCATTTGCCACTTGAAACCCGCCGAATCATGTTAGCCCAATCGGATTAGGTGAAGAACAGGCTTGAGATTCTGAAAAATTCGAAGCAGCAATTTTCCTTCGGAATTCGTTGGAGGGGGTCTGTGGTAGTCTAAATTCAAAAAGTTGGGATTCCAAAGTTGTCGTTACCTCCGTCAGCTTAATTTAAAGGGTTATTTTTTGTATCTTGAATAACTCATTTATTTTCAATTTTACACGGAAAATAGTTTTTACAAAAGTTATTTAAAATTAAATTTCCTACAATTCTGCTTTTTTTTTGTACGATCGATTTTTTTCGATTTATACCTGAAAAGAGGGGTGAATTTTTGGTTATAGAATAACTCGTTTATTTTCAATTTTACGAGAAAAATTGTTATAAACAAAGTTGTTTAAAATTAAATTTCCTACAATTCTGTTTTGTTTGTACGCTCGATTTTTTTGTATTTATCCCTGAGAAGAGTGGGGGTAAACTCTTATCATTGTATTATCACGTTTCTTTTTAATTCCAGGTATCAGCAAAAAAAAAACAGAAAAAATAATGGTACAATATCAATAATAAACGTGACAATACAATACTTAGGTTCACCCCCACTCTTCTCAGGGATAAATACAAAAAATCGATCGTACAAAAAAAACAATTGTAGGAAATTTAATTTTAAACAACTTTGTTTATAACAATTTTTCTCGTAAAATTAAAAATAAACGAGTTATTCTATAACCAAAAATTCACCCCCTCTTTTCGGATATAAATCGAAAAAAATCGATCGTACAAAAAAAAAGCAGAATTGTAGGAAATTTAATTTTAAACAACTTTGTTTATAACAATTTTTCTCGTAAAATTGAAAATAAACGAGTTATTCTATAACCAAAAATTCACCCCCTCTTTTCGGGTATAAATCGAAAAAAATCGATCGTACAAAAAAAGCAGAATTGTAGGAAATTTAATTTTAAATAACTTTTGTAAAAACTATTTTCCGTGTAAAATTGAAAATACATGAGTTATTCAAGTTACAAAAAATAACCCTTTAAATCAAGATGGCGGAGGTAACGACAACTTTGGAATCCCAACTTTTTCAATTTAGACTACCAGAGACCCCCCTCCAACGAATTCCGAAGGAAAATTGCTGCTTCGAATTTTTCAGAATCTAAAATACTAATCCGATTGGGCTATGTATTTTATGCATGATGGAGCCCCACCTCACTTTAGCGTCGCTGTACGGGACCACCTGAATAACGTCTATCGAAACCGTTGGATAGGCAGAGGAGGTCCAATTGCCTGGCCTCCTCGGTCTCCCGACCAAACGCCAATGGATTTTTACCTGTGGAGTCATCTCAAAACCTTAGTGTATTCCTCTCCGGTTGATACTAGGAAGGAACTTTTACAGAGAATCACATTTCACTGTGATGTGATAAGGAACAATGCTGGGTTGTTGTGGCGAGTACAGCAGTCCTCTATTCACCGGGACCGCGAGTGTATCAGAGTTCACGGAGCACATGTTGAACCCATTTATAAATTTTTTAATTGATAATTTCTAATTAGCGTATTTAGGTTCAATCGTTACAAGCTTTAGTGAGTTCAGGATGAAAACATAATACTCCAAGTTGTATTTTAGAATTTACCAATTTGAAATTGGCTAATTCTGGGAGTTTAATTTTTTAATAAAAATAAAACATGCTTTTATGTTTTTTTTTTCTCGAAAACGGTTCATTTTATCGACAATGAATAAAAGTACCTATTCTTTAGCTTAATGTTCAAGGTATCGAAATTATTTTTTTTAACTCCTTATCATACAGGGTGTTAAAAATGTAAGCATTAAAATGTACAACCTAGTCCGCCCCTGGTAAACTAAACAAGCTAATTATGTTTTAAGGACAGTATTTAAGAGGTTCTTACTACTGTTTATCATATTAAATTTTCATTAAATTATATTACGTATTACTCTATATTTAGGTATAACCTCTGGTACACAAATAATTATTTTATTTCTATAAATGACATTAAAAATTTACGAATAACTTATCTATCTATAAAATTGTTATTAATGATAACGATAAGTAATTCTCTTACGTTTGATGTTGCTAGAGATGGGGACGTTTTCATGGAAAATTTTAATGTTACTATTCTACTAATAAAGCAAAAGTTAATATAAGGTTTTATTTAAATGTAAATATATTAACTGAATGAAATTAATGCTGCTAGTCAGTGTATATATTTGTATAAAGAGGTCTATTGTTTCTATCAGGCTTGACAGTCTTCATTAGATCCTTCTTAGAAAAAGCTTACCGACGATAGAAAGGTAAGTTTTAAAAAAATTTATATATTGATCTATCCATTACAAATTACTTTCAAAGCATATAGTACGTTTGTTTATTCTTAGATTAGGAAATGATAAAATCTGTCGATACTTATTACATTTATCAATTTTTTTTGAGACAGGTGACTGATAGCATATAAATTTTTTCCATATTTTTAAAAATAAGTGTAAATCTGACCAAATTTCTATTTTTTGACATACCAGGTGTATGGTAAAAAATTTGAAATTTATTAGGTCAAGTGGTAAGAATACACTTTTAGGAATATAACTGAAGAGAAAATTGGACTTTTTTTATTGTTGAGTTTCAGAAATATTAATTTCTCCTGATTTTAAAACAAGTACATGA
Source organism: Psylliodes chrysocephalus (assembly GCA_927349885.1). Taxonomy (NCBI): domain Eukaryota; kingdom Metazoa; phylum Arthropoda; class Insecta; order Coleoptera; family Chrysomelidae; genus Psylliodes; species Psylliodes chrysocephalus. Next base: position 34,367,578 of record OV651820.1, on the reverse strand, counting down.
AATGGCTAAAACGGACCTGCAAAGGTCCGTTTTAAATATACAGTTATTCGTAAAAAATTACTGACAGCTAGGAAACCAATATTACTACTTTCTTGTATTGTTAGGTAGTATTAGAGTAACTTCATTCTTTTGTTGAAAAATAGAATATAATATTAATTTATTCTCAACGACTTGTAGTGTTTTTATATTGTTTAAAGTTATACAGTTTTCAAGAAAGTGGGTTATTTTGTCGTGTATTGTTTTAATTATTTTGTGCTGATTTAGAATAAAAATAAGGACCAAAAGAACATTATTACTAGGTTGTAAGTTTAACAAAAAATCAAAAATGCAGCAGTTGGGGGAGTAAAAGAGGAAGCATATTTTTATACGAACGCTCATTTGAAGTCTGATTTTACGTCACGGGTATGGGATGTTGATAATTTTTTAAATCAAAAGTTATAATTTTTAATATTTCGTGAAGGTTTGTAAATCGTCAGATGAATTTACTTACTTTAATGCGATAAAACATTACCCATAATTTTATTGATAAAACAATAAGTTTCTTAAAACAATATTTTTAAATTTATTTTTGGCTGGAAAAATATTTTCTTCGGTCTTGCTGTAGACAATTTAGAAATATAAACTAATGCAATTTCATGCCAGTTAAACTGTTTTCATTAGTGAAATAAATTTCTTCGAACAACATCCTCTTGATGTCTTAATTTCCAGTTCAAAAAAGTTTTATAGCTTGTGAAAGTTTCGTTAAGATTCTAAAACGATATAGCTAAATTATATTGCTTTGATAATCAACTTGCATGCAAATCAAAATATAAATTTAAATTCTAATCGATATTTTTAATACTATTTCTTGGAAAATATAATGTTGAGTCGGAATTTTCCGCATTCGTAATTGAAGTAAATATTAAAATACACTAGAATTTTGAATAAAAGAGGTTACAATAATTTAAGAAAAGTACTTTTATAAATTTCTTTTGATTTGTATGTCTTATGTTTTGATTTATACATTGTGTCCACGGAGGGAGTTTACAAGACAAGAAGAATAGTTATTGATTTTATGACGAAAAATCGGTATAATCGTATTAAATTACGGGTTTTGAGCTTACATTAAATTGTAATTAGATGAAACAAAATGGATTCTATGTATTTTGAGGTGATCTTTTCGAAAAAAGGCAAAACAAAATGTAGCTGTTTTTCGAAAGTGCCGAAATTTTGGATTTTGTCAATTTTTCAATTATGCGCAGGCGCATGTCGGAAATAAATCAATATTTTTAAAACGCAGTTTACGACATTTGAAAGCTTAGGAAAAATGCTAATTTTTATCTCTTGAGAAATTTTGATCCGATGCACCGTTCTCGCGGTATGGACGATTGAAATTTGTTTAGTATTTTGAGGCGACGAAGGTCGAAAAATTGAATTTGTTAAATGTTCAAACACTAAATTCTTTATAACATTGGTAAAAATTAAGATATTTGAAAAAACAAAAATGCGTTTTGAACTTAAGGGATGTGACTAGTGATTCCCAGAAGGGGGCAAGAGAAATCCCAAAATTGGGCATATGGCGGAAGGGCAAAATGCACCGCGGTCCTAATTTCATTGTTTGCCTATAACGGCCAAACTATTTGAATTTTTTTAATGCCACTTACAAAGCTTACTCTTAAATGTGAAATCTTTTATGTGTGTGTGAATCTCACCGACATCGGACCATAATTGGCTAAGATATCAAACAATTAAATATTTTTTTTTTCCAGAAAAAATAAATTTTTTTTTCGAAAGTTTGAAGTGGCACAAAAATGCCAAAAATGCACCCAATGGCTCAAAACTTTTTTTTTGAGTACTCTATTGTGTCTAGAATACGATTACATTACGGAAAATTCTGCAAATATATTTTATCTATTTTTTTGACCACTGTTCATTGAGTGACGACCAAATAACACGGTTTTTGAGAAAAGTGGCCTAAAATTGACAATTTTTAGTTTTTTTGTCTGAAAATTAAACAAACCCAAATTTCATGTCTTCTAAATGTGTATACAAAGTTTAAGTGTGTATGTTTCTTCTAAGTTGTAGAATTCTCCCGACAAAAGTCCCATTACACGCGCTCCGCGGGATCCAAAACTCGTGTATACACTACATTACTGTAATTTGATTTTTTTGCGATTTCCAGTTTTAAATTTCTTGCATATCTAAATTTATTAGGCTTAAAATTTATTAAATTGTATTTTACTGACTTGTTATAAGACGTTTCTTGAGTTTTGTGCAAAATATAGAATTACCAGATATTAGCGAACAAAAAGCAAGCTTATCACCAAGTTGGAACTTACACTCAGGCTTAGGATTAATTTCCTAACATTTTTAAAGTATACGTTTTTGTGTATTTTTTTGTGCTCTTTTCGATGGCGAAGTTAGTTTTTTCAAATATATTTATTTTGTTAGATGTTTTCGGAAAACCCGGAAAAAATCACATGGGAAAAAAATTAAAAAAAAAACTACGCCGCTGGTTTCCTGCGAATTCCCGAAAAATTATGTCAGATTTCGCCGCGGGACTTAATTTATTTGAGAGCCAACAAAAAAATACGCAACTTCTCTCATGGGCACATATGTCTAACATTTATAATTTCGCCACAAATTCATCGCAAATTTCATGTCCATGGTTCTGATCAAAAAAACGAAAAAACGACTTTTTGGTAAAAGCACTTCTGGCGGCGAGAAATTCGCCATTAAAACTACCTGTGCAATGAATTTCCGAACTATTTTTGCCTCCTCTTTCGAATGGTGCATTTATTTTCACTATCGGAATGATACTTGCCCAGATAATTAGCATTTTTACAATGGAAAATTCCGGAAAACCCGGTTTTTCCTAATTTAAAAAAAATTGAAAAACTGCTACATCTTTTTTTCTTTTTTTCGGAAAGATCACATCAAAATACACAAGGTCCTTTTTGTTTCATCCAAATTAAAGTAAGCTCGAAGGGGCTTTTTTTCGTTATTTAATTGGACTAGTAAGATATAAATAAATAATTAAGAAAACATTTCAATATAGAAGTACTATTTATTTATTTTACGTATTTTTTTTTTCTTGAAGAAAGCTGTTTGTAATTCAAAATAAAACCACAAATATTCAAAACAAAATTAAAATTTTTACATCTAGAACAAAACAAAATAAAAATATAGTTTAAAAAAAACTAAAAAACACGCTTTTAGAGCATATCAAACTAAAAAGTTAAAAATAATTTTTTTTAACACGCTTTTATTCAAATAAGCTTAAAACAATAATAAATGGAAAATACTAGTATGATTGTGAAAAAAGCGTCGGGCGCTCGATGTACGAGAAATATGGACAAAGCACCCCACTATATTTATTTTTTACTTCTTAGTTCGAATAATTATTAAAAAAAATTGCCGAAAAAAACAATTATTTTTTTTTCAGCCTTGGACGGGATTAGAACCCACGATCGGTGAGTCTGGCGATGGAAAACCCGCGCCTTAGACCGCTCGGTCAACGAACGAACTTGAGGTAGTGGGATATACTGACAGTAATAAGCCACTTGCTTTTAGTCCAAAGGAGAGTTACAAACATTTGAGTTTTTTTCTCAACAAAAGTGGAAACAATTTTCAAGTTCCTTAAACTTATCCAGCAGTGTTAAAAACTGGTTTTAAAAAATACCATATTAAGTTATGTCAAACATATGAAAATCGTAATCCTGGCGAAATTTTACTTAATTTTTGCCATGTACTCGTTTATCTGTTTAGTCATAAGTATTACCACATCTAGTGACGATATTAGAAATTTGAAAATAATTCCAAAATATTCCTATTGATAACTTTTAATTTTTTTTTATTAAAATTCTACAATCCGTAGTCTCCGAAATTATCGAATTGTGTACTTAATTTTCGAAAAGTAAAATAATCAAGTTACAATTTTTCGAAAACGAATCAAAATTAACGAAAAATAAATACACAGCGTGTCCCATTAGTGCGTAATTGTTCAATATTTCAATTTGTGTAATAGACACGTAAACACGCTTTAAATAAAAGTTATATAGATTTCAAAAATAGGTTTTTTAACAATATTTTTTGATATATGGGGTATCTGACCTGCGAATAAAAATGTATATTTTTTAAATATTTTATTTCATTTTTAGAATGGTTTGGTAATACTGTATTTTACTCTAGAATTTTATTAAAAAAATATTACAAGATGTTTGTTGTTGCTATATTAGCCAAAATAAAAGCCGTTGAATAACCGAAAATTCTGTCTGCAAAAATGACATCGAAATCCCAAAATAAAATAGGTTGAATAATAAAGGGCAATATAGATACATTTTCTAGTGTTCAAAATGATGACAGTTAACCATTAAGCTACGATTTGTTAGAAAGAATATTTTTTGTTGTGTCTAGTGCACAACCAAAAATAAACTTCGCCCGTGTATATATGTATTATTTTATTGTATTTACTTTAAATTAATGGAAATAAAGACGATTATTATTATTATTATTAACAGTGCGCGACGCACAACTCACAGTCAGTTGAGCGCCGAGCACGTCTGGTGAAATGTAACGATGTTAATAGGTACTATGTAATATGTAAATGGTTTGTAAAAATAGTGCGCGACGAACAGTTAAGGCAGAATTTATCGCGTTCGACTTACGTCAGTTTTAATCTACGATTTGTTAGAACAATGCGCATCGCAAAACTCACAATCTGAGAAGCGTCGCGCATGTCTGCTGAAATCTAACAATGTTAATACTATGGAAATGTTTTGTTATTGTTAAGAGTCAGCACAGTGTACGTCGACTGATTACGTTGAAATCAATTTGCGTTTGATTTGGACGCAGTCCTTCTGTTGAACATATAGTAGACCGAGCACTGTGAAGCTGGCACCCCGAAATTCGATAATTTTAGTTTTAGAAGTGGCATATGTTTGACCAGCCCCTAACTTTTTTTGACCACCCTCAGAAACCTAAATATTTAAAAAAATATTAATGGCCGAGTGCCCACTGGCCCCCCGAAGTTAATATTTTTTAAAACTGACTATAATATAATAATAATACTCTCCCTAAGATTAACCAATTTTTGACCATGTTTGACCACCCTTTAGATTTTTTTATTAAAATTAAAATTATAGAAAATCAAGAGTTCTGGAATGAATTTCAACTTTTAAAGATAGATCAATGGTCAGAAAGGCACAATGGGATCCAAAAACGTTTAAAATTATGAATAGCCGTTTGATCACTCCCTAAAATATCTGAAAAGACCCCAGAGGGCTTAAAAATTCAAAGAAAACATTTCCCAATCCAATTTTTAGTTAAAAAAAAAATGGTCAATCGACATAAGGACATAATAAATATCCATAGAAGTTTAAAATTATGTTTTGACGTTTGACCACCCTCTAAAATAATTTTAATGTTCCCAAGTAATGTGAAAATTCAAAAAATAAAATTTGGAAATCGAATTTTCACTTCGAAAAAATGGTCAAAGGACATAAGTTTACAATAAAGATCCATAACGATTTAGAAATAGGTTTTGACATAATTTTAAATAATTATGGGGCCTTATTGTGCATTTTTGTCATTTGGCCATTTTTTCCAAGTGGAAATTCGATTTCTACGTTTTATTTTTCGAATTTTCACACTACTTGGGCACATCAAAATTATTTTAGGGGGTGGTCAAACGTCAAATCATAATTCTTAATCGTTATGGGTTTTTATTGTAAACTTGTCATTTGAACTTTCTTTCTAAGCCGAAATTCGATTTCCAAATTTTCACACTACTTAGAAACACTAAAACTATTTTTGAGGGTGGTCAAACATAAAAACAAAATTTTAAACCATTATGGAACCTTATTATGCATTTATGTCGTTTGTCCATTTTTTCCAAACCGAAATTCGATTTCCAAATTTTATTTTTCGAATTTTCACACTACTTGGGCACATTAAAATTATTTTAGGGGGTGGTTAAACATCAAAACCTAATTTTAAATCGTTATGAATTTTTATTGTGCACTCATGTCATTTGACTATTTTTTACAGGTCAAAATTCCGTTTCCAAATTTTATTTTTCGAATTTTCACACTACTTGGGAACATTAAAATTGTTTTAGGGGGTGGTCAAACGTCAAAATACAATTCTCAATCGTTATGGATATTTATTGTAAACTTATGTCGTTTGACCATTTTTTCAAGTGGAAATTCGATTTCCAAATTTTATTTTTCGAATTTTCACACTACTTGGGCACATTAAAATTATTTTAGGGGGTGGTCAAAGGTCAAAACTGAATTCTAAACTAGTATGAATTTTTATTTTGTACTTATATCGTTTGACCATTTATTCCAAGTCAAAATGCCCCTTGTAATTATATTTTTCGAATTTTCACACTACCTAGAAACACTAAAATTATTTTAGGGGGTGGTCAAACGTCAAAACATAATTTTAAACATTTATGAATATTTATTATGTCGAATAACCATTTTTGTGAACTAAAAATTGGATTGGAAAATGTTTTCTTTGAATTTTTAACCCCTCTGAGACATTTTAAGATATTTTAGAGGGTGATCAAACAGCGATACATAATTTTAAACGTTTTTGGATCGTATTGTGCCTTTCTGACCATTGATCTATCTTTAAAAGTTGAAATTAATCCCAGAATTCTTGTTTTTCTATAATTTATCCCCTTTAAATTATTTTAAGAGGTGTTAAAAAATCTAAGGGGTGGTCAAACATGGTCAAAAATTGGTTAATCTTATAGTGCAGTCAGTTTTAAAAAATATTTCATTCGGGGGGCCAGCGGACACTCTCATTAATATTTTTTTAAATATTTAGGTTTCTGAGGGTGATCAAAAAAAGTTAGTGGGTGGTCAAACATGGTCAATAGGTGGTCAAATTTTCGAATTTCTGGGGGCCAGCTCACAGAGCTAGTAGATTGTCAAGTGAAATGAGATTGGGATCATTTGGATTATAATTAAAGTGATAAAATGTTCAATATACAGGGTGACAAAGTTAATTTGCAACTAGCGTCCTCTATGAGATATGTGATATTTAGGCTCTAATTATGATTTGTCATCTCAAAAAACCCTAGTGTAAATTTTAAGCTATCTACTTAATAAAATGACGAAAATACAATGAAAAACGTAATTTTTAAAATTAACTTTGTCACCCTGTATATGTTACATGATGGCCCAATAAAAAAAATAATAAAGATTTCTTAAACTGACCTAACGAATATATGGATAACGGATTGGCCCACTATTTTTGGGACACCCTGTATATAAAAAATGTTTCATGTAAGATGTGTGTGGAAAATGTGTGAATTTAGTTCATCCTCGTGATATACTCTTTGATGGGGGGGTGTCAAAAATATACTGAGAAATATGTGTTAGAGAAAGGGTTAAATACGATAAATAATGTAACTTAAATTTATTAAAAATCTATATGCCTTAAACTTCCCAACTACACCATAAACTCGAGCTTAACAATTTGCTGGCAACTTTAAACAGCCATAATTTTGGTCTTAATTCAATGGATATCGATAACTTTGGACAAATTGGGATGGCAATAAAACTTTCGAAATTACGTACCTTCGCCAGATGCGTCAAATAATCAGCCCTCTGTTTCTGCAAGAAATAATTCCTCCTTTGTTCATATTCTCCTAGACCCAAATACGGCGCGGCAGTGACTCTTACTTGCGGGTTGTTTGGGCTGTATTCGCCAAACCGCAACATCGCACTTTTAACGCAATCATTCTAAAAAATAAATGGAACATTAAATACCATCCATTATGTAAAGTAGAACTAGAAATTTTGTAAGATGAAACACCAACCAGTTATCAGCAGGCGGTCGCCTCTACGAGGAGACGTAGCGTTTCTAAAATCGATAAAGCGGTCAATTCTCAAAACAGCTACCTAGATACTCATAATTCTCCATTATTTTTTTAACTTTCTCTAATATATCTGGAATTATACGACTCATCTCAAAACAAAGACTTTACAATATACTCTATTAAAATACTTTATAAAATACTATTTCATAAGATATTTTAATCCTGACCTGCAAATCTTTTAAGGGACACACAATTTTATTGCTTATCTACATCTCGAATAATAGGTAATAATGAAGGTCGTCGGCTAATACTGATTTCTGACCTTACAATATTTCTGCTTCTACTTTACAAACGATTTTAACAAACTCAAAGAACACTAATATTTTCTACCCGTTTTTGGACAATTGTTAAACATTACTTCTGTCAGATAGAGGCATTTTTAGGAGGTGTAGTCGGCACGTAATTCTGTCAGATTTTCCGTGGAATATTTATTTTTACCCATCAAATTAGGCCATAAATCAATATTACCGATGTGGACAATAATAAATGAAGTACATCACGCTGGACTTTTCATATATTCGCTCCATGCGTGACAGCAACGCCATAATGTATGAACTAATGGGCGTTATTTGCGTATATTAACAGTATAATTTGTATTAGAATTCGTAATTAAAAAATATATATTTTGGTTTTAATAAAAGTATATGGATTTATAAAAAACAAGTGACAAGATTAATTTATTATTATTATATATTTTTATTGCTTCAAATAAAAAAAAGTAAGTATAATCTTTAAAAAGGATTAAAACAGTGTGATAACTAACTCAATCCTACGACTCCTCAAGCTTTTTTATTGCCTTCCACCCCGCTGTGTCACGAAATCCAGATCAGAGTATATTTGTTACGGTTAGTGATGCTCTTGAGGGTATTTATACTATTTATACAGTTCCAAACCAGTTTGGGAGATGTACAATGCATAGTCCGTCTAGGAAAAGGGAATGTCCCCTTTTCTTTGTACTCGAATCTAAAAATTCGGCAAATTCTTAAATAATGCAAATATCGAATTTCTTCAATATTGTACCACGCATGCTTTGTCTAAGAATTAAAAAAAAAACATCACAAATAATGTATTATTTACCCAAAAATCTTAACCAAAATTTTAGTTTAAAGTACGTTTAAATGGTAACTTACTAGAGTACATGTGGTCAACTAAAGGGCCCGCACTTTTTATATTGATTTTGGAATTTATTCTTTAAGTATGTTATTTTTCAGGTCATTAAAGATAACTTATGAACCCCAAGTTTGCAGCTCTACAGGGTGAGCTGTTAGAAGGAGCCAGAAATAAGGAATGCAGAATTAATAATTTCATATATATCTCTACCACTCTTAAGTAATTCATGTTTTTTCATGTACTCAGAGCTGGGCAGAGTACTTCACAATGAGTAGCTTTACAAAGTACTCATAAGTATTTGAGTATGAGTACTTATAAGAATAATACTCAAAGCAAATGAGTACGTCTGCAAATTTTAGGGAGTACTCGTGAAAAAATCGAGCAACGAGTATGAGTACTTTACCTATTTTAAATAATTCTAGTTAGAAAAAAAGGAATTATATAGTAAGCCAGTAAGTAACAAACAAACAATTAGTTAGCACTTACCATTAATATGTACGTAACTTTTTATTTTAATGTTGATATAAGTACTATTAGGTAGGGGCAGAGATACAGATAGAGAACAGTCATACATTTACCATCCTGTATCTTGGCGTCGATAAGTTATTTGGAATTGCCTTTGGGTTGGGACCGTGATGGTATTGGCAAAGAATACCTACCCAAGAAGCGAAACTGAATGAGTTTTCATATGTACCAAAGCAAGGGAACTTAATACACTGGGAAACGTATAAAAATTAATCAGTTTTTATCGTTTGGTTCATAAGAATTAAAACACATACATAACAATAACAAACATAAAATTCTTATTATGTTCATTATGTCAAATATATTATTTTAATAACGAAATAAGTACTGTAGGTATAACAATGACAGTCACTACACAATAGCAAAAGCAGATGACCTGGTCATTCTGCAAATAAGGAATTTTGAGAACAATTATGTAACAGTGGTGCAAGGACCATTTACTGTCTATCAATCTCAAGAAGACAGAAATAATCCTTTTCACTAGGAAAAGGATGAAAATGGAAAAAAACCTACAGAGCTCCTAAACACCTCTTGGCGACGTTGTCATCTACATTAAATCTGTAGGCTGGCTCATTTTAGGAGGATACACAATGGGCCTAGTGAGGCCTAAGTGCCGTGGAGTAATCCACCCTATACACGTTACATATCCAGAAGTACTGTAGGCATTTCTATTGCATCTTGATATCAGCGACTTGGTTCCTCGAAATGAGTTTGTATATTTTAATTATTGTTTTGTATTATTGTTTGTTTGCTGTTTTAATTCGAATGGTTTGAAAAACAAAAAATAACATATTTAAATAAAAGACTAAGAAATTAAACGATGCATAATACGTACGCGTAAATTATCTTTATTGACATTGACAGCCAGATGCAAGAACGTTCAATAACATTTAGGAATAACGCAATGTAATTTTTTTCATGTAATACATATTTTAAAACTATAAAATTTCTAATTATTACTTAGTTAAATACAACTATTTAACTATACTGCAATTTTCACAAAATATACCAAACGTTGCTCTACATAAATTGACAGCTATATTTGAAGTTAAACCATCTCTAAAATACTGAGAAAACTTGGGTAGGTATTCTTTGGTAGTGGCATTTTGAAAATTAATAAAATTGTCAAATATATACAGGGTGTTAAAAAAAGTGTCACAAAATAAAACGGGGGGTAGTATGGGCCAAAATATGCAGAAAAGTCTTAATAAACATATGTCCGCAAATGAATGGTTTCAGAGATACGGAGTGTTTTGTGTTTTGTATCATTTTTCATTCTCAAAAACTTGCTTTTCTTATCGGAGTCTACCGATGTTTTTTCATAGATACTATTTGCAGTTATTATTTTGTTGTGGGTGAATAATTTTATAAATTTTCGTTATGCCTGTTTACACTAGTATTGAATTAGCTGACATGCATTTTATGTACGGTCGTGCAAATGGCAATGCGAGGGAAGCGCTACGTCAGTATTTGAACATCTCATTTAACTTTATGTTGTTATTGATTGTTTATAAATATCATTGTTTTTTTATAATAATAAAAAATTGTTATAAACACAAAATGGTCCGTATCTCCGAAACCGTTAATTTGCGGTCATATATTTATTAAGACTTTTCTGCTTATTTTGGGTCATACTATTCACCATTTCATTTTGTGACACTTTTTTTTTAACACCCTGTATATTTTGGGAAGAGTGACACACAGACAGAAAGACAGACAGACATACAAACAGACAGACAGAGAGAGAGACTGAACTCCATTTGTTCAGTTCCATTTGCGGTATATTTAAAAACATATTTTATTTAATAAAAAAAACTTTTGTCCATTAAACAGATGGGTAAAGGTCGACCTTACTTACGGATCCTGGACTATAAATCAAAAAGAAAAGGGGACATTAACATGTGTTTCAAATAGACCGATACATTAGGTTTGATTTTTTTTTTTGTCAAATATCAGCATTTTTTAAGTTTTGTGGAAATAAAGTTTTAAATAGTTAGTTAATTAAATAACAGTTTTTAGGAGGATGCACAATGAGCCTAGTGAGGCCTAAATGCCGTAGGGGTAACTCACCTTCCACACGTTACAGATACAAAGAACAGTTATTAGTTTATTTCATTATTAGTAGTTTATTGTAGTAGAAGAGATCTAAGGGCACGGGAACAATACTTCCAAAGTCGCCGCTAGATGGCGCCACCAGTCAGTGGTGGACAATTGAAACTCAACTAAGTGGTTTGCGACTCGGCTAAGCGATCGTTCAATGGAAGGCCGCGTTGGCTGGGAAGCCTAGGGTGTCGTCGGGGAGGCCTACGGGTTGACGAGGAGGCCTATACAGACTTGAAAACGAAGAAGAATGGGAGACTAAATGGGCTGCGCGAGAGAATTAATTAATATGAAACTATAGGTATATATAATTAGTAAGCTGTAAAAATATTAGCAATTCATATAATTCTTCTTCGTTTTTTTTCAAGTCTGCATAGGCCTCCTCGTCAATCCGTAGGCCTCCCCAACGACCCCCTAGGCCTCCCAGTCAACGCGGCCCCCATTGAACCATCGCTTAGCTGACAGGTGGCGCCATCTAGCGGCGACTTTGGAAGTAGTGTTCCCGTGCCCTTAGATCTCTTCTACTTATTGTTTATTTCAAAAGTTTGTACCATAATTTTTTATTGACTCAAGCATAAGATTTTCGCGCATGCTCAAATTAACGACGTTCGTAAGCTTTGTCGTAAAAGTTCTTATTACTATTACAAAAGGTCTGTTCGGGTTCTTCAAAAATACATTGAGAACTATCAACTGTTCCACTGGTTCTCGGACGGTTTACATCGAGTTTTAAAGAAACCCGAACAAACCTAAAGACTATTACAATTACTATTACTAAAACGAGTATAAATGGCTGTTATTTTGTGCAATGCATGTTCAACTTCGGCTTAAGACTATTACTATTACTGTTACTATTACTAAAACGAGTTCAAATGAACCATCAAGTAGTCAAAGTTTTGTATCGCCAACGGCCTCAGGAATCTATATATTTATCATACGATTTATATTTTTACAATTTATCCAAATGTGCTGAATATAGAATAGTATCAATATAAATAATAACATCTACTCTAATTCTACTTACTGTACCCTGTACCTAATAATTTTTTATGCTTAATAAATTGAATGGTTAAAGAAAGCACTACAAACACCTTTACAACAACGAGCTTTGTTTGTGTTTGCTGTTAATACTACTAAAAACCTCGTTATATTAATTTCACGGTTGGACGACCTATGTGTTTACCTATCGATTGAAGGTGATTACTTCCGATTCAACAAACGTTTTATCACTAGCTTTACTTCTACGAAGGACTTCACAAATTTTTTATGCGAAAATATCCAGTATTACAGCGTTTACAAAATTAAGTAAATGAGAAGCTCTTTCATGATTATCTGTATTATATTTATGACTTTGTAAAAGAACCCAAAAACAATTTTTACATCTGCCATTTTAACCTCGATGTTTTCAATGCTTAATAATATTTTTTTTTTAACCCACATGGTTATTAGATTATCTACTCACAGACTACAAAACGTATTATATTTATGACTTTGTAAAAGAACCCAAAAACAATTTTTACATCTGCCATTTTAACCTCGATGTTTTCAATGCTTAATAATATTTTTTTTAACCCATATGGTTATTATATTATCTACTCACAGACTACAAAACGAAAAAGTATGCCATTGCGTTCATATGAACGAATATATTTTATATCCATTCCAAGTCACCCTCAAGGTCGGAAATAATTTATTTTATGTTATATTTTAATTTAGTTATGTTAATTTAAGGTAAAAATGGGAAAATATAAGCGAAAAGTGGGCGGCTGCAAATATGCCGTTTTTGATCTCAAAAATTTGGAAATGTCAGAGAATACAGAATGAGGGGTGGTAGCTGCCGAGGACTTGAGAAAAATATAAAGTGAGTCGATCAACAATACATCTGTATCTGTAACGTGTGGAGGGTGGGTTACCCCCACGGCACTTAGGCCTCATTAGGTCCATTGTGCATCCTCCTAAGATGATAGGAACCTCCTAGCTCATCAGCCAGCCTACAGATTTAATGTAGTTGACAACGTCGCCAAGAGGTGCTTCTCTTATATCGGCCGGTGTTAGCCGATACTCGCAGAACACAAATCTTCTAATAAATGAGAGCGTCGGGCAATCGTAAAGGATATGCTAGATGGTCTCATCTTCTTGTTCGCACCTTCTGCAGAGTGCGGATTCTGACAGCCCCATGATATGGAGATGCTTCCGTACTTGGCAATGACCAGTCAGAATGCCTGTGATCAGACGCAGATTCTGTCTAGTCATAGTCAAGTATTTGTTTGCTGCAGTGTTGTCAGGATAACTTAAGAGCTCCCTGGCAACTCTGCAGTTTTTTGTTTCATCCCATCTTTCCTTGAATTTCACATGGGAATGTTCTTTAATTAGGTCTGTCACTACCGATTTTGCCAGGTCCAAAAAGTATTTGGTTGGCTGCTTTCTTGGCTAGTGAATCGGCAAGACGGTTACCTTTCGATGTGGCGTGACCTTTGATCCATCTTAAGGTGACCACATTGTTGATGGATACTTCAGCCAAAGCTTCATGATATTCTAGTACTAACCCTGAATAAATTCGTGGTCTGTTCAGGGTGAGTAGTGCTTGTCTGCTATCTGTATAGATGAGCATGTTCCTTCCAGTGATATTATTTCTGGTTATTTCTTTTGCTGCTATGAGAATAAAAAAAAATAAAAAAATATGAACACTCTAATCTTACCCTATAAACTACAACTGAAAATTTGACACCCATTTCAGACATTCAGGCTTAAATATAAATAACTTGAAAAGCAAAAAACGTCCCGTCACCCGAATTTACGGTATATGAGTGATTCTTTTTTTTTTTCAAGTTTATTTTTTTTTTAAATTAGTAAAAAGTCATAAATTATTTTTAAATTAGTTATTTTGTCCTAATGGACTAAATACATTTTTTAAGCAATGCTTAAAATATTGATAAATCATTTTATTCTAGGAATTAGCTTTGTATTTAGGCTCCACCTTCAGTTATAACTTTTATATGTACTCTTTGTCTCTTAATACTTTAACTAGTGAATGAACCTATTTGTCCATTTATAATTATTATTATGGTCAAGACTTTGAGTTTTCTTTTCCTTATTTGACGTACCACATATGATGCATGGGTAAACTTCTTACTCTTTTTTTTTAAAATATAGTCTATTTGAAATCATGGGCGCCGCCACACGAGGGTAAGGGAGGCGTTCTGCCCTCTCCTGGATTTGTGATTTTGGATTTTTCGCCATGGCTTTCGACTATACCTGCCGCGTTTTGAGTCTGCCTACGAGATTTGCCCTCCCCCCTCTAACAAATTTTTGAACGGCGCCCATGTTTGCAACTTGTATATCACAAATTAATCATAAGATTTGAATTGTGCCCATCAACACTATATGCTATATTAGCGTGACATAATTTGTGTTCCACTGCCAGTTAACTTCTAACAAAAACAAGCCAGTCTGTCATTGAATTTACATTCTTAGTTTTTGTTTAAATATTGCTTGCAGGTGGTAAAAAAGTAGTATAACGGTATGTAACCAACTTAATTTTGATGTTTAAACTAATACAACCAGAAATAAAATGTAAATGAATACCTATAAACTCTACCACGGAAACAGTTTCTCCCTAAGCAGGCTGCAATAACGGTATTGTCAGTTTTGTCGTCTAGATTTTACTTACTCGTAAAAAAAATATAGTTACTTTTTAGATATATTTATTAAGAATATTATACACTACATTTGAAACTAAACTACGCCGCAGATGAAGTGGGACAGCCAAAAAATTGCCTAATTTTAATTAGCTATAATATAACTACGGTGTCGTTTATCAGATTTTGAAAAACTTTATATCGATTAAAAGAAAATTGATTGTTTAGTAAAATATTTCAAAATAGTTCTGATTCAGTTGTTTAAAAGAGCACTAGGTGGCGTTGTTTAAGCAGTAACCATTTTTTTGAAGTTTTCTTGTAAAATTTAAATGGAATGTTATAATTTTTATACGTTATTTAGAAAGAGAATTAAATTCTGACAAGAAACAAAAAAAAAAACCGCGTCTTATTATCTTTTTCCTAACCGAATATAAGCAAAAGTCTATTAATGGTGAATAGTCCACTTAAATATTAATAAATAATTGGCTTTGAAACGTCAGTAATTTTTCGATAGCTTAACTGTAAAGCGATTAAGACAAAAAATATTAAAATCGGATTTAAATTAACTCTTTAGTGTAAGTTTACTGGTTTAATAAAACTAATTGCGAAATAAAAATTGAATATATTAATAAAATACAACAAAACAAGTAACTAAACACAGAACAAAATAGAGAATGCAATACAAGAATTAGAGGTAGTGCTCGAATTGTTTTCCATCTTTTTCAATGCAAATATCAAGTCTCTGTCTAGTTGAATTGACAGCAGCTTCTATTTCAGCCCTAGGAATATGATCAATTTCAGTTTGTATTCGTTGAATTAGATCTTCTCTACTTACAGGCTGAGTTTGGTAAACTAAATCTTTAAGTCAACCCCACAAATAAAAATCTAATACGGTGAGGTCGGGAGATCTTGGTGGCCATGGAAATAGACTACCTCTTCCAATCCACCTATTCCGAAAATGTTGATTTAAAAAGTCGTTTACATTATTTGTATAATGTGCTGGGCAGTCATCCTGCTGTATCCACATATTACGGCGTACATCTAGTGAAATATTTTCTAATAAAATAGGCAATTCGTCTCTCAGTAATCTTAAATATCGCTCACCATTTAAATTTTCATGAATAATAATAGGACCTATAATTTTACCGTCTAAAATTCCACACCACACATTTACTGACCACCGACCTTGATTAAAAACTTCTCGCATCCAATGAGGATTGTGGTCAGACCAGTAATGCATATTATGCCTGTTTACAGATCCATTACTGGAAAATGTAGATTCGTCGGACCACATTATATGTGATAAAAATTGTGGATCCTCATTAAGCATATTCTTAAGCCAATTACAATAATCCAGTCTTTTATCATAATCTGTTAATTTCAGACCTTGATGAAGGGATACATGGTATGGATGGAGACGATTTTGTTTTAAAATAGAACAAACGCAGTACCTAGTAAGTCCTAAGTCGGAAGCACTTCTCCGTATACTTATATGTGGATTTCCAGCAACGTATGCTAATATATTTATTTCGTTAATTTCCGTTCTGCTTCTTCTACGTCGTTGAATAGCTTTTTTAGGTTGAACACAGCCAGTTTCTTTTAAACGAATCGCCAGATTTTTAAATGTTTCTCTTGTTTGTAAAACTCGGTGAGGATATCTCAACGCATATTCTCTGGATGCAATCGGGGCATTCTCAAAACATTCAAAATATACTTTTAACATGTCATAAGCTTCGGAATTTACTGTAAGGCATGATGTCTTTTAACTTATTAAAATATAATTAATTTGACATTTAAGCTTACTGACATTTCAAACACAACTTGATTAATATATCAATAACTTTATTTATTAATATTTAAGTGGACTATTCACCCTTAAGCCTTGGTTTCTTTGAACACTCCGTCGCGGTGAGCGGGCAGTCCGTGGACCGTCGCGTTTAGACGATTTTATCTAACCAGAGTATTTAAATGGGAACGGTTTTCTTGAATCCGCTTAGCTGAGCAGGACGGCGTCATGCCGCTGATTTGTCGCGACTAGTCGGTTCATATCTGTTGAGTTTGATATCAGCGGAATCGTCGGCGTGTGCGGAAACAGTTTGTGAATACAAATAATTATATTGTTATTATTTTTAAAACAATGAGTGACAAATTGACACATATGACTTTATTTGTAGGTTTCTTGGAAATGTCGCCCTTTAAAAAACTCAACGCGAATTCAAAAAGATCTGTAGGAAGTCTAAAATACTTCCTAAATTTAGTTTAATTTCCAAAAAGCCTCCGCTGCACAGTGATATTAAAGGCACCTTCTGTATCGCGACACAAAAACAACTTATCCACTGGCCTATTGGAATTTTTGACGGTTGCAATTGCCAGTTCCTCTCTTATTCTTCGTCTTCCAACAATAATGACAACGCAAACAATTTATTTGCGTTCATTTTGGTACATTTCGTTTACACTCATATTACATAAACAGAACATACAGACATAGAGAAGGTCTCATTTTCTATATTTAACAAACCACCTCGGGCGAAAATCGCTGTCGACGGACTGTCCACTCACCGCGACACAGTGTTCAAAGAAACCAAAGCTTTAATAGACTTTTGCTTATATTCGGTTAGGAAAAAGATAAAAAGACGCGGTTTTTTTTGTTTCTTGTCAGAATTTAATTCTCTTTCTAAATAACGTAAATTATAACATTCCATTTAAATTTTTCAAGAAAACTTCAAAAAAATGGTTATTGCTTATACAACGCCACCTAGTGCTCTTTTAAACAACTGAATCAGAACTATTTTGAAATATTTTACTAAACAATCAATTTGTTTTAATCGATACAAAGTTTTTTAAAATCTGATAAACGACACCGTAGTTATAATACATTTATTAAATTAAGGTTCCCAATCGCCCCTACCTGTTATTTTATTGAATAGAGCAAAAAGTGTTGAATAAAACTTTTGTAAAATTTAATCAAAATTACCGTTCGATTATTATTATCATACTATTATTAGACATTTATAAGGGAAAAGTGATTTTTTTGTATTACCATAGCGAATTACGCCCTCTAACGGTTAAAATAGAAAGTTCAAAATAATTTCCAGCATTTGCTCTTGACCGTTTTTGTTATAAAATTTTTTTTTTTCGAAGCCGTAGGATCAATAGTTTCTGAGATACAGCTGCTACGAGTCCTTAATCAGACACACCCTGTACATAGTGTGAATGTAAGACATCGAAAAATGTCCTTTTTATGGAAAAGAATTTGGAAAATGTGGGGGCCAAATCAAGTTCTTTCTGACGTTGAGTGGATCACTAGATAGACACATCAAAATATTTTTGCCATTTTTTTTGATACTTTGCGTTGATATGGAAATATCGCCTTTTTATGAAATTACGTTTTTCTTTTTAAATTAGCCTTTTTTTAATTTAAGAATAACAGATAAAAACTGCATTAAGGAATAACGTGTAAAGAAAATGATCAATACCAGGTGTGTGCCAAAAGGGGTTTATGAAATTTAAAAAACGAAAACTTGATTTAATTTGAAATTTTCAACACGTTTGTTAAGGTGATTACAGCACTCCCTTAAAATTTTCGGACAAGGATATCTCAAAAACCGATTTTTTTTAAAAATTAAAAATTTGGCAAAATATATTAGGCAATAATATCTAGAATATATATACATATAGGTTAAAGTTTTAATTCCTTCCAGTTTCCGAGAAAAAAAAATGAAAGGGCGTTAAATTTTGAAATATCATAATAAAAATAAATGCATTCCTCAACAGCACTATTTTTAATATAATTCCTAAATTTAAGCTCTTAATCTTTTGTTAATGATTTTTTAAAATTCGCCGAAATTAGTGGCTAAAACGCCTGGTTAAGTGCTATTTTCTGGTTTAAACTGGTGTAAACTGGTTTAAATCGTTGCAAGGACCGAATGTACGATACGATAGTTACAGACGCGTTACACTAGAAAAAAGCACTTAATGAGGCGTTTTAGTCACTAATTTCGGCGAATTTTAAAAAATCAATAACAAAAGATTAAGAGCTTAAATTTGGGGATTATAATAAGAATACTGCTGTTGAGGAATGCATTTATTTTCATTATGATATTTCAAAATTTAAATCCCTTTGATTTTTTTTCTCGGAAACTGGAAGGAATTAAAACTTTAAAAAATATGCATATTCTAGATATTGTTGCCTAATTTATTTGGCACAAATTTAAATTTTCTAAAAAAATTACTTTTTGAGATATTCTTGTCCGAAAATTATAAGGGGGTGCTGTAATCACCTTAAGCGTTAGAGTTTAAAAGGTGCCATAACTATAATGAGCTTATTTATAGAGTTGACAAGGGGTGAGATTACAGAACGTCTGCAACTTTGCAGATCTGCAAATATGGCGGCAACTTTGAAAATCTGCAAATATGACTGACTTACACATGCAAGTATCAAGTTTTCGTATTCCAAATTTGGGTTTAGTGTTGTTGGGGGTAATAAACCACAATAAATATTGCGAATTTGCAGATATTTTTTGGAATACTTGCATTTGTAAGTCCGCCATATTTGCAGATCTGCAAAGTTGCAGTTCTGCAAAGTTTTAGAATCTTTGGTAACTCAAGTGGGTTTATTTATGAGACAAAAATATAAGACAACAAGAAGGGATTGAAAAAAAATATTTTACGCCATTGACGCAAACAACAAGGATGGCGCTTTGCACCTCTGGCTGAAAATTTTTTGGCTGTCCCACTTCATCTATGGCATAGTCAAGGGGGATATATATGGGGGTAATTACCTCCAAGAATTTTTAAACCTAATTTTTTATAGGTATTAAAACGTACTATTATCAAAAATCAAGTCTTACATATTACCAGTAACCCCCAGACTTAAAATTCATTACCACTATCACCCAGACTTAAACTCTAGATACACCACTGGCGTAGTTTATATCGGTACGTACGAAATGCACTATTTGTATTTTAACTAACGACCTATATACATTACAATATTTAAATGTACTACTAACAAAACAAAATTTACCGTTTATACATGCTTAGCTAAAACTAAAATATAAAATCTAAAACATTTACTAGCAACCTAGAAAACAAAACAAAAATGTCATGCTTACCGATCTATCAGTAAGTGGAATCTCAGAACTAACAAGTTTATTAATAAAAGCTTGTTTTCTGTCTTCTACTGAAACGTCGTTACTATCACTTTTACTAGTTATATCGAGTGGTTCGACAAGTGGCAGAGTCTAAAAGTTAAAAAACAAAAAGAAAACAAAAATAAGGCCAAACAGGCACCATAAAAAAATGAAAAAATTGGAGCAAAGCTATCAAATTGTCTTTAAGCAGACTTTTAATAATAATAAGTTGATATATTTTCATATACTTTTTATCAATGATATTTAGGGAACAATGCCTATTGAAAAATATATAGACGTTACTGTTTGTATCCAAATTTCGTCATTAATAAGATGTAGAGAAATAATTGTTGCTTAACACTATAATATATTTTACTTAACAGAGTCGTTGCAACCACATGTTCAGGTCGTGCGGCGCACGATGACGCCATCACGCAAAAGGCGTCGAAGATATTTTCTTATTTTTACCAAGATTAATCACAAGTAGGTAATAATATATATAAATAAATAATTTATAAAATGTATTATTAGATTAGTTATAGAGTCAAACAGGACTTCTTTAAGTTGGTTTGCCCTGGCCTACTGCGTATTTTATTCTATCACTAAGCGCCCTTAATATATTTCCTAGTTCCTGTTTTTCACAACTTTATTCTTGTCTGGCCAGACGACTCGTCTGGCCTCTAGTGATAACACTGCAGTTAATAAGAATTCATGTTTAGGTTTTTGCCTTGAGAAGTAGAGAAAATCAGTTAAAAAAAATATATCTATTTGAAATTTTGTTCTTTTTTTGGAAGCTGAAAGTGTTAGTTCTATTAAATTGCCCGAGATATAAGATAATATAAAGTATAAGAAAGTTGAGGTAAGTAATATTATGTAGATCAATGGTCGCCAACCTCTCAATGTGTTGAGCTACTTTGTTAATTTTGGAATAAACAGCGAGCTACCCACACGGAAGCCACGTAACGCAACGTAAATGAAATAATCCACAGTTAATTTATCATTATACAGGGTTGGGCATAATTGGCGGAACACCCGATTTGTGGCTCAATTATGGATTGTATTGAAAATTAACCCAAATAAAGTTTTTTGTATATTTTATGTACTATTTAATGACGCTTGGGGATTTTCATTATCTGTCATATTTATCAAGATATGACGTCATCGGATGAAATTTTAAATGAATCACCCTATATTTATATTTTTTTTCAGATAGATCTTTTCTTTCTGAATCCATTAATGTAAGGTTTGAGGGTCTCCGAGTTCATAACAAAGTAGAAAGTAAACATTTATTTAATAAAAAATAATAATTATTATCAATCGAAGTATTACAAATCTCTCAAAGTAAGTGTTCGAAGTGAAAGCCTCCAACTGCCTGACAATATCCTAGTCTATCAACAAATGATCTTAAGGCATTTTGATAAACTGCAGGTGTTATTTCTTGAACAGCAATTCTTATTTTGTATTCCAATTCTTCCAGCGAATGTGGCAGGTCCTTATAAACTACTGATTTCAAATGGCCCCAAAGAAAAAAATCCAGTGGGGTTAAATCCGGTGACCGTGCCGGCCACTCAATATGTCCTCTTCGACCCACCCATCTCTGTGGAAATATTGTGTTCAGGTACTGCCTCACTCTAGCATCGAAATGAGGTGGAGCACCATCTTGCTGGAACCAAATTTCATCAGAAAGTTGTAAGTGATTTCTGTGATTTGGATATAAACGAACTAACTCTGGAACTATCTGCTCTTGAAGTAGTTGCAAATAACGATCACCGTTCAGAGTTCCTCTCATGAAGAATGGTCCAATAATTCTTCCTCTAACTATACCAGCCCAAACATTTAACTTTTGTGGATATTGGGTGTGACCTTCTTCCATCCAGTGAGGATTATGATCAGACCAATACCGGCAATTATGTTTATTTACAAATCCATTGAGACAAAATGTTGATTCGTCGGAAAAAACAATGCTGTTCATCAACATATTATTTCCATTAATGGCATCCATCATTACCTGGCAGAATTGCATTCGCCTATCTGGGTCATCTTCATTCAATTCCTGGTGTAATTGCACTTTATAGGGATGAAATTTATTGACTTTCAGAATCCTCCTTACAGATCTCTCGCTCATATTATTGTCTAACGCAAGCTTTGGAACTGAATTTTTTGGTTCTTCCTGTACACTTAGAACCACATTAAGTGCATTTTCTTCATCAGTGGCTGTCTTCTTCCGTCCAGATCTGGGATTATTTTTCACACTTCCTGTTTCATTAAACTTGCTCAAATTTCTGGATACTGTAGATTTAGAAATCGGGGAAATCCTGTCAGGAAATGTTTCATTGAACAAATTACAAGCTTCTTGCAGAGATCTCTTTCTGTCTCCAAACCCAATAATCATCAATAGTGTAATTCTTTCACGTTCACTCAGTTCAACCATGGTTTAAATTAATAAAAATTCTCAATAGTATCAAATGCTAAGAGTTATTTATTTTCGCGTATTGGGCTAGTTTGGGTGAAATGAATTGACTTGCAATTAAACTCAACTTGTTTGATTGTCTCCATAAACCAGAATGAATTAAAATCTACAGATTAATAAAAGGTGACAATAGTTTTTATAATATTATAAAAACCAAGTAAACAGTAACACAAAAACATTGGTAGGTATTTCTGTCAGAGATGTACAATAATCGTATTAATAAAACTCAGTGATTAATATCGAGATGTCAATATTACATTTTAATGTCAAAAAGTGAAACCATGGCAAAACAATTGATATTGGTACATTATGATGGCACAGACAACTTTGTGAATAGTTATTCATTAATTATTTAAAAGAACGTTTACCATTTTGTTTTATTATTTTCTGATGATAAGGAAAATCAGAGACCACCCGAACCCCATATTGATGGATTCAGAAAGAAAAGATCTATCTGAAAAAAAATATAAATATAGGGTGATTCATTTAAAATTTCATCCGATGACGTCATATCTTTTTAAATATGACAGATAATGAAAATCCCCAAGCGTCATTAAATAGTACATAAAATATACAAAAAACTTTATTTGGGTTAATTTTCAATACAATCCATAATTGAGCCACAAATCGGGTGTTCCGCCAATTATGCCCAACCCTGTATGTATTTATTTTACTATTTAACTGGTAATACATAATACATAGGTACTAATAATAAACTAATAACAAAATAACTAATATTACTAGTACGTACTTGTTCATAGCTACATTCATACCTACCAAACGAAGGTGTTTGAAAAATAAACACAAACTTTAATCCAGCCACAACGGCATGTCACGTAAGATTTAAAAATAGTTAATAATAACAACAAAAAAGTAACGCACTATCATGAACATAAACATTGAAAAATAAAAAAGCACGTTCAATGAGAAGGCTGACACTCAGACTCATCGATAATTTTTTTAATGTTTGCAGTATAATTTGATACAGCCATTCGAATACAATTATCCAAATGTTCATCTGTAAGTCGATTGCGATATTTGTTCTTAATAAACTTCATATTGGAAAAAGAAGATTCACACAAATAGGTTGAACTGAACAATGCTTTCACTTTCAAGGCAACACGGCATAGAACTGAATATTTGTCTTTACTTACAATAGGCCAGATACATTTAGTACTTGAGACTAACGATTTTAAGGCTAAGGGTGAGATTACAGAACGTCTGCAACTTTGCAGATCTGCAAATATGGCGGACTTACAAATGCAAGTATGGCTCACATAACATTAATAACGCGTTATTTTTTTGCCTATCTTAGATGGCAAGATGAAACAGAAGTAAAGGTCTGCTTTCTAACTTCCAAAACTAAAGTGGCTCCTTTACGAACACAGTCAGTGCCAAGACAGGAACTTCAAGCTGCCTTGATGGGAGCTCGATTGGGACATTTTATAAAAAATAATTTAGACTTGAAATTAAATTCAGTATTTTTTTTTGGACAGATTCAAAGACCGTACTTCATTGGATTCGATCAGAAGCACGACGCTTTAAGATGTTTGTAGCTCACCGACTAGGTGAAATCCAGGAGCTATCAAACACTTCGGAGTGGAGGTACGTTGAATCCAAATCAAACGTCGCTGATGAAGCTACGAAATATTTTAAAACTATTGACTTTTCCTCAAAAAGTAGGTGGCTTAATGGTCCATTGTTTTTGTTAGAACATTCAGAAAACTGGCCTTTGGAAAACGATGACAAGGTAAATGTTGAAGAAATCGAAGAACGGAAAGAATTTACGTTCCTGCTAAAAACTAGAGATACGTTAATTCTCCCTGATCCTAAAAGATTTTCAAAATGGTTAAGACTTTTAAGGTCTACTGCAGGGTTACTAAGATATTTTTGGAATTGCAAAAACAAGGAGCATAGAAGAGATCATGAACTCACTTGTGAAGAGATTAAGAATGCTGAAACATTATTGCTAAGAAAGGTGCAAGTGGACTGTTTTTCAGAAGAAATTTGTTTTCTTTCACAAGAAAAAGAGTTGCTTACTAGCTCTAGATAATATACTTTAAATTGTACACTTGATAAATCTGAATGTCTAATTCGACTAGGTGGAAGATTAGAAAAATCTACACAATTAGACAGCAACATTAAACATCCAATTGTTTTAAATCCTAAACATGACTTAACTACTTTGCTAATTCATTATCATCATGAAGAGGTGAACCACCATGGACAAGAGACTGTAGTTAATAATTTAAGGCAAAAATATTGGATTATGCAAATGAGACAAGCAGTCAGAAGCTGTTGGGCCAAATGTCAGAAATGTAAGAACAGGACAGCTTTACCTAAGCTACCTTTAATGGGACAGTTGCCACCTTGTCGTCTTGAACCAACAATTCGACCCTTTATAAATACTGGAGTAGATTACTTTGGTCCATTAGAAGTTGTAGTTAAAAGGAGCAGAGAAAAAAGCGTTATGGAGTTATCTTCACCTGCATGGTAACTCGAGCGATTCACTTAGAAATTGCTCATGATTTAAGTACTGATGGATTCATGCATGTATTCCGACAATTTGGAGCAAGACGCGAATTTCCTGAAACAGTGTTTAGCGACAGTGGTTCAAATTTTAAGGGTGCAGAACGAGAGCTATCGGAAAATGTAGCAAAACTGAATCAATCCGAGATTAGTAAGTTTTGTTGCATCAAAGGAATTAAATGGATTTGGAACCCAGCAAATGCCCCAAACAAGGGAGGAGCATAGGAGAGACTTATTAAGAGCGCCAGAAAAATTCTTAAAGAAATTTTAAAAACCAAGACACCTCAAGAACATGTTTTGAGAACAGCTCTTGTGGAAAATGAAAATATTTTAAACTCAAGACCACTTACACACGTATCACTTGACCCTGACGACCCCGAACCATTACCCCAAATCGTTTTTTAATTGGTCCCGCTTACACAGCAATGCCCTGTATTGATGTTAGTGAGGAGAATATAAATTTGCTGCACAGATGGAAATGTTCACAAAAAATTGCTGACTTATTTTGGAAAAGATGGCTGCGAGAATATCTTCCTTCCATGGTTAAACGAAATAAATGGTTTTCAGATAAAAAATGTATTCAGCTGGGAGATATAGTCCTAATTGTAGATTCCAACAATCCTAGGAACCTTTGACCAAAAGAGAAAGTTGTGAAACTTTATCCAGCCAAGGACGGAAAAGTAAGAGTAGTCGATGTTCTTACTGCTAATGGGAACTAATTACGACGTCCTGTGAACAAATTATGCATTCTGGATTTGAGAAGAAAAGAAGATGAAAACGACCAGGCAGAAGGCTAGAAGGCTTTAGACAGAACAAATGAAGTAGTAATTGTTCGCAGATTCAATTACTAGGGGGGAGATTTGTTACAGATTTATTTTATTTTTTTCTGTTTAATTTGAACACTATGTATGTTGTTTTTGGTTGAGTGGATTGTAAAAATATATATGAAAGTCAGTGTCATAAATAAAAAATTCAGATTTGACATCACTATTATTTTTGGTTCTTCGACCCGGGATTTATACATTTTATTCTAGGTAAGACCACAAGAACACCGGGTCCGGCCCGTTATATCTTATATCGCACCTTGGATTCGCATTCGATTCGCCAATTAGGCATTCCAAACAAAATGTCTACCAGTGGGTTACGACATGTTATGATATGGCAACTCTGTAAGCCTGATGATTTGACAGGGTCAATGAAACAGTCATATATATTGATTATCCATGTTTTTCAAAATAGACATAAGCTTATGCCTCAAAGTAAAAATGTTGCTGATTATTTTTTTTTACTATACTCAAAGGCTGAAAATTGGTATGTAAACACATTTTTGCTAAACTGATTTTGATTAATGAGCCTTGCGAGGCAATATGGCCTTTAGCAAACTACTCGCTTTGAGCAATCTATATAACTATGTATGTATCAATGATCCTGTCAATGACAACAAGTCCACAGGGTTGTCATATTTAAACTGTCAGTTCCCACTTGTCAGCATTTTGACAGGTCGTTGGAATGCCTAATATAAGTATCAGGTCCTTTTAGAGACCAAACTACGCAGACGTGAACGGCCGACTCACGCTTTGACTTGTCGCGAAGTGTAATCTAAAACAGACTGAGACTGAAGACCGTTTGAGAATATTTAGAAAATAAACGTAATAATCTACAAATTATCAATGAATATCGAACATTAAAAAAAATCATAAAATTTACATATAATGGACTATTATAACGCATTGAAATTTTTAATCCTAATTACGTAAAAATAATCAATAATGGTATTTAGTTATTTATTTATTTATTTATGCAGGAAAACATTCATTTCTCTATTTAATTAAGAATTTAGAATACATTATTATTAGAAACCGTTATAAATATTCCCGCGAAAAAGCACCCTATAAAATAACTACACATTGTTAAAACTTTGCCAAATTTTATATCAGTTGCATAATGTTGAACATTATGAAATTGGTTACGAAATAGTATATTATGAAACGATCATGTATTAAAAGCCATTACATGAGAGTTGCATATACTATTTTTTCTACGATCAAGAAACAGAGGTCAACGGATGTGTGAAAGTGTGCCTGCTTGATACCACGCTATTTTTATCATCATTTTGTGCATCGCACATAGATTACGCCACGACAGTTAAGTTCCGACAGAGTATTTTATACAGCGTTGCCATATTTAGTAGATTTCAGCTTTTTTTAAATGTTCAGCTTTTTTGCTAGTTTTAGTAGACAATTTTTTTTTGTAGGTCGAAAACTATCCGGACACAATTTTTTGCCAGAATCCTTTAAAAATATTCAAAATCTTATATAAATGCAGTTTGCCATAGGGCAATGTAGTCCCATTTTGTTTAAAATGAAATTGTTTAAACAATTCCTGAAAAATGTTGTATTTAAACTGATACATTTTTTCATATTATTTACTTTAATACAAATAAAAATGGTCGTATTTTTTTATGCAGTTAATTTTTAGAATATTTTAATTTTTAAAGTTTCAATTAGGCATTCCAACGACCTGTCAAACAATAGACCAGTGGGAAGATCTGGTATATCTGAGGGGGTAGCGACATAGTCTTGCATCTTGGACGCTTTTTTTATTCGAAATAGTACTCGCCAAGCCTGCCAATTTATAAAAAATGTATAAGCGGTTTTTTAAATAATATTTTTATTGTGTTTGACATAAAATACTTAAATGTAATCCATTATTCATGATTTTACGTATTGTATACAGAATACATCTTATGTCGAAACCCTTAGATATACCAAATCTTCCACTGGCAGTTCATTTGTTTGGAATGCCTAATAATCAAGATTTCGACGATTTCTTTATTGCGTTAAGGCCCCCATTCACATCACTCCAAATGGAATGATTCCGTTTGGACGGCATCCAAATGGATTTTATGTTTAGAAAATGTTCATTCACGGACGGTCACTGCAACTGGATGCGTGAATAATGTAGCTTTTTGTGTTGTGAAGTGCACAAACAACTCTGGGTTTCCCATTCATACAGCGTCCATGCCGCAGATTGTTACCATAGTTCCTTGGATGTTTGGGACGTCAGGTTATCCAGCAAAACTACCACGCCACGTCTATACATTCTGTTTTCAACATCCACGGATGGATTTTGAAATGCAGTACCTCTATTCAGACATTTTGCGTGCTCGTGAATGGGGGCCTTTATAAGGTTTGTTTTGGTTCACGTTCTAGAAACATGCGCAGAACTATTGCACAATGGTCCTTAATTCTGAACAGTTCTGTAACCATTCCACTTGTATTCGAAACCAAAACACTGCCCAGAACAGTTAAATGTAAAAAAGTAAAATATAAATAAAAAAAGAAGAAATAACACAGGGTCAGTGCTAGATAAGAAAGAGGCCACATAATATTGTAAAACGTAGATAAATTAAATAATTTATTCGTAAAAAAATCTTATGACCCAACATCAACTAATCAGCTGCTTCATTCTCATTAGTCATTCGAAAATTCCTTGTAAAAATTCCAACACAAAACATGGCCAGGATCTCAAAAACAAAACTACTTGCAAAAAAGCGCAAGTGCAAACATATCAATTCTAAAACAGTTCTCGTTTTAGGCCAGAACCGACGTTACTGTTCGAGAATGGTTATGGAACCATTCCCAAGAAAAACCAAAACACAGAACTTACAGGTTTGGAACAGTTCTGGCGAAACCAAAACAGCAAATATCTACTGCGCATGCTCCAAAGGTTCTGGAAGAGTTCTAGAACAGTTACAAAAGTGAACCAAAACAAAGCTATAAGAAGCTCTACTTTTTTATGTAAAACAATTATGTGTGTATTATGTTTCATAATTTTTTTATAAATTATAATCATGAGGGGTAATTAATCCCAATACCATCCATTCTGTAAATCGGCCCTTGTCAACGGACATGATTCGTATATGTCTTTATCTGTCATGGCCTACTGTTACATAATAAACACTTTTTTCTTGACAATTATCATTGATTTATAAACAAAATTAAACCAAAAACATTTGTATAGGTGTTTACGAAAGTATGACATCGTTGTCATAGTGACTTGTTTGGCATAGAAACAAAGAAATACAAGTTAACAACTTTGTTTTGACGTTGCGACTACCGCTGTCTATTACAGAAACTTCTCCAGCAAGCCTCTTATAATATAGGTATCATAGAGATAGGATAGAAAGGAAAATCGTCTATATTTTGATATTACAATGTAAAATTCTGGAACATTCAAACGTCTACGGTCGTAATGTCATAAAATGTGTATGGGTGTACGTATTGTACGTGTTTGTCGTGCATTTGTTCCAATGTTTTGCTCCTTTAGGGAATATAATGTAGATATAGAACGTGAGAAGAATTTTAATTAAAATAATTAAAGTTTTTTTGAGATTATTATAGGTACAGTTGACGAAACCGAGATATGAACGCTAAAATATAATGGTGTGATTTAGACCTTGCATCACAGCAAATTTGACAGCCCTTAAAAATTATTTTCAAATAATTTTTAAAAATGCCGACGCATTAACTGAGATTCTAATGCCAAATTAGAAGAAAATTTGTCCTTAAGTGAAGTGGCTGCTGAATTAGATGTCAGAAAAAGTTGAATATGTTACGTTAAGAAGCGCTGACAAGAAGAACAAAGGTTGTGAAGACCTTTCAGCCAAGTTGTAGGGAAGGTATGTAATGAAAATGAAGACTATACTCTCGTAGAATAGATTCACCAAAATTCTTTTGGAAGCGACGAGAAATCACGAGAATAAAGGAGAAACATTATTCCCAGGATTTCTCAGAACAGCTCAAATGAATTTAAAACAAACTGGCTTAAAAAAATTGCACTGCTACCCGCAAAGTTTTTTTAACTGCAGAAAAGCGCTGGAGAGACGAGTTTGCCAAATCAATTTTTAATTCACGAAGAGGAATTTTGGAACAACGTGGTATTCTCCGATAAAAAGACGTTCCAATCTTCTAACAGCGGAAGGCTTAGGAGTTTTATTTTCCTAGAAACTACATGATAGCACAGTTTTTATGGCAAAGGTCTATATACAGGATTGTTCAAAGCAGCAAAAAAGTAAATATTGATACCTTATCTGAATTTTCACTAGATTTTAGTATGACCAACCCGAATAATCTCGAATGCAATACATCACTGATGTAAGAACAAACCGATATAAGGCTTTATTCAACAGTTTAATAACTATAAAATATGAACGACAAATATCACATTGACAATTATGAGTAATAATACAGGGTATTCTAAATATACTATATTTAGATCACCACAATCATAAAATGTAAATGAGCAAACACTAAGGGATTAGGGTGATTCTCACGAGAGATGAAAATATGCCATATAAATCGTTTGTATTAAAACAAAACTAACCGTAACTCAAAACGCGTATTTATAATAATTCAATCAATCAATGTTTATAAATTTAAATAAAAATTATAGTTAAATAAAGTTGTTAAAAACAAAGCCTTTTAAAAAATGGTAATCTCACCTCCGATATACGTTCCTACTGGATATCATACATTTAAAATAAATGCCTGACTGAAATTTCAACACAAAAGAGGTCTAGTTTTTCAGTATAATATATATTATTTCATAAGTTACTTAAATACTCATCTCACCTTCGAAAAAAGTATTTTTGCTTTATTAATAGCTTAAAAATATGAATTTTGGCCATGTTGTTCTTGTGGGGCGCATCCGAATTCTGCCACAAATTAAAATTATACCTGAATTTTAACAACTTAGGGATTAGTGAATAGTCCGAACTCTGCCATAACCATTAAGGGGCATTCAGTTTTATCCGTATTAGGGATTAAGAATTTAAATATTTTTTCATACTTAAAGACCTTTCAGAAGAGGTACAAAAATTAAATAAGTAATTATTAATATATTTTCTCAAAAACAAAATTGATAGAATTCATAGAATATTTTGACGACTGCTCGGTTAAAATGAATAACAGTGCGTCTACCATGTTTAGTGAAAGAGGAAATAAATTAATTGTGTTAAGTAATTTAAGCTAATACTAGCAAATGTGAAAATTCCCTTAACTAAAACTTTCAATAACATCACTTCCCCTTTCTCTTGTTATATCGAATTTCTCATGCGGAAACAGAAAACCCTATTGTCGGGCCCCCCTTACAGCGCTGCCGGGCCCCCATTTGAGCCCGGGCCCCGGGAATTAGTCCCGGCTACCCCCCCTCTAGTCGGGCCTGCCCACGTTTCCAATGATAATAGAGGTCAAAGCAGAACACAATCATGGTGTTGCAATGAATCTTGAAGATATGCAGTGAGCAATAGTGTTAAAAGAAAAGCAACTTGTGATCCAGCTGAGAAACCAGCAAAATTAATAATTCGAGAGTTGCAATCAAATAATTTTTCGGAGAACATAAACTCAGAAGATATCAATCAAATAAGAAAAAATATGCATGCGGCAAGAAGAAAAATCTTGCCAATATTACCTAAAAATCAAGAAGAGGTGTTCAATACTGTTCTCGAGTTACATCTGAATACAAATCGCGAGGAAGAATTTCTAATGGTGGCAGATAAGGTAAAAAAATAAGTGTTTTCCCGTTTTTCAAATTTAACATTTTTGTGTCAGTCGGACGTCAGTGGACGGAACATTCAAATTTTGTACAAATTTCTTTTACCAAATGTTTAAGATTCATAGTTTTAAAAACGGTTATTATGTACCGGTTGTTTTTTGTTTATTACCTGATAAATCAAGTGAAACATATTACAATGTATTCCTCCTTTTAAGTAATAAGTGTAAAGCTTTTGGTTTAAATTTTAAACCAATAGAGAGTGTGGTTGATTTTGAATGAAGCATTTACAACGCAATGTATAAATATTTTGGGAGAGATCTTATTCTTTTGGGTTGCAAATTTCATCTCTGCCAAGCATGGTTTCGGAAAATTCAAGAATATAACTTAGTTCAGGAATATAAAGAGAAAAACTCTGTGATTGGTAGATATTTAAAACTTCATTTTGGTATGATGTACCTCAGTTCTGAGGAAGTTGTAGATTTTTTTAATGAAGAATTGCACTATTTGCTACCAAATGATAAAAGAGTAATTAAATTCCGCAATTATTTAAAACAAACATATGTCAACAATTTATCATTATTCCAACCAAATATTTGGGCAATTAGTGCAGATTGTTTTAAGAGGACTACTAACGCATGTGAAAGTCTTCATTCGCATTTTAATAGCTCCTTTTATAAAGCACACCCCAATATAATACATTTTACACGTGTATTGTTAGATTTCCAAGTAGAGATTTATTAAAAAATGCGGCCAGCTAACAATAATCAGAAAAAAACTAAAAAAAAAAATGTTCAAACGAAAGTCAACACAATACAAGAAAATATTGAAAAATATAAAAATAAATCTATTTCGCGGTTTACGTTTGTTAAAATATCATTTAAAAATCTTCCCAATGTCTAATTTCATTTTACCTGTAAAGCTTTTATTATATTTGTAATTTTCAATTAACTGTGTATTGCAATTTTGTATTCTTGTGGTTTTTTATACTAATTTTATACTGTTTTTTTTTTAATAAATTCGAATATTTTCATAAGTTGTTTTTTTATATTATTTTATATTTTTATTCATGTATGTATGTAGGTAGCTATGTAAGTACCACAAATAGTAAACAATATCAGCAATGTCTTGGATACCTACATTGATAATATTGTTACGCTGGTTTTTGGTATCACAATTTATTTCAACGGAACTTTACAATAACTATAATTCAACTTTGACAATAACTTTACAACTGATAACATTCACGTATAACGTCTATCATAAAACTAAAACCAAAGAATACCTACCCAAGAAGCGAAACTAAATGGGCGATTCGTGGACAAAAAACTGCCAAGTTTTCTCAGTGTTTTAGAGGTGGTTTAACGTCAAATATAGCTGTCATTTATGTAGAGCAACGTTTGGTATATTATTATTAGCGTTTTGTGAAAATTGCGGTACTCTTTAAGTAGTTGTTTAACTAAGTAGTAATTAGAAAGTTTTAAAATTTGTATTACATGAAAACAAAAAATACATTGCTATATTCGTAAATTTTATTGAACGTTTTTGCATCTAAATTCTAAATCAGTATTACCTATAATGATAATTTTTATTTAAATATGTTATTTTTTTGTTTTTCAAACCATTGGAATTAAAACAGTAAATAAACAATAATACAAAACAATAATTAAAATATATGAGTAACTCACTTCGAGGAACCAAGTCGCTGCTATCAGAATACAATCGAAATGCATTTACAGCTACCTACAGTACTTCTAGATATGTAACGTGTAGAGGGTGCTATACCCCACGGCACTTACGCGTTACTAGGCCCATTGTGTATCCTTCTAAAATGATAGGCATCTCGTAGCTCGTAAGCTAGCCTACAGATTTAATGTAGTTGACAACGTCGCCAAAAGGTGCTTCTCTTATATTGGCCGGTGTTAGAAAATACTCGCCGAAAACAAATCTTTTAATAAATGAGAGCGACTGACAATAGTAGAGGATATGTTCAATGCAATGATCTCATCTTTTTGTTCGCACCCCCTGCAGAGTGCGGATTCTGACAGCCCCATTATGTGGAGATGCTTCCGTACTTGGCAATGACCAGTCAGAATGCCTGTGATCAGACGCAGATTTTGTCTAGTCGTAGTCAAGTATTTGTTTGTTGTAGTGTTTTTAGGATAACTTAAAAGCTCCCTGGTAATTCAGCAGTTTCTTGTTTCATCCCATCTTTCCTTCAATTTCACAAGGGAATATTCTTTAATTAGGTCTGTCACTACGATGTTGTTAGTCCAATAGAAGGGTCAGGTCCAAAAAGGATTTGTTTGGCCGCCTTCTTGGATGGTAAATCAGCAATAAGGCTACCTTTCGAAGTGGCATCTTAAGGTGACCACTTTGTTGGATGGATACTCTTGCCAAATCTTCGTGGCATTTTAGTACTAACCCTGAGTAAATTCGTAGTCTGTTCAGGGCAAGTAGTGTTCATCTGCTATCTGTATAGATAAGCATGTTCCTACCAGAGATATTGTTTCTGATGATTTTTTTGCTGCTCCATGAACTACATTAGTACTATTGCTTTATGTTTAGGTTTAAGTAATTGGAGTATAATTCACATTATGAGCATTGTTGTCTTAGAACCGTCGGTGTAGACATAAATTGTACCTGCCACTTCCGGCTCTTCTATTTGTTCTGTTATAACTTAATATGGTTTATGTAATATATATCGCGGAGAGATGAAGTTCATGTTCGCCTGAAGCAGTGGGAGCGTATCGAGCGTCTTTTGCCAAAAGCAACGTCTCGCCTAACCAGATCATACATCAAGTTCTATTCCAACCGTGCAGAAGAGTGTCATTGTCATCAGAGCAACTTCTTTGATGTAAATATTAAGGGGAGTGAGACTAAGAACGACTTCCATGTCTCTGGTTGGTGTGGTTTTCATGGCTCCTGTTATATTGAGACACGCTGTTGTTTGAATTTGTTCTATTGTATTCTATATTGCGGATAGCTGTTAATTTTTGGATTTTCGGTACCCAGACAACTGCAACGTATGTTAGCATAGGTCTTATGATAGCCATGTAAGTCAATGTGACGACTGTGGGGGAGAAACCGCAGGTGCGCCTCACGGTTCAGTGGAATTGTTTATAAGTAATGTATGCTCTTTTGAAGTGTGAATTCCATGTTAACTTGTTATCAAAGGTGCTTCCAGGTACTTCACCTTTGTTGCAAAGTTTTGTTTCGTATTTAGGCTTAGGTGTAGGTTTTAATTCCATTTTCATCATTTTCCTTGTGATAAGAATTATTTCTGTCTTCTTGGGATTGATACAGTAAATGATCTTTGCACCACTGTTCCATAATTGTTCTCAAAATTCCCAATTTGCAGAATGACTAGGTCATCTGCTTTCGCTATTGTGTATTATTGTACCTACAGTACTTATTTCGTTATTAAAATAATCTATTTGACATAATGAACATAGTAAGAATTGTCTGTCTGTCATTGTTACTTTAGTATGTGTTTAATTCTTATGAACCAAACGACAAAAACTAATTAATTTTCATACGTTTCCCAGTGTATTAAGTTCCCTTGCTTTGGTACATACGAAAACTCATTCAGTTTCGCATCTTGGGTAGGTATTCTTTGCTAAAACTTCTTGACGGGTAATGACGTTTCTGGACATTTCTGGAATATTCTTTTACTTGTACTTTTACTCATGACGACCGCAGCACACTCTAGAGTGATGAGTAACATACCACTTCTTTTTCTATCTGTACGTTTCCTATGATAGCCGCAGGCTACTGCAGGGTGCTGCGTAACATTGCTCCCTCCTCTCTAGTTATTCGCCCCGAATAACTTGACTACTGGGATCTGGTTGGAGCCAACGGGGAGGATCTGAACCACGGTATGGTACTAACTCCTCAATGTGAACTACCTTGGGTTTACTTCTCGTTGACAACTGAATACGGTAGATCAGGTCGTTGATTTTCTTGTGGACGGTGTAGGGGCCTTCCCAGTTTCGTTGCAGCTTCTGACAAAGTCCTTGTCGGCGCTTGGGATTGTACAGCCATACTGGATCGCCTCTCTTAAAATGTGTCCCTGTGGCATGCATGTCGATTCTAGCTTTTGCCTTATCGCTATTAACTTTCAAACGTTGACGAGCGAATCCATAGACCTTTGTCCTACCATTGCATACATCACATCTTTTACACCAATCCGCTACGTCTCGTCGGCCCAATAAAATCTTTCCCGAACTCGTGCCAGTGTCCTCTTATTATCAAAGTGTCCTCCTGAACGGCTGCTATGAAGCTTCTCCAATACATTTCTCACTTGTGACCTCGGCAGTATCACTTGGCGGACTACATATACTCCATCGGGGCTCTCCCACTTCCGGTGCAATAGGCTATCGTGAAGATACAGGGAATCCCACTGGGTCCAGTAGCCTTTTAGTTCTACTGTATTTGGCTATCTCTTGCCAAGTAGGTGTGACTTTATTTTTCAGCCATTTTCGGACAACCTTTAAGTCATTGTCTTTCTTCTGTCCCTGTCTCAGACTTTCAAGGGTGATTTCTTCTTCGCCGCCCTCTAGCTTGATAGTAGTTGCCCGAAGGGTAACTTTATTAACTGGTTCCTCCCGTTCTCCGAGCCCCTTACTGTACTGGCATTCTCGTTCTAAACAGGGTCGCCTGGAGAGAATGTCTGCATTGCTATACCGATGGACTCTACGATGCTCTACTTCCTGATTATTCCTAGAAAACCGGCTCGGTGTGGGTGATTGGCTACTTCGGGACGCATGGCTGCTGATGCTGTGACTATTTCTTGTTGGACTTCGTGACGGGCTTCGGAAGATTGATCTTTGTGACTTTCCTACTTCATTCCCCGATTCTCTATTTATAGAACGAGCTCTGCTTCTACAAGTTCTTTGAAGGTGCCCGATTCTTCCGCAATTGAAGCATCTTCTGTTCTTATTTTGGTTATTTCGTTGTATATTTTGCAGGATATTTAATATTTGCGAGAGGGTAGGTTGGGAAATAGCATTAGTATGGGTCTCCTCACTTTCCTGGGATTTAATTTCTCTCATTTTTGCCCATAAGATCTGGATATAAGTTTTACCGCTTCATATTCCTGTGCTGCAATCAGTTTCTCATTCAGTGTCTTGTGATGTTGTAGACGAAGGACTTGCTGCATTTCCGCATCTTGTAGTCCATCAATGAATGCTTGTATTCCGAGTTGTTCTTGGAAATCTTTCGGCACCAGTGGATAGGCCAGATGAATCAACCTTCTTATATCAGCCTCGAATTTCTGTAGACTCTCATTATGTTTCTTACTAGGAACCTTTAGCTGGCTTTGGAATACCCGTTGCAAATACTGCTGGCCATATCTTGTCTCCAAAGCTTGGACGAGAGATGAATAACTGGGTTCCTTTTGAGAAAGTAACTGTAAAACGGTTGCTGCCTGACCTCGCAGTGACACTATTAATGAAGCCGCCATCTCTTTCTCGGTCCATCCATTGGCTCTAGCTGCAGCTTCAAATTGGAGTCGATATGATTCCCATGTTGTCTGACCGTCAAACGTGGGTCTTGCTAGTATAGTTTTGTGAAACTGGGATTCGAATGCGGCTTGGTTCGAATATGGATGAAGACGAGGTAGTAGTGTTTGCAGCTTCAATGCTGTTTACTGAAGCTTGGCTGTAAATTATTTTTTCTAACTCAGCCATTTCGGCTCTAGTTTGCCTTTCCAACTCTAGTCTAGCCTTTTCTTGTTGTTCTAAATTAGCTTTCAAATTCTCTTGATGTTTCTCTAAATTAGCTTTTAGATGCTCTTGTTGTTGCTCTAGCAGATCTATTCTAATTTTAAGCTGACTAACCTCTTGCTTGAAGGTCTCTTGGATTTGCAGCAAACCATTCATAATTTCTCCCGCTTCTTGTCTACGCCTCTCTTCCTTCTCTTTCTCTTCTTCCTTCCTACGCCGTTCCTTTTCCTCCTCTTCTTCCTTCCTACGCCTTTCCCTTTCCTCTTCTCCCCTCACTCTCTCCTTTTCCATTTTCAAAAACCATACTGGTGGGCCTGAAGTGTCCATTTCTGCTTCGTACTCGGTAGATCTGGTATTTACCATGAACTTTTAGTTTAGATCCCACCGCTGTCACCAATGTTACGCTGGTTTTTGGTATCACAATTTATTTCAACGGAACTTTACAATAACTATAATTCAACTTTGACAATAACTTTACAACTGATAACATTCACGTATAACGTCTATCATAAAACTAAAACTCTGACGTCAGGTCGTCGACTTATATAGCTTTCTTGACCTTCTCGAACCTTCTCGACCTGTCATCTAGAATGTTCTTGACGGGTAATGACATTTCTGGAATATTCTTTTACTTGTACTTTTACTTATGACGACCGCAGCACACTGTAGAGTGATGAGTAACATTCCACTTCTTTTCTATCTGTACGTTTCCTATGATAGCCGCAGGCTACTACAGGGTGCTGCGTAACAATATCTTAATCGGATCGGAGAGACCCTCTAATGATTTAGGAACCTAATCTCTAAAACTGTAATCCGTGACAGAGTTCGGATATCAATTTTTCTTTACCTGAAGTTTGTGGCAGAATTCGGAAACCCCGGTTCTTGTGATTTCCGTTATCCCCATCGCCATAACAGAACGCAGACCTCGTCGGTTGCTAAATCAGAATCGCATAAGATTTTCAATAGGAAGGTTGTTCGGTTTATTCAAGTGAGCGATT
This sequence comes from Psylliodes chrysocephalus, assembly GCA_927349885.1. Taxonomy (NCBI): domain Eukaryota; kingdom Metazoa; phylum Arthropoda; class Insecta; order Coleoptera; family Chrysomelidae; genus Psylliodes; species Psylliodes chrysocephalus. Next base: position 34,328,928 of record OV651820.1, on the reverse strand, counting down.
TTGATTTTTGGAAACCCTCACATCCGTAAACATTAATTTTGAAGTAAGTTTTTATAATAAAAATTGTTTTTTCTATAACCATTTAAAACGTCACGTTTTACTCCAACCGAAAACGCTAGTTCCGACACCAGTGATAGAATATCCCATAACGTTAACTTTTGTCTCTAGTGACGAAAGTAAGTGGTTGCAATTTCAGATATTATAAAATTATTGTTGCAGTCTTAGAATTCATTTTTAGGATTTAATAAAGGAAAAGTTCAATTATAATATAAAGGTAAAACGGGGTTTACCCCTAAATCGCAGATTTCGTCGAGATCACTTTAAAGATAATTCAACTCATTCAAACTTCTTGTACATCCTATATATTAAGCCATGGTTATAGAAAAAATATAGTGTTTTGCTTGTCGAAAAGCATTTTCTGCAAACGAGAGAACAGTTTATCAAACGAGGCGCACTATTTTTTATAAGAATAAGAAATAATTTGGATGAATTCTAACGGTAGTTTGAAATAGTAAAAACCTAGCTTTTTAAGGAGATTTAGTAAATTTTATCCTAAAAATCTCACATCCGTAATTTACGAGTATTACGGAGGTGAAAAAATGATTACGGTGGTGAGAAATAATGCAAATATCTTGTATTTCGTATTTAATTTGTGTCCTCCATTATTAAGTAGATTTTCGTATTAGTAGGAATATGGTCCGCTCCAAAAGAAAATGCAGCGACGAGGAAATGAAACAAAAACAACGAGAAGCTGTCAAGAGGTTTTGTTAGAAAATACGAAATAATTCCAACAAATATGAAGAGGCCAAGCGTAATGAACGGGAACGTTATTACAACAGAAAAGAAGCTAGTAAAATTAAATCTATTTTACAAATATCATACAGAGAACGCAATCAACAACGAAAAGAGTGGTGAGAACGTAGTAAACGTTGTTATGATTATGATCGAAAAAAAGAAGAAAAGTTAGTTCACCAAGAAGATCGGCAATACGACAGGGGAAATTAAGAAGACGGGTACAACTTCGAAAGATTAATAATAGAACAACGGAGCTGACACAACAACTGGTCCAAGAGAAAAAGAAAAGTATAGAATGCGATTAAAACGATTTAAAAGTAAAACTCGAAAGATGATCCAGAGAGGAATGTAGAGAAGTTACTTCAAGGACATAGTGTGTCCGCAGAAGTAAGAAAGAAATTACTTCTTGGCGACATAATTGGACGACAATTAGCATACAATTACGGTGCCCTGAAAAGTAAAAAAGACAAGCAAATCTTCTGTAAAAACGTTTCGGGTGAAATAATTAAAAAGTACAGAAAGGAAAATTATTTAAAACGTATATCTTCTTATGTTCGTAAAACATTCGAACACTGACACCAAGAGGCAACAACGAATGAACAAAGTTAAAAAACTTGTTACTAATTTATTGGAAAGTGATGAATGTAGCCGCCTTTATCCAGGAAAGGGAGATTTTTATCAAGAAGAATAAAAAGAGATTATTGAATAATTCCCTTAAAAACCTTTATAAAAGATGTGTCATTGATCAGAAATTCTACATAAGCTACGCTACTTTCTGTCGATTTAGACCTTTTTGGATAATCGAAGGATCTGTTGGAAAAAGAAACACTTGCTTGTGTATGATACATTCCAATATTTTTTTACTGCTGCGACAGTTAAAAATATATAATATGATTGATGAGAGTACACATGACGAACTTTGTAAAAGTTTGTGCTGTGAAAATGACATATTAAGTGAAGAATGTGCCCTTCGTGTAAAGATAAAGAGCTCCAAATTGTAAAATTTGAGAACGCAGAAAATTTAGTTTTTGAGCGGTGGGCTGTACAAAAACACAAACTGATGATTAGAGGCAAAGAAAAAATTTGTAAGAAGACTATTAAAGAAAAAGTTTACACTACTAAAAAAATACTCTTACAAACGCTCAAAACTTCTATGAATTTAGAAATAGGGGGTGATTCCATATAAATTTGTTTGTATTTCGGGTAATAGCGCCATGTATACTTATTATAATTAATATAAATATAGAGTTACTAGCTATTGCCCGCGGCTTTGCTCGCGACTTGAGCAATGTAGTCGTGTTATTAATATAAAAAAATACATGACTTTCAAATTTTTTTGCACGGTTAAATAGAGAATAAAACCCCCTTTCAAATGAGCTATCACTCACCACCCCATGCCATTTAAATTTTTCGAAAGGGTTGCTACCCTCCAGTAAGGGATAAAATTAAGGGTAAACTAATCAAGCAAAAATGTACATTGTAAAAATCAAAAATCGACCTGTCTCGGCGATTTTCCTAACAAGACCCCAGTAACGAGTTAGTTAGGGGGGTAAGACTTATGATGCTCACTGTATATAGATGTACCTAAATAAATAAATAGTTTTCTCCCGATAAGGAGACTTCATCATCAGTTTCCTCATTTCCCACAGATATAATAATTGGTTTTATTGTTTCCTTTATTAACAGATCAAGTTTCCAGAATTTCTCTTCCACTGCTATGACATGTCTTATAGCGTTTTGCCAATTGTCGGGTGAAATTTTTGATATGGAGTCACATAATAGTTGACGAACATCTTGAAGTTTAAATGTTGTATTGTTTCTCGCGACTTATGCCTTCATTTGAGCCCAGATTAGTTCAATGGGGTTAAGTTCACAGTGATAAGGTGGTAACCGCAACACTTTTAACTCCATGTTCTTTTGCCATTTCATCTGGTCTATACTTCTTAAATTTTGGTGAATGCTGTTTACATAACTGTAATAGCTCTTTTCTAAGTAATTCCTCTTCTACCACTATTTCTTTGGTTATTAGCCAATCGGAGAGTTCTTGCTTTTTTCCAGTTAGTGCTAGGTAAAGGTTCCTTTAATCTTGAATGGTAACTGGCATTGTCCATAACTATTACAGAATTGATCGATAATAAATATATCGGCGACCTTTCCCATTTGGATATTTTAATCCAGTAGATAAATCTTCTACAGTCTGTTCGCTATACTTACGCGTGTTTCGGATTAAAAATTTTCAGGTAAGTACCCGAAAGTTTGACCTGTTCTTTCGGGAAATATCAACTGGTTAAATGAAATGAAAAATAATGTACAACTTTTTAATTTAAATCTGACCATTAGGGCAATTTTACCTAATTTCTTGGGAAGAGGCTTATCGGAACTGGTTGTCAATGACTAATTTGCATAATTTTGTTAATACGAAACCCGCGTAAGTATAGCGAACAGACTATTCAAATAAATACCTGACGAGCATTTGTAACCTGTTCATATTGCCAAACTTTTTTACAAAATGTCCTTCATTTATCCATGTTTCATTAAATAAAAAATATTTTTGTCTTCTCTTCTTAATTTTCTAATTTCCCTTAAATATTGCCTCCTGCAACAAATAATTTCATCTTCCTCTATGAGCGCAGATTTTCTATCGTTCTTCTTCAAACGAAGTCTAATTCATGTAAAGTTTTCCACAAATTATATCTTTTAATGTTTGGCAAAGTTTCGTCTCCATTAATGTCTACTAAAAGTTTATCCAAAGTAGGTATTTTTTATTTAATAAAATGCACTTTTCTTCGGATCAGTTGTTTCATAGTACCGTCTATTTGAATGGGTTTTCTGCCAGCTGATGTTTTAGGTGCTACTGTAATACTTATATCCTTTCGTTGTTTCAAAAGTCTATAAATTTGAACACTTAGAAACTATACTCCGAACAGTACACGTATAAGAGCGTCATGTATATTTAACACTAAAGTTTTCATATGCACGGTTAAATTGCACTTTAATTTCACAGGAGTATAATTAGACGTTTGTGTCTTTTGTATTGCACAAATTCACTTGATCAATATCGCTTTTTATCGCCTATCATTACAATTCTGCGTGTTACAATCACAGGACTATACAAACAGAAATGTAAATTTTAACTAAAATAATTTACAATCTGCATAACCTTTCTTCCGATTAGAAATTTTAATCCTTTCTAAGAAAGTTGAGGGCTACTTAAATTGATCTTAAATTGTTAATATTTTCTACCTGTAGAGATAATACATACTTACCTTTTTTTTGTTTATTAAAATGACTAGAAAATTTAAGACAAGAATTGAAATAAATGTATTTTTAAAAATTTTAAGAAGAAAACCAAAAGATTTTATTTTGGAACAAATAATTCTAAACAATTTATTTTAGAAATTTTCCGTAACTGATTTATGATGTTATATTGGGGTTTATCTCCTGGGTCATAAATTTTTTTTACTATCATTTATTTTCAAATAAACTCTAATAGTGGACGCGCTTTTCTGTCAATGTTCGGGCATGGATAAGTATTAACGGTCCTGGAATGTGCTGGCAAATTGATAGGCAATTAACAGCCGAGCATTACATACATATCTTAGACAACGTGATGTTACCATCAGTAAGAGATGTAAGAAATCAATTTGATATACTCATAAATGTTTATAATAATTGCTTTTTATTACATAATTCTTCACTTCACGACTCTAAAAAAAATATTAATAACACTATTCTATAGCTGTTAAATTTTGAGGATAGCATTGTCTTCATTTTCATTAGAGACCTTCCTAGACCTTGAAAGGCCTTCGCAATTCTTGTTGTTCTTACTAGCGCGCAGCTCTTAACGTAAAATATGCAACTATTACTGACATTTAATTCAGCTTCACTTCACTTAAAGACTAATTGTTGTCCAATTTTGCTACAGCCTTTGATTATATTTGGTAATAAACTGTTTTTATAGTTTTATATGTTCAAATGTTAATTTTGCTATAGCCTTTGATTTTCTATTATAATAAATAAACAGTTTTTTTAGTATTATATGCATAGATATTAATTTAGTTTTATGATAAATAAACTGATTTTATATTATTTTAATTTTGTTATTGCACATTTAATATACATAAGATCGATTCGACAAAACGGCACTAATAAAAGCAATATATTTTTGTTCTCAATATTCTCCCCTCTTTTTGTCACACCACTGGCAAAAGCTTTACTCACAGGAATTAATTTTAATAAAAAATCCCACGACAACCAAAGATCGTTCACATTTTGGTTGCGCCAACCCTACACTGTACAGAGAATGTATATGGATTCTTCAAAATAGCAAATACTGACCGCATTAATTAAAAATATAAATAAATCTGACAATGGCACTATTTGCAGTAATTAAATCTGCAAGATGAATGTTTATTTCACATCTATTTTCAATATTAAAAGTCTGCTTTAAAGAAAAACTAGATACTACAACTTAAGACAAATGAACAAAAATAGAAATTCGAGAAAAGCACTAAACGGTTTCTTACTTTGTTATCGTTTTGTACTAAGACACAATTGGAATTTAACTGAACATTTTCTTTGTTTTCTTCCAGTGATTGTTCGCACTTATTGTTCCATGTAACATCATTATCACAATTTTCCTGAAACAAAAAAAAAATGTTATCCGATATTAAAGTGGACAGAAACAGTATCTGTCTCTCTAAAACATAAAAGTATTCAGATTGAGGCTCTTGTGCAGGGTATTCTTTAACCAATATTTTACAGTATTTTTTTTATCGGCCGAATCATTTTTACTTTCCTATCTGTATACAGATAAGGAAAGTATAGGAATCATTATTTTTTCGGCCTAGAGTTTTCGACGGTTTTTTACGTTTTGGGATCCCCTGAATCCGTTTTGACTATTTTCGCGATGATGGCTGTGTGTGTATCCACGATAACTCATGAACGGATAGAAAGAAAAACACAAAATTTTAAACTTAAGCTTTATTCCGGCCTCCAGTGAACTGATTAGATTTTGGGCAAAGTCGGAACATCTGGGGGGGTACTTTATAGGTGGTCATTTTTATATTTTATGGAATATATCTGTTATTTACGTTTGGAGAAGAAAATTCTTCAAATAAAAGTTACATATAATTTTTGTTATATACAAAATTTTCCTAAAATGGCCCGTATTCGAGAAATTTGACAAAATGTAAAAAAAATGATTTTTTTATAAAAAATGTTCAAATAAAAGTTGTTTGTTATATAATTCTCTATAATTTTTATTCTATACATAATTTCGCTAAAATGGACCGCATTCGAGATATTTGAGAAAATGTGTAAATTTCGAATTTTGAAGAAAACTCAAAAACGGATAAAGGAAAAAACATTAAATTTTAAACTTAAGTTTTATTTTGGCCCGAGGTGAAATGATTATATTTTGGACAAAGTCGGAACATCTGAGGGGTACTTTATAGGAAGTCGTTTTTATTTTTTATGGAATATATCTGTTATGTTTGGAGAAGAAAATTGTTCAAATAAAAGTTACTTCTAATATTATTATCTATAATTTTTGCTTTCTGCCAAATTTTCCTGAAATGGTCCGTATTCGAGAAATTTGACAAAATGTGCAAAATTCTGACTTTTAAGAAAATTGTTAAACTAAAAGTTGTTTGCGATATCGAACTCTGTAATTTTTGTTTTTTACATTTTTCTAAAATGGACCGTAATGGAAAAATTGGAGGAAAAGTACTAAATTTAAATTTTTCAATATTTTCGTTTTCAATGAATATACAGGGTGTTTCAAAAAGATTGGTCATAAATTATACCACATATTCATGGGTCAAAAATAGGTCGATTAAACCGTACTTACCTATATACAAAAGTACACCCAAAAATAGTTACAGATAAAAATTTAAATGAATTTTTTTAACGTTGCTTCTAAACCGTTTGGCATTTTTTCATGAAATTTTATATGACGTTATTGTAAGGAGACATGTATTTGGGAAAACATGGGATTTAAAACAAAAATTATCCACAACAAGACCCATAACCTATGGAGTGGGTGCTTGGTGGCCAAAAATACACCAGAAAACAGCCGTATTGAGGCATGCATTTGTATTACAAGAACACAGAGAAGTACATCGACAGCCTCTAAAGAAATCATTCTAAATCTCCTACCCCTTAACATAGTCATAAAGGGGGAGGCCAGACTGATTTCATACAGGCTGGGTATCTCCAATAACTGGAACTCACAGAGAAATATAAAACATACCAGGATAATACATGAGCTAAATGATACCATATTCACATATAAAACATGGGATCAGATCACATGACAGCCCGCCTAACCTTCAACATACTCTTCCAGGTCAACTACAACAGGAAAAGCAAGGGAATATAATAGTGTACTGGGCTAAATCTAACGCTACCTTGCTTATAACCATTAAGATACAAATACATAAAGAACATTTATAAATTCAAAAATACATCCAAAATTCAAATTAGGACATACATATACTCATATGTTTATAAATCAAACTATACTTATTTTTCATGGTACATATTTTTTCAGGCGTGTCTTTTAAGCGATTTTTTTATGACCTTGTATGACAGTTGCTCTTATTGTTCAAATAAAAGTGATACGGATAATCCAAGCACGTGTCTCTCAGCATATGTTATTTATAATCTGCTGAAAACTTTATATACGGCTACAAAAAAGTTTTGATAATAGTAAATATAAACAAATTTAAATTTTGTAAATCTTATTACGAGTTTATATAGTATTCTTATCGTCCGAAAATAAAATAATTGACAACTTTTGAAGCAAATTTTTATTTAAATGCATGATTGGTTCTGGCTCTATTATCGTGAAATATATTAACACAAACCTATTTAAATACCTATTTAAAAAAATATAGGTCAACGACAAAATTGAACAGATTCATTGTAGGTATATTTCTCTAAAAGGCTTGAACCAATTAGGAATGCAATATAAAATGAAAACAAATAAAAAATTGTAAGAGCTTTACATATTACTCAATCTATTTTAGTCTTAAAGTATTATCGTTATGTCAATACTTTTTTTCAGTCTTCAAAAGGCCTTTGGGCTTATATATCGATTACATAAAAAATGGACAAGCCTAATTTATTTTTTTAAATAATATATTGTTCAAAAGAAACTTATATTTTACATTTTTAAAGTTTAGAAACAGGTTAAAGAAAAATACTACATAATAATATATAAAATTGATATATCAACATTTTAAGCCTATTATAGAAGTTTACGTTTAGGAGGGAAATTGAAAATTAATTTATTTTCTAAAATACATTTTCTTTACTCGTCTATACACAATTTTTGCAAATTAGAAGTAGCTAAACAAATAATAAATGAACCAAGCGCACTACAGATATAGTTGGATACAGTCAAATCAGTTTTTTTTTTACATTTACTCACGTTGGATTTCAGGAAAAACTGTCAACGTCCATTGCACCAACAAAAACGCGACAAGAAAAAAACTCGAAACAGAAAAACGGGGGCCGGTTCAGCTTTTGTAAAGGATCATAAAGGGTTGAAATAACACTGAAAACAGAACAACTCAGTCCTCTTTCAGCCCTTCATATTTGCTTTCGGGGCAAAATCAATATCAAACAAGGTCAGGAGAGACGGATAGGCGAGGAGCTGTGCGAAATTTGAGTGCGTCTTTCCCCCACCCACACCTACGCATTTCTCCGTTCATTCCCATGGGTTGCTTGGTATTCATCAAAAATAATTAATGCAAATGTCGGTCGCATTCGCTGTAGTAAAGGAGTTTGAGGCATTATCTTTTCATTTCTCTAGGGATGACGTGCATAACATTTTAAATTTGACATTTGAGGTGTTTCTTTTCTCACTACTTAGGTCAACGACGAAAAATTACTAGACTAATCCATTCATTCATTATAAAGCCCTTTTTTATTGCAATTATTCAGATTGTTTTTATTATTACACAAATAGAGCTGTCGCGTTAGAAAGGAGACAGCTGCTAATATGAGTGGGGATGATTTATGAGAGTATGTTTATCTGAGGAGCGAGTATGCGTTTTATGAATGAATCTGTATTTACGCCTACTATGCTTACTTTACACTGCTGCCACACTTCAAAATTAATTGCGCCTTTCCTGAAAAACAGTATATAACTATAATAGTTGCAACGATAAAAATATAGTAAACTGATAACTGGCATTAAGAATGCAAATGTACTTCCCTAATGTAATTTTGAAAACCTTTTGACTTTAAGAGCTTTGTTTAGACAAAACCGAATTATAACCATAAAAAATCCTTGTCACAATCATCTCTCATACTCTCTACAAAAAAACGGAAAAGGAGTGGAGTAAGAGTGGGGATATTACGTCACAATCCAGAGGCGTAGATATCTTAGGAAATAACTATACAGGGTGTCCCAAATTGTTTTACCCAGGCTATAACTTCTAAACCATGCAAGATAATCGAACCGGACAAAAATAATCCATTATAATTGGCGGTGTACTTTAAAACAAATAAAAATTTGACGACCCACCTTCAAAAACCACCCACCTGGAACAACCCCCTCAAAAATTATTAACGACACCCTAATTTTTTTTCTGCTCATTTTTGTAGTCGCTCATTTTTGTAGTCGCTACTTTTCTGTGTACAACTGTTTTTAAAATTTTGAAATCGCTCCATAAATAAGTGAGAAATTAAATAAAACTGTATGTCAAATTGATGATAAAAATACTTTATTAGGTGACATATAATTAAAAAAATTCATTAAAACAAGAGAAGGAGAAGACAAAAAATAAATATCAACAAACAAACTCATAATAAGTGCTCAAATTGCCCACCTCCCACTTCCACACATTTGTCAAACCTTAACAATACATTTCTAATACAGGCAGCTCGAATCATGGCCGGTGTAAATCTGTTACAAGCATGTCCGATTCTATTTTTTAAATCTTCTAAGTCCTCTGGTTTTGTTTCATACACTACGTCTTTTATACAACCCCAGAAAAAATCTAGAGGCGACAAATCAGGTGACCTAGCCGGCCACTGGATAATTGGAGAATGCGTGGTTATAACACGGTTTCCATAAGTGTTTGCCAAATATTGGCTCACAATTTGTGCATTATGAGCTGGTGCACCATCTTACTGCCACCACATATCACGTCTTTGATTAAGAGGAACACCTTCCAACAAATCAAGAACGGTATTGATTAAAAAATCACGATATCCTATTCCCGTTAGAGTGTTTTCATAAAAATGAGGACCTATAATCCTACCATTGAACAAACCACACCATACGCTTATGCCCCAAATATTTTGAAACCTTGTTTCTCTTACCCAGTGGGGATTTGTTGGGGACCAGTAATTAGAATTATGACGATTTAATACACCATTATTATGGAAACGTGATTCGTCGCTCCATAATATTTTATCTAAGAATGTGGCATCGTCATTTCGATGGCATTCTAGCGAGAAAGTCTAAGCGTTTTTCAAGATCATTAGGGAGTGAACCTTGGACCAAGTGTATTTTATAAGGATAGTATTTATTGTCTTTTAATATTCTTTGGATGCTACTTTTGCTTATTTCAATTTCGAGGGCCAAATCTCTGATAGAAACATGTGGATTTACATGAACGTAAGCCAAAACGTTTATAATATTTTCTTCATTTTTGATCATTCTGTTGTGTCCTCCATGATGTTTACCGTCAGGAAAATGTCCTTGTCTAAGACTTCTTTCTAAATTGGAAAACGTTTTAACTAAGGGAATTGTTCTATTCGGAAAACGTTCATAGTATAATTATTGTCTAGCTTGTCTTGAATTTTTGCGACATTCGCCGTAAATAATTATCATATCGGTGTACTCGTTGGAACTAAACAGAGTAGGCATTTTGAAATAATTTGTTAGGACTTGACAAACTCTAAATTATTGCAAACTTTATCAAGTAAAGACTGCTAACTTTATCGAGTATTTAAGCTGCACTTCTGTTTGACAAGACACAGATTGATATAGTATTGTTTATAATGCGCTAGAAAACTTACCATGAATTTGACAGCAAGCAACTTGATGAAAATAAAAAAAAAATAATCTCACTTATTTATGGAGCGATTTCAAAATTTTAAAAACAGTTGTACAGAGAAAAGTAGCGACTACAAAAATGAGCAGAAAAAAAATTAGGGTGTCGTTAATAATATTTGAGGGGGTTGTTCCAGGGGGTAGTTTTTGAGGGTGAGTCATCAAATTTTTATTTGTTTCAAAGTACACCGCCAACTATAATGGATGACTTTTGTCCGGTTCAAATATCTTGCATGGTTTAAAAGTTACAGCATGGGTAAAACAATTTGGGACACCCTGTATAGTAAATTTTACTTATTATGATATTCGTACTTGTTTGAATGCTGAGAAATTTATGATATGAAAAAAGAAATAAAGCTATGAAATTATTTGGTATATTGCTCAAAATACAAATACAACAAATATAAAATAAAAAGTTTAACTAAATAGCTATTTATGCAACCAGTTACGAAATGCCTTATTTTATGTAATGAATGAATATTTGCGTCCCGCAACTTGTCCCAAGTAGAGCGGGGTCCTCAAGATGAACGAGTTACACAAAACGGCATTTCGTAACGTATTACATACAATATTTTTTTTTTTTTTTATTTTGACTAGATTATTTATAAAATTGTATTTTGGTCAAAATTACTAACATATATGCAACCAATATTACTTTCTTGTAATGTTAGTGGCATATACATAACTTGATTTATTTTATTGACAAATAGAAAATAACATTAATTTATTTTTTACGACTTGTAGTGTGTTTATATTGCTGGTTAAAGTTATTTAGTTATCAATAAAGTGGGTTATTATGTCGTGTATTGCGTTTTATTTATTTTGTGTCGATTTTGAATAGATATTAAGGACCAAAACAATATTACTAGGTTGTAAGTTCACTAACCAAATTCTATTTTTATATAGTCGACCTTTCCTTCTTTGATATAAATTTTCTATAACATTGTATATATTGATTTCAGAACCAAAAAACGTTTATTTTTATTCGTTCTCTTTTCGCAACTGTTGACAATGATTTTTTTTTAATTTTGACTTATAAAGTGGCATCACAGCAAGTGTCAAAACGATCTACTTTTTTACAAAAGTAGAACATAATGAAACTGATTACGAAAAGTTGATTAGGTCACCAGTTACGAAATGAAAATAAATAAAAATGCCTTTTTTTGGTTTTAAATCGAAAAATCAAAAAAATCTATAAAATAAAAAATCTTAAAATCGAAAAAAGGCAATAAATAGTGACATTTAACATTGTTTTATTTTTTAAATAATTGAACACCGTTATTGAAAACTGCTCAGAAATGTTGGGGGTAAAATTTTGACTTACTTCTTTAAGGATAACGGGTAAAAACGTTTTTTTTTTTTTTAATTATGCCGCGGATAATGTCAAAAATCAGATCGGCAACACTGCACATGTTCCTTATTTTTATTACTATTGAAAAAAAAAACGTCGTAGGGCAATCAAATACAACAATTTTCAAAAGAATGATGGTGAATCAATTTTTAACCAAACACAATTTTATAATAATCAAGTCAAGAAAAAATCTTGGATGTAACCCGTTACATAAATACTTATTTCGTAACCAGTTTCATAATGTTCAACATTATGCAACTGGTTGTATAAAGTAGATCATTTTGACACGATGCGATAACAAAAAATGTCACTTTATATGTCAAAATTTGAAAAACTAATTTTAGATGTCAAAACAACTGAGAGATTTAGAGGAAAGTTAAATGTGAATTTACATCGTCTGAAATATATTTAAAATAAATACTTCCAATACATTTTGACGTGGTTTTTTGTCCCGATAAGTTGTCGCTTTTAAACGACTGTTGCCTTGAAAATATTATACAATGTTTTTAGTAAAATCGTATTAAAAAAAAATAAGTCCAAAATAACTAAATAATACTTCTCTTTTCCATACATGTTATCTTTAATGTTATCAATACTTCCAATACAATTTCACAGCATCTAGTGGTCTTTCTGTGTCGTTACTATAGAAACGGGTTGTTGTCACGCCGCGTGTTTGATTGTTTGACTGTGTTGCTTCAATTTCAAGAAGATGGATGTTGATTATGATAGTGATACCCAGAGATAACAGGAGATGTAACTACTAACAAATATCGTGCGGTCCTGAATAAGACATATTCTAAGGGACACAGGAGGGTATAATATCCGCTGTTGTCATATGCCTATTTCATTATTCTCGTTTTGTTTACAAAATTATTTACATATATTAAAAAAGCTAAAATATTTCAACCTATTTTATTGCAACTGAACCCAAATAATTTTGAATCATTAGTTATATCAAATTTAACTAAATTAGATGCAATTTCACTAAATTAGATGTAACAACTTTCAATAAATTCCAAAACCTAGTCATGTTGGGTTGGAAGTGGCAACAGTGCTTACACCGGCATGGATATTTACGTTGTTTATTATAAGCGCACAGCGGCTTACACATTTATTCATTGATAAAATAAAGTTGTATCAGCGTAAACTCCTTCTCTTTATACCCTCTCTTACTTCTCACCTTTCGTCTTCTTATCGCAGACCTACAAATAGAGTGTTATGATTGTCGACTTAATCTTAGAATATTATAATTTATCAATGAATAGCTATATCTCTGGTGATACCCCATCAGATATATCCAGGGCCGACTAGAGGGACTAATTCCCGGGGCCCGGGCTCAAATGGGGGCCCGGCAGCGGTAAAAGGGGGGACCTGCAGCGGTGGTGTTTGTTGCTTTCAGAAGTTCGACAGAAGAGGGGGGAAGTTCTTAGTTGAAGTAGAGGAGGAGAAATGTTTCTGAAAATGTTCTTACATGCTATTTTGAGGAAAAATCAAAAATTATAAAACCTCCTACGTTACGCAGTGTCTACTCAATGTTGAAAAGTGCATTGAATGTTAAGGAAAATATTGATATAAGAAGAAATCTAAAGTTTTATCAAGGGATGATATCAATAAATTTATTCAAGATTAAGATTAATAGTAATTTCAATATTTTTTATTTGTAGGTTGTCCTAATTTTTGGTATCAGCGGTGCTTGTCGCCAATTATTACATATAACTATTGATGCCATTGAAGATGCTGGATCTATATTGATTGTTAAAATACCTGATACGAAGACCTATTGCGCAAGAACGTTTACGGCCACCTCATACAAAAAATAACAGATTATTTTTGAAATATTCCAGAGGAAAATGTATTAACCAACATGTGGGGATAAATAAAATAGGAGAAATTCCCAGCTTGATTGCAAAATGGCTTGGAAAATACATGTATAAGAGCTACACAGGTCACTATTTCAGGAGAAGCTCTGTAACTCTTCTGGCCAATGCAGGGGACAACATTACATCCATAAAAATATTGAATTGTCCATCTTCTTCCAAACAAATGTTGAATTTGAGTATTATGCTTGCGAAGCAACAAGCAACGATGTTTTTTTTGTTTAAATTAAGTAGGAGAGTTTATTTTATTTTTAGTAATTTGTTTTGTTAATCATGTAATTAATAAAATAAAAAAAAAATAAAAAAAAAACAAAAAAACAGAAAAATAAAAAACAAAAAAAACGAAAAAATATATTAAACAATTTAATCATCAAAACGATTTTACTATTAATATTGACATTACATAGATTAAAATAGAAATGATGGGATTTATATAATGACAGCGGATGCGGAAAATAGATTAGATTCTTATCCACACGCGTGTGATATAGGGCACTTTCCAGAAGAATTAGAAATTAGCATTGGAGGATGATGCGAAAATATTTTTTTTTTACTCATGAATCTTTACTATGTTTTGCATATTAAATTACTGCACTACTTTTTCCTCTCGACTATTAGGCATTCCAAACAAAAATGGCTGCCCGTGGGTAATTCATCCATGTTTTTCAAAGTAAACATAAGCTTATACCATACATACTACAAGATCGCTACTTCAATTATACAATAAAAACTACTTTAATTTAAAAAATACATTTGTTATACTATTAATACGAAAATAAAAATGAACATAATTAAAAATATTTACAAAAATAACGCTATTTTTTAGTTTTCCTTTCGGAAAAAGAAGTAATGGCTTCGTTCATATCAAAAGTTTCTCATCAAATCGAACATACTACAAGATAGCGACTTCAATTTTACAATAAAACCTACTTTGTTTAACTTAGAAAATACATTTGTCATATTAATATTACGGAAATAAAAATAATTAAAAATATTCAGAAAATTAAATAAAAACAATTTTTTCTTGCTTTCCTTTCGGAAAAATTATTAATGGCTTCATTCATATTAAATATATCTCACCAAATCGTTATATTTCATAGGTATGTTTTAATAATTTTTTGTTTTGAAAAAAGATCATTCACTACGTACTACAATAAAATATTGTAGGTAAAGTTAAGTACATCATCAGCAGTTGCGGTTTGCCCGTAAGGGCACTTGGGCACGTGCCCTATGTTACGTGAAATTAATTTTAAATTTATTTCAAATTTATTTTTAACAACTTCTCTATAACCCCTCATAACACAACTGCTCTCTTCGCTTCGATTTTTACAAAGCACCGTTTGCGCACGAAATCTAGTTTCTGTGGGCATCCACGTCGTCATAAAACCGATTTGTTTAGAATCAATCGCTTTTTGATGTATCGAGTTCAATGTGTAGGATGTACCGATAAATGTGCCTACTATGAGTAGTTTTCCTTAATTCTTTAATTCTCTTTTTGTGTCTATTAAGTATAAACGATGGGATAACTGTCAGGTAATGTTTCTATCTTTCTATCGCCTTATATTATTTCCATTTTGCTGGATTTCGTTGGAAAACCGAGAAGATCGGCCATTTGCTTTTTTTATTACCGCCATGCCGACGAATGCCGGTTACTTATTTTATTATATATAGATTATAGCTACCCTAACTAATAATATTTTTAAGCTTTCTTATATATATTAATATAAATGTGTTATCATTGAATAACTTTGATATATACGCGGGGAGGCAACTAAATAAATGAATTATAAGTCAGTCTGGAAATACAGTTTAAATGGAAATTTATGACTCCTAACTTATTTTAGCCTTATAAATATTTTATATTCTGTTCAGACGATGTAACTTTAATATTTGTCCCGTTTATGCATAAATCCGTTAGATTTCCAAACTGGCATGTATATGTACTTTTACACACGGTACTGAGGTTCTTTTATTTCTAAACCTGTAGTGGCTCCAAGTAGTTGCTCCTCGTAGTGCCTCCAAGAAGCTCCTCCAATAAGCTTTAAGAAGCTTCTCTACGAAGTTTAAGATCCTCTAAGAAGCTCCAGGCTCTTCTATGAAACGTAAGATCCTTCAAGAAGAAGCTGCAATAAAATTAAGCTCCTCCAATAAGCTTTAAGAAGCTCCAGGCTCCTCAACGAAGCTTAAGATCCTCCAATAAGCTTTAAGAAGCTCCAAGCTCATCCAAGAAGCTCCTATTTGCTCCCAGCTTTAAGGAACAAAAAGCCCCAACTAACAAAGTACCTAAAAGCGGACATACAAAAGGGAAGTACCGTACCTACCGTACTAAAATGCCACATGGTCACAATTAATAATATTTATCGAAGTATTTAACAGTACATTTATTCATTCATTTAATTTTATTTGCTATGTGATTTAATCACTAATTAGCTACCTCATTTTTATATGTAAAATTTCAATCTTTTACCTTTTTTTTTATTAAATGTATTAAATTTTCTCACTTTCTTTTATTTGCCAGAACCCATACAGATAAATTTAAGTACCAGAGACTGACTCAATTAAACAGGACATATCAAATCAGATAAGTTTTCAAAGTTACTCAAAAACTTGGTGGCGCTCAACATTTTGTCGTTATCAGTTTTTAATATCTTTCATTTTATCGTAAAGTAGACCTTGGCCCGCGAATCGGTCAAGCTACTCTGATTTCATTTGTTCTGGTCAATTTATGAATCCACGCAGTATCAACAATTTGAGCTAAATCACCTATTAAGTACAATTTACATCGAAGAAATCTAAAAAGAAGGTAACACCTAGTATAATAAACAAAAAAAAAATAATAACTTACATATTTTATATTTTCATTAATGCCTATTAGTATTTTATCTAATATTCAGCGCAAACCGCGTTGGCACGACACTGGACGACCACGCGTTGAGCGACGTTCCCGAAATTACGTGGAAGATAGGCACAGGACACAGTAAATGTGTGCCTCTGTTGTTTTCTCTCTCATTATAACGCGAAAAACAAGGACAACGACAATATCGCTTAGCAAGAGATGAACAGATGCGTAGGATTATAAGTCACAAGCGGGGCGCTGTCCTCATCGTAACTTGCTGTACCGATGGTTCGGTTTGTTTACCTTCAATTAGCGTTGCCGGGTGGTTTTGCTTGTTGATATTTTGGAGCCGTAAATTTCGGTAATGCGTTTGTGTGATCTATAATTGTTTTTTCATTATTATGAATTCTGCGGGAAATTCCGTACAAAATATTTTAAACGGTGCGTTATCGTTTAATGATATGTAAGGAAATTTGTGATACAATAGTAGTGCAGGTAAATGAACGTTTTAGTTTTACTACCCACCTAACAATTGCAAGTTTATTTGATAGTGAAAAATTTAAAGACTATCGAGGTTGTCCGAACTGTCCATACTTTACACTCGAGATGACTTTGTGCAACACAATGGGGCCGTACCGTTATTACAAATGTTTTTTGAGAACAATTTGACAATTACATTTTCGGAATCTGTGGAGCTGCTAACGTGTACAATTCCCATGACCACAGTGGAGAGTGAAAGATGTTTTTCGACACTAAAACGTATTAAAACATTTTTAAAGAACACTATGTGCCAAGATAGATTGTGCGCGTTAGCCATCTTATCCATCGAAAAAAAAACTTATTCGGTCCATTCCAAATTTTAATAATCTGGTCATCGATCACTTCGCTAGCCAAAAATCCAGAAGAATGGATTTCAACTATAAGAAATAGTATACAACTGCAGCGGTACCTAGCAGTAATATTTAATTTTTTTTTAAATATATTTAATTTTCATTAAGCGGGGAACTTGTTTTCCTAAGGGAAAAACGAATCCCGGGATTCCTTTCCAGTGTGTGCCCCACTGCCGCTAGTGCCCACGAGCCGCCACTGATCATCAGTGCTTTAATTGTGTTAGGAAAGCTAGAAGCACCTGTAATACAAATAACAAGGAAAATAATAAAATTAATAGTAGAAATACAAATAGTTGGGTACATTTTCTATTTTTTTTTGTTAATTGCACACTTTTTTTTCTTTAAAATAATGTAACGTTTTATAATATTTAATAATTACTACACCTGATTCCTACACATGGATATGGATGTTAAGATTTACTAGATTTAATTGTACGTATCTATTTGTATTTATTATTATTATTAACCTTGTTATTCGTATTGCATGCCTGAAGATGGCCATGTAGGCCGAAACTAGTCGCGACACTTACTAATAAATTTTATGCTGTGGTATTTATTTTGTGCTTCATTTCCATTTTGATCTTTTTCCGTTTAACTTAGCGCACGGGAAATGGTTTATATGCGGTGCAGTCGCACGTTATGTAAACTGGGTGTTTTCAACAGAGCATAATGAAAACATATTTTCCACCGGAAGTTCGCGGTATTGGAGGAGGAATTTGCATCGATCTGTTCGTCTGACGAGTATAATATTATAAATATCTCGGAGATATGTTAAAACAAAAAAAATATCAAATAAAAAAAAAATTACAAATTTGAGGTCGCTTGACATCTCTTCAGCAGTGGCCTAGCCATCTGACGATTTCCATGCATCATCATTGACATTCAAAAAGGTGATATGTAAATTTTTAGCCCTAGGTACGATCGTTTCATAATGATATATTAATAATAACAATAATAAATAATAAAAAAATGTATTTAAAATTTTTATTATGGACAATTACTGAAAGTTTTAAACTTATACTGATTTATTATTTTTAAAATAAATCATCACATTTTTCAATAGAATTCAATTTTCAATGGTCTGTGGGAAAATTATATGAAACGCACCCAGGCCGAATTACGAGCGGGTGAACCAAAAGTTCCCGATATTGTAGGGGAATTCGTCGCTAACATGACGAAGGGACGTATCTCAAACATTCCTGGATTTGAGTTAGATCCATCAAAAGGCGTATACGGAATTTATACATTATACACACGTTATACAGGGTGTTTTTTAAACATGCGGCAAAAATTCAAGGGGTTGTTGCTTGGACTATTCTAAGAATATTTTGTCCTTTGATGATTTTTCAAAATCCGTTTTGTTAAGTGGGAAAAATAGCCGTTTTTAGTAATTGGAATGTTATTAAAAAATAATAAAAATAACGAATTTTTAAAAAAGTTGTATGTTCTTGGTTAACACAGTGTAGTACCTATTTTTATTTAGACTATTAATAATTTTAAAAATAATAAAAATAGTTTTCTCGAAAATATCTCCTAAATGAAACGGAATTTTAAAAATCATCAAAGAACAAAATATTCTTAGAATAGTCCAATAGTCGCATGTTTAAAAAACAGCCTGTATATTGGCATTGACACATTTTATGTTATTAGCATATTTTAAGCATATTATAAAGTTAAAAAAATCCAGATTGAAGTTAATAAAAATCTTTAAACTGTAATTTCTCAAATCTTGTAATTTTGAGATACGCCTGTTCGTCTTGTTAACGACAAATTTTGCAGAGGTCTTTCCGTCTGACGATCATAATATGTGTTTATGAAGGTTTCCAAGACAATATGCTGAAACAAATTTGAGGGCGTCTGACCCCCTTTAGCAGCTGTCTGCCGATTTGCATACCTCATTATGTGACCTACAATATATGTACATTTTCAGCCGGAGGTACGATGGTACCACCTTGCGGGTATGCTAGCTCTCGATATATTATTTAATTATTTTAAAAACTCAGCTATTGGCGACTCAATCTAAGCAATACGCCCTCTGGAAGTAGGTTTATTTTATAACATGTGTAAGTAGGCATGTGCAGTCATTTTCAACGATTTGTTTGCCGGGCGCCAAATTGCTACCAAATAGTAAACACGGAGTAAACAAATAGTACATATTTTCGTGCGAAGACGACTCTGTTATTTATTTATTTTTAGGTGACATTGAGTCTGGCGTTGGCAATCGCTGCTGTCCACCACGAAGACTTGAGACATCGATGATGGAATCTTCGCTGTATGCGGTTCGACGCGTGGAAGAAGTTTTCCAGATTCTTCTGGCAGGATTGGTTCTTTTCTAGGCCGTTACATTTTTATATAAATAGCGCGATTTAAGCTGACTACTATGTCCCCCTTAGCCTCAGTATCCCCGTTATCCATTTACTAGGTATATGTCGCAACCCCCTTAGATATACCAGCCATTGGACGTAAACAAATAATTTTAGAAAATATTACTTCAAACCCACAGTTCAGTAAATTACTAATTTTTTTGTGAATAAAATCAGTTCCTAGTTACAGAGGGATACGGATTTTCCAAAAATATCGCATAGTCTTTAGACTATGAATGAATCTTCGTTAGCGCAAGAGAAACCGTAATAGTACTCTATAGAAAATATTTAAAGGAAATTCGTAGATTTTGCAATGTGGGGAAAAATTTATTATGTGGATCAAATCTGGATTAATCAAGGATAGACTGTTACAAACGTTTGGCAAGATTTAGAAATTAAAATCATAGAGATGCATTCTTACAAGGGCTTCCTACGGGATTGAAATCACGTCTGGTTAAAAAACATCAAATTTTAATTAGGTTTATTCCAACAACGATCAGAAACCCCTAATTACCACTAGGATTCTGCGCAGTAGATTATTAGAACCCCAAAATATATACTATTAATGAACAATTTCTCCATATTTTAGAATAACGTTCATGATTTACCGATTTGCTTTGGAAAGATACTTAACAAAGGATTAGCTTTCTAACTACGAATTAAGACGCTCCTGTTTTTTCAACGTCATGTCAATTTATTCAATTGTTTTTACTCGCCAATATCCAAGGACAAGGATCTTGTCATATGTTAAAGATTAATTATTAATAGTGTGGTAGATTAGTTCATCGAAAATTAGATTATCTTCGATAATCCAGTCCAAAATATTTGGGTAAAGGAGGAGGCACGATTACATGGAGTTATGGCATGCTGTAAATCTTCACTATGTTTTAATTATTTAAAGTTACTGTCACTTTAGTTAAAATTGTAAAATAGTACAAAAGTTGCTCAGTCGACTTCAGGGGTTGAAATACACTTGTAAGGGGGATTAGGGAGAGTATTATTATTATTATATTATTATTAGGAGAACGTTAGTCCTTCATAGCACCCAAGAAAATTTTTGATAATAGAGAGTTATTGCAAATTTCTATAACGTCAGCCACTAATAGTGACATCGTAATGCGCTAGTTCAGTGTGATGTCATTTTGGTTCCACTGACATTTAATTCTAACCAAACTTTTAACATAAACATCAATAAATTTAACGTATACGTTTTTACTGTTTTTAGTTTATTTCTAAATATTGTTTACAGGTCATTAAAAATAGTTTAAAGGTATGTAATTGGTAACTAAACGATTGAATATTTGATGCATGTTATCTACTTACTTTAGGAATATATTTTTAAAAGTGAAGAAACGATATAATTTAGGTAAACAAAATGAACAAAACGCACTCAAAAAATCTACTGTCACTTTAATTAGGCATTCCAACGACCTGTCCAAATGGCTACCAGTGGGTAATGACAGTTTAGATATGGCAACCCTGTTGTCATGTTGTCATTAACAGGGCCAATGATACATATATAGTTATATAGATTGCTCAAAGCTGGTCGTTTACGAGCGGCCATATTGCCTGGCAAATATTTATTAATTTGAATCGGTTTAGCAAAAATGTGTTTAAAACCAATTTTTAGCCTTTAGATATTTAAAAAAAAATAATTGCTTACATTTTTACTTCAAGGCATACGCTTATGTTTATTTTGAAAAATATGGATAATCAATCTATGTAACTATCTATTTCATTGACCTTGTCAAATCACCAGGTCTACAGTTGCCATAATTATGCAATATCATAACCCGTCAAAGCCCACTGGTAGGCATTCAGTTTGGAATGCCTAATTGTCAGTGAAACCATAAATACATCATCACTGAACCAGCGCATTAGAGTCAAATAAATTCCATGCTAAAATCAGACTTATTGCAAACCTGAAATTTTGACATTAGAATTCTTGTCCTTATATTTATTTTTAACCTCATTTTTAATAACTTTAAATTATAGTTGATCTTTTTTGTTGTCTATAATAGTACATAATATTGAAGAGGCATTAGAAATTATAATTAAAGAAGGTTTACATGACGATTATATTAAATATTTGATATTAAAAAACTTCGAACGTATACGAATGTCGGCGAGCGCACCCGAAAGCTATAAAGTCGCCACTATAGTGCAAGTAAAAGTTGGAAAGGCTTTTGGTAGGTAGAGAGGGGGTAAACGTCAAGCCACGTCGGACGGCTTCGAGAATTTCGCAGTAATGTTTACCTGCCAGTGTCGTTTCATAGAATAAGTAATTTTAAATTGTTACCGGCGGAACCGGACAATCGCATGTATTTATGCAAATAATTATTAAACATGTATTATAATATTTAAATCATAATTTTACAAAATTTCAACAGCTATTCACAATTTATTAAACTATTTACTCGAAATTGTTATTAACATCTATAGAATAATTTTGTACGCCAATGTATCGCGTCTACTTCGGTGAGATCCACCGCAAACCTGTCAATTTATGTGTATAAAGTGGGAGAACTGGCAGAAGCCTTTCCAACTTCTACTTCTGCTATACCTGCTGCCCTTAAACATCCACAATTAAAGACAGGCACAATCTTTAATAAAGTTAGTTTTAGAACATAAACGATCTGCGCATGCTTAGATGTCAAAATAAGAGCGGCACTAATAGTGACTGACCTTAAGTGAACTTGCAATAACTCTCTAATAACTCGGAAAGTATTTGACAATTTTAAACGATCTTACTCTCATTTGCTATGTATTTATTATTATACAGGGTGTTACATTTAATCCAGTTAAAAGGTTTAAGTGGAAATGTACATCGCAAATATAACAGTGCAAACGAAACGTTATACTTTATCTTTAAACACATAATAACACTAAACAATCTGTACACTTTTTAATTTGTTAAACATTGATGGTATTATTAAATGTAAAAGCAAAGCCTGCTAGGATAAATTTATGTCTTAGTAACACAAATTCAGCAGCCCTGTACAAAGTAAATTTTAAGTTGATACTTTTTTACCGTTTTTAGAAGTCAAGAAAATAATAGTTATTTATTATACAAGGGAAAAAGTATTAGATTTTAGCTCGAGGTTGTGTGGTCTCCCGATGCGAAGTGTAGGAAGACAAAAAACCGAGAGCTAAAATCTAATATTTTTCCCCTGTCATGGGAATTCCTGGCCGTCTCTGTCTAAGCAAGCGACCTTCAAGTCTGTGCCACCCGACTCATGCTCGAAACGACGGAATCTTCTAGGTATGCCGCTGACGTTTCGAGAAACTGCTGGAACGGGCGGTGCGTGAAGTTGAGTCAGAGATGGAATTTTCGGGAGCGCCTAGAAACTTCTCGTAGCAGAGTTGGACTTGGTATAAATAGCCTGACTTATCAGTAGACAGTTAGTTTAAGAATAAAGTGTTGGACAGAAAAGTTAATTGTAATAAATTAGAGTGAGTTGGTGCCTAAGTATTATATAAATTAATTAGTACGTCATAAATAAATTGTAAATAGTGTGTTTTAAATAAATAAACTCTAAATAAATTAAACTATCGTTACAATACACTATTTTTTTCTGTGACGGGAAAAACGATGATTTAATATAGAAAAAAAAATTCTAAAATATCTACCTTTACTTATGTGTACTCACTTTTTTCCCGGGGAAACACTTTTCCCTGGAAACGGAGAAAAAACTAATTTCATAAAAAGTGACATTTTGTTACCTGACAAGAGAGATAAAATGTCAAACTTTTTTCCCGTCACAGAAAAAACTACATTTCAAATACATTTTTTTCAAAAAACGCATAAGGAAGCTACAGTACTGTAATGAAGTCAATTTTTACTCAATCGGTTTATTTTTAATAAATATTAAACGCGCTTGAAATGTTGGTCCTGGGCCAAAACAGCTGCGCACTGCCGATCGTCACACCGATGCGAGGTGGTACTGCCGTTGATTTCATTAATAAATATTAGAATTTATTTCTTGGAAAATATAATATAAATGATTGGGTTGAATTGAGGAATTGAATACTCAAGTGTGTATATATACACACACTTGAGTACTCAATTCCTCAATTCAACCCAATCATTTAACCACTGAGTGTGTACTTCTTTCCCAGTCTAAACATTAAATATAATATAGTTATCAAAAATATTGTTGGGAGAAATATTTAATTTGATTTAATTAATAAATATTAGAAGTTAGCTCTTTAAAGATAGAATACCGTTTCTTTAAAGGGAATTGAATTTGATTTAAATAATAAATGATAGTATTTAGTTCTTTCAAATTGTAATACCGTTGATTTAGATATTTGATAGTCGACCTAAGAAATTAAACTTTTCTTTTTGGTAGGTTAAATCGGGAATTAAATTTGATTTCATTGATAAATACTTTTGTTTAGTAAGTGCCGCGTTATAAATAACTTGGGAATATTTAGAAACGGAGTTTTCGAGGAGACGTTTTCCCTCTTTTAATAGTTTGTTTATTATTTTACCGCAAATTTAAATAATCTTAAATAGTGTCCTGTCCCTGTCTGAACGGGCTCGTGATGACGATCAGCTCATTCTTGGATTAGGTGCTATCCGCGTTAGTTTTCTTTTTCCCTTTGTATTCTTTATTTTTTCGTGCAAATTGCAAATTACAGAAATCTTAAATAGCTTCATTACCCTGTCTGAGCGGGCTCGTGATGACGATCAGCTCATTCTGGGATAATAGGCTACCCCGGGTATAAATTTATTTTTTTTCCCTTCCCGTATATTTACTATAAGTGGTTCTTTCGCGATCCTGTCTCCTCGCACTCTCTGCGACCGTTTTGATAATTCTTCCTTACCGAAATAGTAGAGTACCTACATTTTTTAGTTTAATTCCCGATACGACCGTTAGATAGTTAATTTTTGCTACGACCGCTCTTAGAAGTTTTCCTTACCGAAATGGAAAATTATGTTTTAGTTTAATTATCGACTAAATAGTCAAGTTAATAATTTTTTCTGCGACCGAAACACTCACATTTTATTTTAATTCAATTTTGACGTCTGATTGAGACTAATCGGGATTCAATACCGTCCGTTTTGTTTGTTTATTTTTTTTTGTTCAGGGCTATATTGACTATCATCGCAACTAGGGTAGGCTTTGAAATATATAATTTTTATTAATTTTAATGTGTAAATAGTTATTCAAAATATGTGTCAATGTTAACTTGCCGTATTACTGGTTACTAATTCCATACTTTATTTCCCCCTTGTATTTCAGCTAGTGATAAATTCTGTACCAGCCCAAGCAACGATTAAAGCCTGTTACTTCTGGCCTACTATTACCTGTGTCTAAGTGACCTTTGACCCCTGGAATTTTTCATCTCCATCTGTAGCTACCCGAGTACTTTCGACGCCGTTTCGAGAGTTTGTGGAGTAAACCATAACCAAAAATCTGGCGCTCGAGAACCGCCCGTAACCAGCGCCATTCGTAAGGAACCATTTTCTCTGTGGCGAGAAAACCCCTTACAGTATTAAAAAAAATCAAAATCCGGGCCTGTATGAAAAGTTAAGCAAAATAAAAATTGTTTGTTTTCATCTTTTTTACAATTTTTTCGGTTTTTCTTATGAATAACCCCAGAAAACACACCATCCCAGAGATATCCACAGAATATCTTTTGTGGATATCCAATATATCCAAATATGCCGTGGATCTAATATGAATATCCAAATGTCCGTCTATGTCCAGAATATAGAAGATATCATATGGATATCCAGCAAAATATCTAATGGGTATCTCCCAGACGATACACGAAATCCCAGAGATATCCACAGAATATCTTTTGTGGATATCCAATATATCCACAGGATATCATAGATATCCACTGGATCTAATATGAATATCCAAATGTCCGTCTATATCCAGGATATAGAACATATTCTATGGATATCCAGCAAAATATCTAATAGGTACCTTTAGCAGAGGTTCATAAGTAACCAATGGATATATCCTATAGATGTTTAACATATCCAGTGTACATCCATTATTTGATATATTTAAGATATCGAAAATTATATGTCTATAGGGTGTCATATTTAATGCTTCATTATTATTTTTTTTGAGAAAGATAAGTATTGTTCCACTTTCAAAAAAAAATTATATACAGAGACTAGCTACATTATAGTGTGCCTGATGATGAAGTAAAACTTCGAAACCGGTCACTATTAAATTAACTTTGTGAGGCAGAAAAGACTTGTTTCTGCCATCTTCCTGCTTAATATTTTATATTATTTAGAACCAGCAAAATGTGGAACAGTGTGTGAAAACAGTAAGTGAAAAATATGATGCACGGTGGTATATTGGACGTATATTGAAATTCGAGAACAATGGTTGATATAAAATAAAATTTCTTAAAACAAAATTAAATCGACTTTGTATTAAACATGTTTTTGATAAATTTTGGTACAAAATGCACAAGATTTTTTTCTACGCTCACATTATTTTAAGAACCACATAGATATACAAACTGAAAATAAATGAATTCTGAATTTAATTGCAAATAGCCTACTTTAAAAGTCTAAAAATGGTATATCGTGTGTAATATATAGATTTATTTATTTATTAATTAGAAACCGCTAATATACATATAAAATATAAATTAGAAAGCATAAAAAAGACGTAAATACAGTATACAATTGCTAAAATTGTTCTATAATTAAATGACAGGTACTATTTAAATAGGAATTAAAAATTTTAATACAACACAATAAAATAATCGAATTCAAAAATATTAAAAAAAATATATATAAATAAAAAAAACATTACAACACAAGTTATTATCATTATTAGCCACCTCTATATGTTACTTATCAAAAATTCTATGATATTTCTGTATAAAATACCTTGTGAAATATAACACACATCTAGCACAGCAAAATGTTATTTAAGTACATTAATAAACTTCATCAATCAATATCTTTTTAAAGGTTCTACCACTTAGTCACAAGGCGGTGTTGGGGTGTGACAAAAGAGACAATAAAATTGCTGATAATCCTTTAAAAGTAGGTACTTGTGTGTGTTCTTAAGTGATTTTAATTCATGTTATATAGCTATTGACATATTTACTACTACAAGGATTATGGAAAAAACTCCAAAGATTATGTGTGTTCATACATACCTCATGTTTTAAGTTTCCAACATTTATTTTGGAAATATCTTCACTTTGAGAGAATCCTAATCGTTTCTTTTCTTGAATAATTAGTAGTTTCTGTTCTTTAAGAAATTTTGCTATTTCTCCAGACATGGTTTAAAACTTTTAAAACAAATCATACATAGAAAATAATGATAAATATAATATAAAAGTTAAAAGTGTGGCATAAAAAAAAATTAAATTCTTTAAAATTTAAAAAGTTGCAAAACATTTAAAACGGCGATATCAAAAGTGTCAATGTCAAAACTGTCAGTGTCAGAAGTCAAAAACCATAACGGATAAATGGGCCTTGAATTAAATAGTTAAATGTTAAGAAAATAAATAACACATAAAATAGTTTTTAATTACTCATTGTTCTTCTCTAGCACATCTTTAAAATAACAGTTTTTAGCTCTTGTATTATAAATAACGTAATTTATTCTTAGCCCAACCATATTTACATAACGGTATTTTATTTTAGTTCTTGGATACAGTGATACAGAGTACAGACCAATCAATAGAAAAAGAAGAACATGTGTCAACGTCACAAAAAATTTGAATTTTCGGTTTGTTTGAAGTTTATTGAATTCATCAACATTCAAATTCAAACCGTCACTTGCCTTCAAAAAAAGTGAAGCTTTTGGTCTATTTTCTCTGGCTGCTATTTATATAACTATTTTATCGGTTTTTGGCAAAGAAAATATGGATAATCCTTCGTGGGAAAAGATACTAGTAGACTGGGTAAGAAAAGTTTTTATGTATTTAACCAAATTTCATAATTACCTATTTTCATTAGAAGTTGATGTTTTGTTTTTTCATTATTATCCTATTTTATAGGTAAATTGTCTAAAACTCGCCAAACCTATACAAAAACTGGACGATCTCAGAGATGGACTATTTTTTAGCAATCTTCAAAAAGTTTTGTAAGTTTCATTAAATAATTTTAAAATATTCTAGCAATCTCGCTTTATTCATATCTCATATGAACGCCGTTTTTGTTTAAAAAACAGGTATACATACGTGGGCCAACAATTAATTGTGTGTATTTAATAATTTCATCTTGTAGTTTGTTTCTATTATCATAAGTTTCATTTTATTATGTTTTTTTAGGAAGAAATCTTCAGAAGTAGATCCAGACGTTTTAAGCTGCATTTTTGAAATATTAAAAGAGCATTATTCTCAATTTGTTATACCAAATAATGTGTCCATTCATCTCAATGATCTTCCTCTAACTGATTTAGCTGCCATTACATCAATATTGATGCATTATACATGTATTCATGATCGTAGAGATGTATTAACCTCTCCCTTATGTTACAATCTACAAGAATTTACTCAAATAAAGATAAGAAATTTCTTAGAAAGAGTGCAAGAATGTACAAATCTATCTTACAATGAACTTGTAACAGTTATTGAGAATTGTATAGGAGAACAGTCCCAGATACAAAATTGGTTATCATCAAACAATTTTAACAATTCACGAAGTCCTTTACAAGATGTCTTGAAAACCCCTGTTCTAAAAAGTACCAGGATGATTGAAAGAGATAAAGAAATAGCCAAACTTAAGTCAAATCTAGAGTTAGTACAAGAAGAGAAAGAAACTATTGAAGAAGAACTTAAGAATCAAATTACTAAAAACAAAAAACTTGGTAAGAAGCAAACATTATTTAACTCTTTATTAAATGTTATACTAATGTAGTCATTTTAATAGTGTCAAGGGGTAAACCACTTACATCAAAACATACCCGTATTTCAGAAATCACCTAAAATTGATTGTATATTATAATTTCTCAAAAAATCATCCTTAATTTTATACAATGACCTTTTTATCAGACTTCCTTTGCCACTGATCGATTTATAATTTTGAGTGACAAACTAATTCGAAGTGATTTTGTCTGAACATGATTTCTTTTGATTTTTTTTCCAAGTTGCAATGATCACAATACATAGAAATATAGACATTCAATCACCGTGAGGATCAGGTAGATTCAATATCCTCATCCAGTCATTTATTATCAAGGGTGATAGTTTGGTCCTACTCACTAAAACCCCGTCCTCTTCTCTCCAGCTTCCTGGTATCGTCATTTAGTTGTTTGTGGTCCTATTCATCATTTATACAAATTACCTGAATCATGGCATTACTCATAGCATTTGCAGGACCATGAGTTATGCAGATGACACAAATTTTTTAATGAAAACCAACAGCTTTCCTGAAATGATTGAAACTGTTAATAAGGTATTAATAAATTCAAGCTAATGGTTTAAAATGAACAATTTTATACTAAATGAGGATAAGATTAATTTAATGTTTATAACAACAAATTACATGGGTCATCACTTACCTGATAATATTAATCTACAACAGGGCATCTTGATAATAAACAAAAATGTGAAGTTTCTGGGAATGCAGCTTGATAGTCATTTTCTTTTTACAGGTATACTTGACTAACTAAAAGTTAGATTCTGATAAGTTCGAAAACTAATGGGAATTTTAGTTGACAGATGGCATGTCCCATGTCACCCTTTGAAAACATTTAACATTTTTATTAAATTTTACAATTTCTTTTAACATTCAACACCATGAACTTGCCCCCTGTTATCATAATCTTTTACTTTCTCTAAAATAATAAATTCATAGGATATGTTTGTTCCTATGATGCACTCACTTCCTGTTATGGTTTATGGTTGACATCAAGATCCTTGTACCTTAGCATAGGTAAGGGGTTAAAGAAAGATTTTGATTTAGAATCACAAAAAGAACATACAACTAAGCTTAGTCAATATAAGTTAGCTCAAATTAGAGGTAAAAAGAAAGCAATGTCTTATGTTGGGACATCCATGTCATTTCAGTAACAACAAAGCTGTACTCTAAATGTTATAAATTAAGAGTATTATCAAATTACTTTAAAAGAGAAACAATGAAAATAGTATACTCTACCATTGAGTTACATATTAGATATGGTATTATATTTTATGGGGACAGCAACGATTCAAATCAAGTGTTTGTGACTGAAAAAGGAGCATTAAGAATCATAGCAGACATAAAATTCAATGAATTTTGTATAGGGCAGTTTAAGAGATTTAATTTACTCACCTTTTATGGAATATTTATATAGGAGTGCTTGTTATACTTCTTTAATAATAGAAATTAATTTAAAATATTTGAACCCTAGAATAAAGATTAAGATTTTATAATAAATTGCCTTTTGAAGTGAAGTTAATAGATAGTTTACCAGTGTTAAAAAAAAAGGATTTTTTAAATTTTAGTAACAACCGAGCTTACTCTGTTAGTGACTATATAGAATAACAAATGTAAATGTTAGATAGCTGTAATAAAATATTTTTTTGGGTGACAGTTGTTCCACTAATTTTACACTATGTACAAGTATATTTATATATTGTAATTTTCTTGAAATAAAATATATTTATTATTATTAAGGCTGTACTTAAACTGCCGTTAAAAGATTGTGTACTAAAATGCCTTTATCTGACAAAGACATTCAAGGAACATTAACGTGTTTTCTAAAAGAACTGACCAACACCCTCTAAGTATATCTAATGTATTATTAACCTCGTGTTCCTCAAAGATCTCACATAGGCCCACTAGTCTTTAATTTGTTTATTAATGATTTAATTAAAGTAATTCAAAATAGTCAGTGTCTGATATTAGCTGAGGATCTTAAAATATTCAGAATTATTAAGATGCTTTACTTTTACAAAACAATATTAATAATCTTGCTAGATAAATATGTTACACTTATATGTAAAACAATGCTGTAAGATAACTTTCAAGACTCAGAAATACTAAATTTAATTAACTTCAATGTAAACTACTGAAGAACTAGGAATTATGATCCATTTAGCATTTCATTTTACAATACCTTATGATCAAAATTATCGATCACTAAAATGACACGAACAGCTAACAAATATAAGAACATGATTGATCTATTTGGAACATCTGCCTCATCATTCAAGGCATCACTTAAAAAAATTAAATTAAATGAATGACATGTATTAAATTTATTTATGGATAATCTTAAGTTATACATTTATATACATAAAAGATTTAGACAACATAAATAAATGGTGGTGTTATAAAAATAAATTAAATTAAATGACAATAAGTAGATTGAAAAATCCTGTTATTTTCGATTACCTTATAAATGGAGAATTAATAGAATGACGTTCAGAGGTAAAAGCACTTAGGTATAACCTAGGATTTTGTTCTATTTTTTTCTAATCATGTAAAAAATATAGTTAAGGCTGCAAATAGAATGCTGGGGTTCATAATTAGGCAAACTAGAAGTTTTACTAACATAGAATCTATAAAAATTCTTTATTATGCTCTAGTTAGATAAAAACTTGAATTTGGAGCTGAGGTATGGATGGGGAAACATCCAACTAATCTATATGAGATTGAAAAAATACAAAATAAATTTCTTAGATATCTTTATTTCAAAAAACTCCATATATACCCAGACTACAATATTGTTAGAACTGCAAACCTAAGAAAATAATTTAATATACCTTCCCTTCACACCAGAAGGAATATCATAATGTTGACTTTTTTATATAAAATTATTAACTATAAAATTAACTCACCTGAGCTACTATACTTAATACGATTTAATGTACCTCTGAGGAGAATGAGACATCCATGTATGTTTAATATTCCTTTAGTTGTTACCACTGCCAGGTCACCTCTTGTGACCATGCTCCGATTGGCAAATAATATTAACACTTGTATTGATGTAGACTGGACACTACCATTTAATATGTTCCAAAAACTTGTATTTAATTATTACATTACTCTTAATTAATTTTAATACTAAATAAGTTGTAATATTAGTTGTAATTACCTACTGTTTATTATTAATATTAATGTATTATGATACTTTTATCCATGTAATAAGGCTGTTGGCCTGTTTGGATACAAATAAATAAATATTATGTAAAACGTGTAAAAATGATAAATCCATAGAAAATAAATAATAATTCTCAGTCAATATAAGCCAAGTACTTGAACTCAAATAAAAAATATTTTGTTCTGCACAGAACTTGCAGATTTAGCAGCTCAATGTACTAACATGTTATTTAAGCAAAGGCTTACTGTTTTTTTTTTATTTAGCAGATACCACTTATTCTTCAGTATAAATTACTTTATCTATAAGTGAAAATACCAGGTTTAATTACCTTTAAAATATATTATTCATATTAATCTATTGAAAATGGTTATGATTTTAACACTATTTTTTAAATTTCAAAATTTTCTCTATGATATATTATTTTTGAACCCCCAAAGTAAAAAAAAATTAACTGAAAAATCACCCAGGTAGGATTTGAACCCTCCACATTCATGTTTTTCGCCACTCTGCCTTTCCAACTCGAATATCAGGACATTAATTAGATATTAGAGTGTAGATTTAATCAGGAGTGTGAGTCATGTGGCCTCTCCCACCTTAACCTTTTCAGATCTATTGTGGATGTCCTTTAATCGTTGTTTAGAGTACCTTGTCTAGCTCAGTCTTTTGTAGTTCACTCCATAGACTAGAAAGTAGTTCTCAGGCGTAGCTAGTTGCCCTTGGTTTTTCTTTTCCAAGTGTAAGGAATCTCAGTCTTGATAGACCTTCCTAGTACACAATACGTGTACTGCAGTTTCTCCCTCTTCCTGATAGAATCGGCATAAGGTCTCTTCTGTCAGATCGATATTATACATAAGTTTGTTAAGGCTACAATGCCCTGCCAATAGGCTTACTAGTGCTCTAGTATTTTTCCTGTTATGGCTTAGTAGATGCTCCGTGAGTTTATGTGGTGGTCCCTTTAAGAACTCTTTGGCCTGTCTCTGTTCTGGTGAATTTTAACAGTGTTTGAATCCATCCCAGAACATTATTTTTTCAGTTCATTTGCTTTCACTTCAAATGTACAAAAAAAATTAATTATTTGTAGGGGTAATTTAAAAAAAAAAAAAAAACAAATTATATTTGAAGTAATTTGTTTTTCATAATCTATAGTTATTTAATCAATATTCTTTTTACAAATTTTAGAGAAGCAACTTAATCAGAAAACTATTGAAATTTCTAACCTCAGAGGAGAGGTTCTAGAATTAGAAGGTAGAACACCTCCCCACTACAGAGATAGAGATTTCAGAGATATGCAAAAGCTACTTAGAACTCAAGTAGAAAGCTTAGAGCAAATACTTGAACAATGTGAGAAAGAAAATGAACAACTACAGGAAGAAAGAGATAAAGAAAAAGCTCAAGTTAGTACTCTACTGTGTAGCTTTTTGTTTAAATTGATATCATGAATTAAATTCAACATTAAAATCCTGTCACACATGTAATTTTAACTGGCATTAAATAGATCTCGATTCTAAAATGAAATGCTTTAATTTTACCATCTGCCATATAATAAATCGATTTTTTAGCACTCTTAACATCCGTTTCATTGACTTGAATAATTTGAAGTGCTATAACATCGATTTTCTAAGTGGTATAACTTTTGTTTTTATTACCTAAAATTGGTCTCATATTGCTGTACTATTTTTTAATTTTATTTTATATTTTGAAACATTTTAGGTAAGACAATTAGAATCTCAGTGTAAAACTTGGTTGGAAAAATTCATTGAAACTGAGAAATGCTTACAATCCGTAACTGAAAATTACAAAGAACAGCTAACTAAGAATGAAAACTTAAAGTTTCACTGTGTAGAATTAGAAGCCCTTTTAGAAGAACTGAGACCAAATTCAAAAAGTGAAAGTTTTATTGAGGAGAGTTTTCTTAATACCAATCGCTGGTCAAGAAGTTTGGAAGAACAACCTGGTGAGGATTTGGCACATTCAGTAGTTGATATTCAACTTAAAGAATTACAAAAGGAAAATGAAAACTTAAAAAACAATTTAGATGAAATTAATGCTGTTATTAAAGGCCTTAAAAAAGAAATTAATATTTTAACTATGGAGAAAGCAATTTTAATTGAAGAAAAACATCAACTGGAAAGTGAGCTTCAAGTATCAAATGAAAAAATAGAAGAATTTATTTTGAAAAATAAAGAAATATATACTTCTTTGACAGAAGTAACCAGAAAGAATGAAAATCTGACACAAAATATGAATGATGCTCAAGATCAAATGGATAAATTAATTACAAATGAGAAATATCTTACTGGCAAATTAGCAGAGGTGTCTAGAGAGTTAGATACTGTTAGAGACGAGAAAGAAAGAGTATCTTGTAAATTAGGTGAATATCAATTAGAAAATGAAATAAATTTCAAAGCAATAACTGATTTAAAATTGATTAATGAGACCCTCATTGCTGAAAAGGACACTCTGTTTAAAAATCTTCAAAATGTTACTCAAGAAAAGGAAATCTTAAACTCCGAAAAAGATGCTCTGAAAAATATGCTAGATAGTGCTAATGATCTTTCCAAAGACTTAAAAGAACAAATTAATAAACTTACACTTGACCTTGAATTTAACTGTGACAAAAATAATAAATTGTGTCATAAAATTAATACAATGGAAAATGGTTTTAAAAAAATGTCAAAAAAAATGTCTTCGATGGAAACAGACTTGCAAAACTGTACACTAGAAAAAGCTAATATTTCTGAACACTATAAGCTTTGTTCCAAAAATTTGGATGAATTCAAATTGAAAAATGAAAAAATAACATCATCTATGTGTACCTTAACTGAAGAGAATGAACATTTAAGTCAAACTATTTCAAATCTTCAAGATCAATTGGACTTATTTAAAACAAAGGAGAAAGAACTTTCGGCACAGTTAACAGAAATTTCCAATACATTAAAATCTGTTACAAACGACAAAGAAAAAATTGCTGATGAACTTTCTACACAGTTAACAGAAATGTCTAATAAATTGGAATTAGTTACAAATGACAAAGAAAAAATTGTTGGTGAATTAAATGAGTGTCAGTGTGAAAATGAAAAAAGTTTGGCAGATAATGTTCAATTGCAATCAAGAATAGAGGACCTTATATCTGAAAAAGAATATCTATCAAAGAACCTTGAAGACATCAACCTAAAACTGAGTGAATCCCAAATGGAAAATAAAAGATGTTTGGCAGATAATGATCAAAAGCAATCAAGAATAGAAGACCTTATATCTGAAAAAGAATACCTGTTAAAGAACCTTGAAGACATCAACCTAAAACTAAGTGAATCCCAAATGGAAAATGAAAGAAGTTTGGCAGATAATGTTCAAATGCAATCAAGAATAGAAGACCTTATATCTGAAAAAGAATATCTATCAAAGAACCTTGAAGACATCAACCTAAAACTAAGTGAATCGCAAATGGAAAATGAAAGATGTTTGACAGATAATGATCAAAAGCAATTAAGAATAGAAGACCTTATATCTAAAAAAGAATACCTATCAAAGAACCTTGAAGAGATCAACCTAAAACTGAGTGAATCCCAAATGGAAAATGAAAGATGTTTGGCAGATAATGTTCAAATGCAATCAAGAATAGAAGACTTTATATCTGAAAAAGATTACCTGTCAAAGAACCTTGAAGAGATCAACCTAAAACTGAGTGAATCCCAAATGGAAAATGAAAGATGTTTGGCAGATAATGATCAACAGCAATCAAGAATAGAAGACCTTATATCTGAAAAAGAATATCTATCAAAGAACCTTGAAGAGATCAACCTAAAGCTAAGTGAATCCCAAATGGAAAATGAAAGATGTTTGGCAGATAATGCTCAAATGCAATCTAGAGTAGTAGACCTTATATCTGAAAAAGAATACCTATCAAAGAACCTTCAAGAGATCAACCTAAAACTAAATGAATCCCAAATGGAAAATGAAAGATGTTTGGCAGATAATGATCAAAAGCAATCAAGAATAGAAGACCTTATATCTGAAAAAGAATACCTATCAAAGAACCTTGAAGAGATCAACCTAAAACTGAGTGAATCCCAAATAGAAAATGAAAGATGTTTGGCAGATAACGTTCAAATGCAATCAAGAATAGAAGACCTTATATCTGAAAAAGAATACCTATCAAAGAACCTTCAAGAGATCAACCTAAAACTAAATGAATCCCAAATGGAAAATGAAAGATGTTTGGCAGATAATGATCAAAAGCAATCAAGAATAGAAGACCTTATATCTGAAAAAGAATACCTATCAAAGAACCTTGAAGAGATCAACCTAAAACTAAGTGAATCCCAAATGGAAAATGAAAGATGTTTGGCAGATAATGTTCAAATGCAATCAAGAATAGAAGACTTAATATCTGAAAAAGAATACCTATCAAAGAACCTACAAGAGATCAACCTAAAGCTTAGTGAATCGCAAATGGAAAATGAAAGATATTTGGCAGATAATGCTCAAATGCAATCTAGAGTAGTAGACCTTATATCTGAAAAAGAATATCTATCAAAGCACCTTGAAGACATCAACCTAAAACTAAGTGAATCCCAAATGGAAAATGAAAGATGTTTGGCAGATAATGATCAAAAGCAATCAAGAATAGAAGACCTTATATCTGACAAAGAATACCTATCAAAGAACCTTGAAGAGATCAACCTAAAACTGAGTGAATCCCATATGGAAAATGAAAGATGTTTGGCAGATAATGTTCAAATGCAATCAAGAATAGAAGACTTTATATCTGAAAAAGAATACCTGTCAAAGAACCTTCAAGAGATCAACCTAAAACTTAATGAATCCCAAATGGAAAATGAAAGGTGTTTGAAGGAAAATGAAGATTTTAAATTAAAATATGAAGCTTTGGTTACAGAAAAAGACTACTTGTCAGACACTATTCAGAAGGTTTCCGAAGAAAAAACTATTTTATCAAATAATCTGGGTTTAAATAAAAAGGAATTGCAAAATGTAATACAGCAAAAGGATGAAATTTTAAACGTCCTTGCGTTAAGTAATAAAGAAATTGA
Source organism: Psylliodes chrysocephalus (assembly GCA_927349885.1). Classification (NCBI taxonomy): domain Eukaryota; kingdom Metazoa; phylum Arthropoda; class Insecta; order Coleoptera; family Chrysomelidae; genus Psylliodes; species Psylliodes chrysocephalus. The sequence goes on along the minus strand of OV651820.1, from coordinate 34,291,667 downwards.
AAAGATTCAGAAAGAAAAAGAATTCAGCCTTGAAGAGAACAACCGCTTAACAAAAGCAAATATTGATTTAACACAGTATTTAGATACATTAAAACACGATTATGACAAGGTGTTTTCTGAGAAGAATTTATCTACTGAAAAGTTTGATAATAGCAATAAAAAACTTGAAGATTGTAATCAAAAAATAAATAAATTAGTCGAAGAAAGGAATAATCTATTAGAACAACTGCATCAAGTTAAGGCTAAACTTTCCGAGAAAGAACTAGAAATAAATAAATTAGTTGAAGAAAAAAATAGTCTATTGGAACAACTGCATCAAGTTAAGGCAAAACTTACTGAGAAAGAAATGGAAATTAACAATCTTTGTCTTGAAAAGTCATTATCAATTGAAGAAAAAAATCAGCTGGAAAAAGAGCTTCAAGAATCAAATAAAAAACTAGAAGAAATTGAATTCAATTATGAAAAAATATCTTCAAATTATCAATCAAAAGTTAAAGAAATGGTGGATGTTGAAGAAGAGCTAAAGTATTTCAAAGTTAATTTAGAGAATACTACTGGCGATTTAAAATGCAAACTATTAGAAAATGAAAAACTCAGAACGAGTTTAGAAAGTGTCAATAATATAACAAAACAAATTATACAACAAATTAACATCTTTACTATAGCTGAGAAAAACGAACTAACTTGTTCTGAAGACATGGCAACTGATGGAAGAAATGCAGAACTCATTTTCAAAGAATTACAAAATAATCTTAGCTATTTAGATTCTGCCTTGAAAGATGTTTACACAGAAAAAGAAAATCTTGAGCAACTATTAGATTCATCCAATAATTTGTCTAAAGATCTGAAGGAAGATATAAATGAACTTGTCCTTAAATTAGAATCTAGCCAATCCAAAAATAAAGACTTGAAGGACCAACTTAATAAAATTACCTATGACTTTGAATTTAATTGTTCCAAAAATAAAGAATTGTGTGAAGAAATTAACACGATTGAAAATAACTTTAAAAATATTTCCAAAAAAATGTCTTTGATGGAAAACGACTTGCAAAACTGTACAAAAGAAAAAGTAAATATATCTGAAAAGTATGAACTTTGTTCCAGAAATTTAGATGAATCCAACTTAAAAATTAAAAACATATCAGCAGAGAATGAACATTTAACTTTAACTATTAAAGATGCTCAAGAACAATTGGAAATATTTAAAACAAATGAAAAAGAACTTTCTGCACAGTTAACCGAAATGTCTACTAATTTAGAATCTGTTACAAATGACAAAGAAAAAATTTCTAGTGAATTAACCGAGTGTCAATGTGAAAATAAAAGATATTTGGCAGATATTGTTCAAATACAATCAAAAATACAAGATCTTATATCTGAAAAAGAAAACCTATTAGAGAACCTTCAGGAGATCAACCTGAAACTAAGTGAATCTCAATTGGAAAATGAAAGATATTTGAAGGAAAATAATGATTTAAAATCTAAAAATGAATCTCTGATTACAGAAAAAAATGTTTTATCTGAAACTCTGGATTTAAATAACAATAAATTGGAAAAAGTAATTCAGCAAAATAATGAAATTTTAGATGCCCTTACATTAAGTAATAAAGAAATTGAAAAGATTCAGAACGAAAAAGAATATATTCTTGAAGAGAATGACCGTTTAGCAAAAGAAAATATTGATTTAACACAGTATTTAGATACATTAAAACACGATTATGAAAAGGTATCTTCTGAGAAAAATTCAGCTGTTGAAAGATTTGATAATATCAATACAAAACTTGAAGATTGTAATCAAGAGATAAATAAGTTAGTTGAAGAAAGAAATAATCTATTAGAACAACTGCATCAAGTTAAGGCCAAACTGTCTGAGAAAGAAGTGGAAATTACTAACCTCTGTCTTGAAAAGTCAATATCAATTAAAGTAAAAAATCAATTGGAAAAAGAGCTTCTAGAAACAAATAAAAAACTAGACGAAGTTGAATTAAACTATGAAAAAATATCTTCAAATTATCAATCGAAAGTTAAAGAAATGATGGATGTTGAAGAAGAACTGAAATGTTCAAAAGTTGATTTAGAGAACACTACTAGTGATTTAAAAAGCAAATTAGTCGAAAATGAAACACTCGCAAACAGTTTAAAAGATGTCCATAATATAACAAGAAACATTATACAACAAATTAATATCTTCACTATTGTCGAGACAAATGAAGTAACTTGTTCAGAAGACATGGCGACAGAGGGAAGCAATTTAGAAATTATTTTCCAAGAATTACGAAATAATCTTAACCATTTAGATTCTGAATTAAAACATGTATACACAGAAAAAGAAAATCTTGAACGTCTCTTAGATACAACCAATGATTTATCTAAAGATCTGAAGGAAGAGACACATAAACTTGTGTTAGAATTAGAATCTGGCCAATCTAAAAATAAAGACTTGAAGGAAAAAATTAATACACTTACTTTTGACCTTAAATCTAATCATTCCAGAAATAATGAATTGTGTGAAAAAATTTATACAATGGAAAACGACTTTAAAAACATTTCAAAAAAGATGTCTTTAATGGAAACAGAATTACAAAACTGTACAGTAGAAAAAGCAAATACTTCTGAACAATATGAACTTTGTTCCAGAAGTTTGGATGAATCCAACTTGAAAATTGAAAAAATTACATCATCTTTGCTTTCAGTAACTAAAGAAAATGAACATCTAATTCTAACTATTAAAGATGCTCAAGATCAATTGGAGATATTTCAAATGAATAAGAAAGAACTTTCTGCACAGTTAACAGAAATGTCTATTAAATTAGAATCTGTTTCAAATGACAAAGAAAAAATTGTTGACCAATTAACTGAGTGTCAGTTTGAAAACGAAAGATATTTAGCAGATATTATTCAAATAAAATCAAGTACAGAACACCTTATATCTGAAAAAGAACATCTGTCAAAGAGCCTTCAAGAAACCACCATGAAACTAAGTGAATCACAAATGGAAAATGAAAGATTTTTGAAAGAAAATAAAGATTTAACTTTAAAATATGAAGCTCTGGTTGCAGAAAAAGAATACCTGTCAGATACTATTCAAAAGATTTCTGAAGAAAAAACTGTTTTATCCAATTTTCTGGATTTAAATAACAATGAATTACAAAAAGTCATGCAGCAAAAGGATGAAATTTTAGATGCCCTTGCATTAAGCAATAAAGATATTGAAAAGATTCTGAACGAGAAAGAATGCATACTTGAAGAGAATGACTCCCTAGCAAAAACAAATATTGATTTAACACAGTATTTAGATACATTAAAACACGATTATGAAAAAGTATCATCTGAAAAGAATTTAGCTGCTGAAAAATTGGATAATATCAGTAAAAAACTTGAAGATTGTTATCAAGAAGTAAATAAATTATTAGAAGAAAAGAGTAATCTATTAGAACAACTGAATCAAGTTAAAACCAAACTTTCTGAGAAAGAAACTGAAATTAATAACCTAGGTTTTGAAAAATCATCATCAATTGACGAAAAAAATCAACTGGAAAAAAAGTATCACGAATCAAATAAAAGACTAGAAGAACTTGAATTTAATAATGAAAAAATATCTGCAAATTATCAATCGAAAGTTAAAGAAATGGCGGATGTTGAAGAAGAACTAAAATGTTTTAAAGCTAATTTAGAAGATATCAATAATATAACAAAACGAATTGTACAACAAATTCATCGGTTCACTATGATTGAGAAAAATGTAGTAAATTCCTCAGAAGACTCGGCAACAGATGGAAGAAATCCCGAAATTATTTTCAAAGAATTGCGTAACAATCTTAGCCATATAGATTCTGAATTGAAACAGATTTACACAAAAAAAGAAAATCTTGAACATCTCTTAGATACAACCACTAATTTATCCAATGATCTGAAGGAAGAGATAAATACACTTTCCTCCAAATTGGAAACGAATCAATCTAGAAATAATGACGAAGTTAATAAATTAAAAGAAGACTTTAAAAGAGTTTCTAATAATTTATTTGAAACTGAAAACGACCTGCAAGCATGTTTGGAAGAAAAGACGAATATTTCGGAAAAATATGAAGTTTGTTTAAATAATCTGAAAGACTCCAACTTGAAAAATGAAGAAATCTCAGCTTATTTGGAATCAATAACAAAAGAGAAGGAAAATTTGAGTCATATTATTAAAAATACTCAAAATCAGTTAGAAACTGTATCCTTACATAATAAGGAACTATCTGCTAAGTTAAGTGAAATTTCTGATACGCTAGAAATTGTTTCAAATGAAAAAGAAACTGTTATCTGTAAATTAAGTGAGTATGAATTGAAAAATGAAAAATATGTCAAAGAAATAGCAGAATCATCACTAACTTTAAATACATACAAAGAAAATAGTGAGAAATTATTAGCTGAAAAAAATGATATTTTTGAAAGATTTGAAAAAGTTAACAAAGAACTAGAAAATTATTCTCTAAAAATAAATAATTTATCAAAAGAAAATTATAACTTACTAGATCAAGTTGAAAAAATATCTCAAGTTAAAGCGAAATTTTCAGAGCAACTGGATCAAGTTTCACAAGAAAATGCGAACTTATCTGATAAAATTCAAAATATGATGAAGAAAAATTATGAGAACTCAGAGTACATCAAAGATCTTTTACAAAAAGTTGACCATTTGACAAGTGAAAATACAGAACTTTTAGGTAAATTTACAACTGTATCAAATGATCTGGAGGAAAAATCAAACAATGTTCATGTATTAGAAGTAACTTCTAAGGAATTAAAGAAGCAACTTGATGAAAAATCAGAAATATTAGATAAGATATCAGAAGAAAATAAGGGTATCTTTGATATTGTAGACAGATTATCCCAAGAAAAAACAGAAATGATGCATACCATTGATAGCATTTCAGAAGAAAAAATGCAGCTATTAAAAGCTTTAGAAGATCTTAGTAATGAAATAGAAGAACTTTCACAAGAAAAAGTTAAACTCTTAGAATGTTTAGATCTGAGTGAAAAAGAACTCCAAAAAGTGAAAAAAGACAGAAATGAAATCCTAGAAGACCAAACTAAAATAATGAAAGAGACTGAGAGTAATCTATTACTTGCTCGTCAAAGTGCTGTAGATGTGAAGAATGATCTATTAAAGAGAATAGAAAATGCAGAAGAGGAAAACGAAATTTTAAGAAAACATCTAGAACAAGACAGTAAAAAGATTCAAGAATCTTATTTATCTGTCGTTACTTCTAATTCAAAATTAGAATTGGAAACCCATAACTTGCGGAAGAAAATCGAAGATAAAAACAGACAACTAAACGATCTTTCACAGATTAAAGAAGCTTATGAGAAATTAGTAGAAGAAAACAATAGTTTATTGACCGAAATAGACACTATCAAATTCAAAAGGGCAAGAGACAGAGAAGAATTTGTAACTCTTTTAAAAAAAGAACGGGAAGAAGCCGATTTCCGGGAAAGTAAACGAGTTAAGGAAGTTAGAAATGAGTACGAAGCTAAGCTGGAAAAAATGAAAGATAAAATGGTAAGGATTTAAAAAAAAAAAAACTTGAAAAAGTTTAAGTACTGATTGTTTTATTTTTAGTTAAAATTATATCGTGAAGAAGTCAACAAGGAAATGCTGAAAGTTAAAGCAGAACAAAGTGAAACTGTAAGTATATAGATTGTTAAATAAACCATAACATATACATAACATAAATAAATCAATTATTTGGGACACTAATTACGATCCTTTATCTCTTATTCCTACACTAGCCAAAATTATTGAAAAGGTAAAAACCAGTTTAAATTACCTAGAAAGTCACAAATTGCTTAAAACACTTCTGATGCGATATTTATCTTATCTTGAACTGGCTTATTCTAAAATTAATTTTAACGTAGCTATAGCGACGATATTCTGTGATTTTACTAAAGTGTTCGATTGTGTAAATTGTACAGTATTTTTGCAAAAACTTCGTGTTTATGAAATCAAAGAAGAAGCACTTAGTTGAGTAAAATCTTTCAGAACGTAACTAAATGGTAAGACCTATAAGGACTCTCAAGTTTTTTTTTTGTCATCGGCATCAACTGGTATGGTTATTAGCCTTGTGTTCTGTGTAGGCTTTGTTACTGTTTCCCTGCGCCACTTTAGGAACAGCACTGTTAATTAGTACCCAACAGTGAATGGTCGAGTGGGGGAATCCTATCAAGGCATCAGAATTAATTTTAAATAATTAAATTAAATGAAAATATCCCGGCCAACGGTGGGATATATGTAATTTGTGGAGTTCCTCAGGGTTTCATGTTATTTTTTTGTATAAATGACTTAACATTGCAGATATTTTCACTCTGTTTGGTGATGACACTACGATTTTATGGCACAGCAATAACACCTGCGTCCTTTATAACACCCCAAGTAGCATTTTTCGTGGGCGAAACGTGGCTACCACGACTTTAGAAACTTTAAAGTGTATTGCCAAAGTTTCTGCCACGTAATAGACACGGTTCTACCACGTGGCGGTAACCAAAATGGGGAACACTTTCGTTCCAGCCACGTTCCCGGAACTCATATAATCACGTTTACGCCACGTGGCGGCACGGCGGCCGACACTAAATGCTGAACTTTGCTCAATGCTCTTGTCTTTTGATTAATATTTGTAGCTCGGTCTTCGTCCTGCAAATTATTTCTCCCATTCTCCTTGCTCATTCACTAACTTGACATAACTAGTAAACTAATAAGTAGGTACATACTGAATAATAATAGTAATAATAAGGTGTTATAAAAATATTGATTCAGGAATTCTGATAGACAAAAAGTTGGAACGATTGGAAGTTTACTGTCAAATATATGTGTTGTAGCTTGAAATATGGGCACGCGCCATTGGAATACTCTATATTTAATTAAAAAGTTAATATCTGTAAATTTTTCATCTTCGAAATTATTTATTTAGATGCCTTAAACAGTATTTTTTATCAATCTTGGTTAATTAAAATCATTAAATATATTTGAATTTTATTGCATTGAAGCTATACGGATGAAAAAAAACATTAATAGCACCTTTATATTTTCTCATAATGGCGATCTTAAAAATGGTTACATTGGTTACAAATATGCTTCAGAAAAAAAACTTTAAAGTTGCTGAAACTAAAAATGTGCCACTTTGTAGTTACTTTCATCAAATAAGTGGCAGCTTGAACAAATCCAAAATATTTTTCACCACTTCAAAGTGGCGGTTACGTGGCAGACACCTAGTGTTTGCCACCATAAAGTTAATTATTTACATTGTTGTCAGATCAGCCATTTCTCCACTTATTTCAGAGTTTTTGAGTTGTTCAATAAGGCCAATGTTGATATACCAATTAAAATCAATACAAGAGCCGGTAATCATTGTGTAAAAAAATTTAATTTATCTAATTATAACGAAATTAACCGACTATTGTGTGCAATTCATTGGAATGTAAAGTTTAAATCCTTAAATGTAAATGAATCGGTAAGTCTATTCTATAGCATTCTTAACAACATTGTTGATTCACACGTCCCTAAATTCCCAAATTAATGTAAAAATTACCCTCATTGGTTTTCCATTTCAACCATAAAAGTAATTAAAGAAAGACTAAAGTTTCACTCTCGATGGAAAAAATACAATATTGATTTAGTCTATTTAACATTTAAAGTTTTACGCGGCACATCAAAATTTCTAATAGATGAAGATTACAAAAAATATCTGATATATGTAGAAGACAATATTGTTTAGAATCCTAAATACTTTTAACAATTTGTAAGAAACAGAAAAAATTGTCAGATTATTCCTAATAACTTATTAACTCCTCAGGGGCCTGTCACTGATTTACAATCAATTTGTAACACTTTCTCTGACTATTCCTCTTCTGTTTTCAGGCCAAGCGGTGTCCCAAATGAATGCCACAATAAGTATTGCTCAATACAATATCACCCGAGATATCATTGCTAAAAAAATGACAATCTACCCAATAAGGTCCCGGTCCGAATAAATTACCTACATGTTTTATTAAACAATGTAAAAATTCCTTGACAGAACCCCTGTTTCTGATATTTAATAAATCACTGAAGGAAGGTACATTTCCTGATAAATCGAAAATGGCTTTTGTTGTTCCGATTCATAAATCTGAAAGCAAAAATAAAGTTAATAATTTTAGACCAATCTCTAAATTAGATATTTTTAGTAAGCTATTTGAAAGCATTATCTTTGATTTCCTTTTCTATGATGTGAAAAATATTAACAGCATGGCTTTATTAATAAACGTTCGATTGATACAAATCTATTCCTTTACATTGAATACCTTTTGAAAAGCCTAAATGACAGAATTATTGTGGACTCGGTTTACACCGACTTCAGCAAGTCATTTTATAAAATTGATCATTCAGTTCTTACTTCGAAACTTGCTGGCATCGTGGTCCACGGTAGTCTACTAAGATGGCTCGACTCTTATGTTAGAAATAGATTACAACAAGTAACATTATGCAATTTCAAGTCCAATCCCGTTTTTACCACTTCTGGAGTACCCCAGGGGTCTCACTTGGGACCCCTACTCTTTAATCTATACATCAACGATATTTCTACGTGTTTTCAATTTTGCTAAATTTATCATGTATGCTGAAGATTTAAAAATATTTTACTCAATATCATGTCCCAATGACAGAGTTTTACTCCAACATGATTTGGATAGATTGTCAAATTATTGTCGGCAAAATAACTTATTTTTAAATACATCTAAATGTAGTTACATACAATTTTCTCGCGGTAATAATATATTGAACAATATCTATACTATCTCTAATTGTATCCTTCACCGTGTAGATAATGTTAAAGATCTAGGTATTATTCTGGATTCAAAATTAATTTTTGATAAGCATATATATAATGACACCTTACAAATAAAAAATAATAATAGAGACATACAAATCTATGCAAAGGAAAACATAAAATATTTAAGAATAACTGTGGATAGGTACCTTAGATGGAATTTACATGTTTATAGGGTTACTTCAACTTTACGTAGCTTACTATACAGATTTAAATATTTAAAAATATATTAGATCAAAGTCAATTAAAAATACTATACTCTGCTTTAGTAGAATCGCGTATATCATACGGAATTGTGGGATGGGGAGGTTTGGCGGATTATCACTTAAAGAAACTAGAAGTATTACAAAAGAGATTCCTAAAAATAATATTAAATAAACCATTTCTCTATCCCTATCAAGAATCAAATAACCTTGATATTAGACAGATTTATTTTTATAAAATAGTTACCTCTATTGAAATAGAAACAAACAGTCATATTCAACATAACTATGAGACTAGACAAAAAACAAATAAGTTATTAAAAACAGTATCAGCTTCAAAAACCATTGGTCAAAGAGGTTATAATTATATTTCAAAAAGGCTATATAATTTCCTTCCTCTCGATATTCGAAGTTGTAAATCAAAAAGTATTTTTAAAAAGAAAGCTAAAACTTTTGTATTAAAATGTGACAGAAAAGTGATTCATAATTTAATTAAGCCTTAGTGTTTACATAATTTATACTACATTATTTATATATGTTTGTGTGTTGAATATTATTGATATTTTGTATATTTTTATTTTAATTTTAATACATTAAAAATTGGAGTCGAGCAAAAATGGAATCACCTACGGACAGGTCATACCTTTGTGGGTTACCATTTGTTTACTCTACTTTTTTTAATGTAGCTAATAAGGCACACAGACAATTAGGTTTTATCTTTAGATCTTGTTTTGAACTAGGACAACCCTGTTTTTTCTAGCTTTTTCAGGGGACAAAAACCATAACTCAAACGCGACATATCCTTTTACAAATTCCCATTACCGATTCCAAAACAATCCTAATCCCTCAATAATATCGCATGGTAAGGAGTGAGGGCTGCAATATTTGATCATTTTTTATCAGAATAGGGGTAGATATAGGTGGACAAGTCCGGTCGGACTCTAGACCAGCACGAAAGGAGAAGATCCCGGTAGTGTTGATTATACTATTTCATATTCTGAATCTGTAGATATTTTAACTATGTAAATAAAATCCTTGTTACTGTTACTGTTTTGAACTAAAAAACCCATATAACTCTCAGAAACTTGTACATGGCCTATGTCAACAGTATTCTCATATATGGCTCTGTCATTTGGAATCCCCGCTACTTGATTTATATTGATAAATTAGAATCCATACAAAATAAGTTTATTTCTTATTGCTAAAGAAAATTTTATCCTCATATATCAGAAAGACAAAATATCCATTTTAATTTGAAAATCATTAGTCTTGAGCAAAGTAGGGAAATAGCAGATGTCATGTTCATCCACAAGATCGTAAATAACAGAATTGATTGTATTGAAATAATGAATCGTATTCGAATTGTCACTCCTAATTATAATACGAGAAATTATTATACTTTCTTCGTAAATCAGGCATCAACAAATTACTATTTAAATTCGCCCCTTCATAGGGCTACTAACACAATAAATTGTCGAATACTGTTTACTTCGACATTTTTCTCCGCAATTTTATTAAGGTTAAAGATGCTCTTAAGGCTCACTTTTTACATTTGTGACATCCTTTTTTTTTGGAATCTAAATTTAATTTGTATTTTAAAACTTATAGTAATAGACCTTTTCATCACAAATTTTTTTTGTGCGCATGCCTCAGTATCTGCCATCTTTTTTGTACTGTTTTGTAAACATGTTAAAATGCCCAAGTGAAAAAAATTATAATCGATAAATAATAATTTAAGTACTTATATTCATTTAAAAAAGGAAGAAAAAGTAAAGTAATAATAAGTTTAGTGTCTTAATTGAAAAATACATTTTCAATTATAATAATTATGTTATCTGGAACAACGAACAAGGAACAACGAAACGGTGTTGTTATGTAAAAGTGACACACGGTATATTCATTCAAAGGCAATACATATTATTTTATAAATTTTCCAAAGCCTTGGCTGCAATATCGTAAAAAATTATCTGGCAAAATCCATATTAAAACATGTTCAAAATCAAAATGTGCATTAGGTGTAAAAGAATGTGGTCGAAGTGACAACGGTTTTCGATGGATTAATGATGTTACTAAAGATAGTATATATATATATATATATCTCGTTTATTTAGCAAAGCTAATAGTACAATGACATAAATAGGATTGCTGTATAGTTATATTTGTTCACTGCATTTTCATGGAGAAAGTGGTCCAACAGAAAAACATTCTTATCTGGTATTAAACAATATTTATTTAATATTAAATACTACTTCAGTATACGAGGCACGTCCACAAAGTAAGTTCCGTTTGGTAATAAAATTAAATTGTGTACAGATACAGAAAAATTATTTATTGCACAAAATTCTACAACTCTTAAACTACTTTTCCACATAACTGCCGAAATTTTGCAGGCATTTGTCATAGCGTGGCACAAGTTTTTGTATACCTTCTTCATAGAAGTTTTCCGCCTGTGTCTTCAACCAGTTGGAAACAGTTTCTTTCAGCTCGTCGTCATTGTTGAAGTGTTGACCGCCAAGGAAAGACTTGAGATGTAAGAACAGATGAAAGTCGCTAGGAGCGAGGTCTGGGCTGTACGGAGGATGGCCAAACACGTCCCAGCCAAATCCCTGTAGGAGGGTTTTCGTCACATTTGCAGTGTGTGGTCGTGCGTTGTCGTGAAGAAAAACAACACCTTTTGACAGCAATCCTCGGCGCTTATTCTGTATTGCGCGGCGCAATTTCCCAAGTGTCTCGCAATAAGCATCTGCTGTGATTGTTTGACCACGCGGTAAGAAATCAATGAGTAAGATGCCTTTCCAGTCCCAGAACACTGTGCACATCATTTTTCGAGGTGTCAAGATTTGCTTCGGCTTAACCTTTGCTGGGGATGAAGTGTGCCTCCATTCCATTGATTGCTGCTTACTTTCAGGGGTGTCGTAAGAAACCCAAGTTTCATCTCCTGTGACTATCTGTGTCAGAAATTCTTCGCCACCTTCATCATAACGGGTCAAAAACTGAAGTGCACTACCCATCCGTTTTGTTTTGTGTTGCTCAGTAAGAATCTTTGGTACCCAACGTGAGCAAAGATTACGAAATTTCAGTTTTTCAGTAACAATTTCATGAATTAGTGATCGTGAGATTTGGGGACATTCCATAGCGAGAGCACTAATTGTAAACCTGCGGTTTTCCTGGATCTTTTCATCAATCGCGTGAACCAGTTCTTCTGTAACCAAAGATGGACGCCCACTTCGTTCTTCATCGTACACGTCACTACGTCCTTCATTGAACTGTCGGACCCATCTTCTCACCATTGAATCACTCATCGCATTTTGTCCGTAAACATCGCAAATTTGCCGATAAATTTCAATTGGTTTCACTTTCCTCGCATTCAGAAAACGAATCACAGATCTGATTTCACAAGCGGCGGGATTTTAAATCAACACCGACATTATAAACAAGCACAACAAAGCGTACGTTACTGACAGCGACCTACAAATGGCACACGTTTCTTCTCCAGGATACAGAGCGTCTACCGCGGATGTGCGCAACTGCGATCGCAGCGCTGGAGCGGAGATACATTGAAACGGAACTTACTTTCTGGACGTACCTCGTATATAGTAATATGATTAAAAATGTCATGTTGATCCTCAAAATATTAAATAATTTATTTTATAAATTATACTCGTGATTAACTTTCATGTTAATTAAAGTGTTTTTGCAAGTAATAATAGTTGGTTGGCATAATTAATTAGAATAGTTATAATTATTATTATTTGTTTTCATTAATTTTTTACACAGTTAAGAAATATTGATACACCTAACCTCTCAATCAGTCCACTTTTTTCGTTTGTAGCAAACGTCCAAGACACTTCAACCACCTTTTCAACTGCTCACAACTATGCGCTTCCATAGAGTTTTAAAAAAGTAAATCACCATTAACGATTTTTTCTAATGATTAATTTTTCTGTAGAGATAATATTGCTTTCCCAGCCATTGTCGATCGAAACAGTACGAAACTTTTGAATTACCGCTATTTCAACATGGTGGCTGCGCTTGCGCTCATCACATGATGAAAAGGTCTATTGCTCACTTGTATTGCTTGTTATAGATATCTAAGTACCTTACATTTAATTTGTAGCATAGTTTTAATGTTAAACTTTTTTTTTTATGAATTAATCATTCTTTGTATATTTTTAGTGGACACTGTTCTGGATTTGTCCTGTTTGTGTCCCAAATAAATAAATAAATAAACATGCTTAAATCAAAACGAAAATTTTTATTAGGCCGATCAGATGTATTAAAATTTTCATTTTAACTACAAATAAGCATTGAAGGATGAGGTATAAATAAAATGTCTACCTCTTGAACCTGTACTACGTTCTGCAAATTAAATTACTGTACTCCTTTCTTTAGACCAGTGGTTCTCAAACTTTTTTTTTGACGGAACCTTTTTGAAAAGCGAAATATTTGACGGAACCTTTTTGAAAAGCGAAATATTTGACGGAACCCTAAACACATTTAAAAAAAAAGGTCCGAGCAAAATCCTCCTTGTTCTAACCAGGTCCCACTCTTTTCTTTTTTCGCGGAGCCCCTAAAAAAATCCTCAAAATAATCATATCCTCCTTTCTCTTAGTAGCTTCTAAAAAAAACTCCTTTATTATATTATTATAAATCATGGTACAGTAGAAAATAAAATATCTAGCTAAAGAATGTCCAGAAATATGATTGACTAAAAGTTTTGCTCTCTGGAATTTTTTAATAGCTGTTATTGTATATTTTTAAAATAATAAATATCAATCTATATTATGACGATCGGTTTTTAACTTTTTGGTCCCTTTCTAATTATTTCTGTATCATAAATTGTTAATAAATTATTACCTTTTATATTTCAGATGTGTTATTTAAAAACGATAGAAGATTTAAGGAGTGACCTTTCTGAAACTGAACGTAAGGCACATTTGTTAGAAACTAAGCTAGAAATGCAAAAAATCAATGAATCTAAATCACAAAGAAGTATCCAGCAATCTAAACAATCATTAACATCCTTAAGAAGCCGACACGAGCAAAGTGAATCTGTCAGAGGAAGTCTAACTTCATTACGATCTTTTGGCAGAGATAATGATATGAAAACCAGAAAAGAATCAATGCAATTGGTTAAGAAAGGTATCTATTTTATTATATTGACATTTTTAATAATTTGTATATGTATATTTTATATAAATTGATAAAATAAAGATATACTTTCTATTATATTTATGTATTGTTAAATATTCTTATGATGGTAATGTAATAAATTTAAATTTACATTTTTTAATTCTAAAATATCTCAGTATTTATATATAAAAATACAATGGTATACAAGCCCCCAAAAAATTAAAAATCCAGCAGAATTGCCTAAATATTGGTTTATACTACAGTAAATAAAAGCAGATAAGCAAGAATATTTCATATTTTTAATATTTGGTAAATATTTGGAGTTGGGGTGTAAAAACACTTTTAATTTAAAAACTTTTTACTTTGCAACAATTATAAAAAAAAAGATTTAGAAAAAATATAACCCATTAATAGAGGAAAACTGGTATTTATTTTTTTATTATTTGTACATAACATAGATCTGTTTTACTAAAAATTCTTCCGACATAATATATGATTAAATCTCATTCAACTCACTGATAACTTCTTTCTTGATTAATTGATTTAAGACTGGCATTCGTTTTTTGCTAATTGTTCCAAAATTGATTAATTTCATTCAACTCGCTGATATATTCTTTCTTGATTAAATATTCTAAGACATCTTTATCTTTAATATTATATTGCTTACTAAAAAATAAAATATTAAAAATTATTTTCACATAAAACTTACTTCAGTTTGTAATAGACTCTTCATTAAATGTATTTAAAAGCATTTTCAGACACTCTTTTTGAGAAAATGAGAAATATCATAACTTGTCAAAACGACATTTAAATATAGGGAATTTAAAATCGAATCACCTTTGATTTTAATGAGTTTAAAATCGATTGAATTTTGCTTTAGATTTACAGAGGAAGGCAAAACTATGGATCATTAATTTCTTCTTGGCTAAAAATCATTCTTCTTACAAGTTTTTCAGTTCCATGTAGGAAATTGTGCAATCTTCAAATGTATTAAGTCCATTCGACAATCTAATTAGACACAAATTATGCATGGTAAAGTGAGATAACGGAAAAATTTATTTCAATATCTTTTACAGGTAAAAGTGTTTCTACATTACCAAGCCACACTTACCGTGAGAGCATTGTTAGTGGTCGTGATAGAAGGCTGGCAACATTGCCTCGTTCAAACATCACAGAAATTCAAGAAACAATTACGATTTCTCGAAGAACTTCTTTAAATAACGTACCGAATTTAGAAATGGAAGATGAAGACGACGATTTCAATAATAAATATTTGGCCGATTTGAAGGCAGGAAAGTGCGTTATTGGTAATGGAAAAGAATCTACCAGGTTTTCAGAATTGGCTTGGAGAAATTCAATGCTACCGCCACATCTACAATCATCATATCCCGCCGAAACCCAGTTCGTTAGCCCGTCTAAATTCAAAGAAGATGATTTGAAGGTCATTTTACTTTTCATTAATTGAAATAAGACATATGATTTTGTTTTCTGACAAATAAAACATTTTTCAGGTGGGTAATATAGATTTAGATGACAGCTTGTGTAAGCTACTTCCAGGAGAAAAGCCCAGACAGAAAAAAGATTTTGGTACGACGTCGTACAAAAAACCTGGCCCACCAACTCCGAGCAAAAATGGAGGAAGGGCATCGTTGCAGAGCAATGAAATTCAACCTCTAAGGGAACAAAACGAGAGAAGTCCCAAAAAAATGACCCCAAGTAGAATTAAATCACTTTTTATGGGAAAAACTAATATCAGAGAAAACTCAGAGGTAATTATTTTTTAGTGTGCTTTTATCATTAACAAAACCTGCACAATGGGGAATTTTCATTTTTGTTTATTTCAGAAATTAATAGATATTTACATAATATAGAGGTGTTTAATGGGGATTTTTTTTATTGATATCAGATTGCAAGAAACATATTTTTTAAATCATGGGTTTTAAATTTTAAAACGTTACGTTCCTAGTTTGATGTGGCAACATTGCCAAGTAATTAACGATAATCTTACAATGGTCTACTAAAACGACGTCATTTCTATGAACATAATTAGCTTACCTGACTCATTGTAGTGATTGTAACTGATTATTGGAGTATATCCATTAAATAGTTATGATTCAAAAAGGGTCTAATTTAAAAGCCTTTTAAGGTTAGGTACTTGGTTTGATTTTATATTTATTCTGTTTTAAAAAAATAATAATTTTAGAAGTAATCAATATAATTATTGGTATACACAAATATACAGGGTGTCCAATTAGTGCGTAATTGTTCAATATTTCAATTGAAGACACAAGTGGATAAAGGTGTCATGTCACAAAAAGATAATTCGAGAAAAACAAGTTCAAAGTTTTAAAATCGCATTATAATATATGGCTCATGATACCTTCCTACCTGATGAATAACCGTTATTTATCATATATTAAAAATATGTTTGGATATACAGGATGTTGCATTTTAGCCTAGCAAATAAAAATTTATATTTTATTTCATTTTTAGAATTAATTGGTAATACTACATTCAATCCTAGATTAAAAAAAAAACATTACAGGTTTGCCAAGCAATTAATTTTTTTATGAAATTAGAGAATCGTGCAGACCCCAAATTAAATTAGAATCATTTAGGTAGATTTACATTTATTTCAAAGTTGTTTAATATACCGGCTTATAAGATACTAAGCTAACGAATAGGAGTGATAAAACTGGTTTATTTTATACAGAGTGTTTTAAAACATGTCAAATATGCCTAATTTTAAATTCAATTTAATCAATTTTTTCAAATGCAACACCCTGTATATTATTTACCTATCGAACAAAACCAACATGTTAGCCAATAATACATATACAGGGTATCCCATCAGTGCGTAATTGGTCAATAGCTGTTTTATTATTGGAAATACAAAAAAAAAATAATATAAAAGTTGTATGACCATATTTAACAATTATTTTTAAATATACAGGGTATTCCACACACGAGGTGCTGACCAAAGCTATACTTTTTTAAAGCAAAACACCCTACAGGTAGTTATACATATTTGATTGTTTTCACATCGTCAAACAATTTTAATTGACTTCATTCATTTGCAATGTTGTATATAGGGTATGTCAAAACGCGAAGTTATTTCTATTTCAAAAATTGTGAAAATCGTAACGTTCAATTTCTCCTATACACACTTTAAATACAAAATCTTTCATTTTCTTATACATTTAACTTAGAGTAAATTTAGATAACACTATATGGGTCATCGTGAGTTAATCAAAACTCATTTAAAAAAAGAAAAGTAAACTCTGATATACGTAATTTTCCCATATCCTAGTTTGAACCATTTACTAGTCAAACTTTTAGGATGAAATTTGATCCAAATTTAACCCATTGATACATACAGTATGCATACTTAAGTTAGAGCCATATGGAAAACTATTAGTTTTAAGAAAAAAGTTATTCTTTATAAACATATCTGCATGGTTTAAAACCCACCTGAAATCGGGGTATATTCTGTAAAAATTTGGTTAAAATTAACCCTGGGTTATAAAAATATTTTTTTTTATTCTGTATTATTTGTTTATAATTTATAACTTATGTCAGTAATGATTATATGTGAAATATATTCATTTTATTATTTTTAAAGCTGCGTTGGGCTTTTAATTTCAATTCACTTTCAGTCGTTGCCATGTCATTTTTAACTGCGATTGCCTATAAAATAACTAATACCGCGAAATTAAATTGATGGAATATTGAGAAGAGTTGGGTTAATATTTAAACGTCACCTGAGGGTTAAAATTAACTAAAACGTTACAGAATAGACCCCTTCATGACATAAAAATCCGTCAGTTATATACGAAATATCAATTTGGTTGTTTGAATAAAAAACTACATTTAAATATGCAATCATCTATCTTAAAAAAATCATATTTTGTGATTTTTCAAAGGTAGTTGAGAAAATTGTTGAAAATATGTAATACACACAGATTTTTCTTACTCACATTGATATTGGTACACTTTTTCACTTACGTTATTTAAATTTGAAGCAATTGGTTTGTTTCATACAGGGTGCCAACTTCCGAATATCTATATTCTTTAAATGTCATATGGCATTCCCATCCCCCTCCGTCACACTAACGAAATTTAAATGGGGAAAGTACAAAGTATAACATATCATTGAAAAGATAATTTTATGAAAAATTCAGCAATATGACTGTTCATTGCGTCAATTTTGATTTTAGCGCCCTCTAGCGGGATAAAAAAACTTACGTATTGTAAAGAGTGGCACTTCATTTGAAAGCTTATTTCATTAGTAATTTAATGCATAGCATAAATTTAATATTTAGATTGATTAAGATTAAAGTTTAATTTATTTAATCCTAACATTAATGGCAACGTTCTTATGCTTTTATGTTTTATTAAATTAGATTCTTTTGTGTTATACATTAATTTACCAATAAAATTAGCTTTCAAATGAAGTGTCACACTTTACAATACGTAACAATTTTTCCAGCTAGGGTGCGCTAAAATCAATGAACAGTCATATTGCTGAATTGCCTATATAATTGTCTTTTCAATGAAGTGTTATACTTTCCTTATTTAAATTGTATTGGTTAGTGTTACGGAGGAGAGGTAAATGACACATGACATTTGAAAATATATAAATGTGTCTCCCCTTATTAGAAGATATTGCCAATGGGAAGTTTTTAAATTGACACCATGTACAGTAATTATGTCTCCCTCCAATACTCCAATTTAAGTAGACACACTGTTTAAACATCGCGTTTTTAAATAGGATTTATCCTCAATTAAAACGAAACAAGCTTGTTTTGCATAGTGTATATTCGTCTTAATTATTAATTAAAAATGTCTTTAAATGGTTATAAAAAACATGTTTTTGTTTCTTCTATTTACCTATAAAAAAATAACTCTCCCAACTAGACCTGCTTCATAATTTCCATATTGAATTTTGGACTCATTCCATTTAAAGTGCATGATTTAGTTGATTTCGCTGTATAGGAGTTGTATTTAAAACAGTAATGCGGAAAATTAAAATACTCTAGGAAATAGCATATATCTAAGAAGATAGAGAGCTTATTATTATATGCTCCAATACCCCCTTAAATAATTACCAGAATTTTAATGAGACTAATACATTTTCCAAAATTTAAAATGTCGATTGTTAATAAACAAAAATGATTTTCTCTCAGATTGTTGAGTGCTGTAGTTACCTGCTTCAAAATCAATGTCACGCTTCCACTAACACTAGTACACGTCATGAAGCAGCCATATTTGAAGATTGTTTTAATAATTCAGAGCAAAAAGTATGCTGCTTCAAGGCTTATGTTTTTAATGCTATTTGGGATTGCACTAGGAATTTGAGTGTATTGGTGCTGCTTTCTTTAGTCGCTGTTAGATATTACCACGTTATTAAGTCTGATTAGAGGATGAGGAATTTACTTCCATATTAATTTTTGAGGTGATTGTTACTTTTGTAATTTTAGTGTACACCACTTAGTGCCAGTATTTTCACCTCTGAGTAAAGTTGAAAGTAACTACTTGTTGATTAAACTATAGGGCTATTGTTTATTAATCTGTCAAGTAAACATAACTTTACTCAGAGGTGAAAAGATCGGTCCTTAGATTAATTAATAAATAAGTTTATTAAAAGTTGGTGCTTGTATTATAACAAAAATACACCAAGAAGATTTAGAAAAAATTTAATATACAAAGGAGTTTCAAAAATATGAAATTAAATACAAACACATCTAGTTTTATTTTTAATTTCTCTTTTAAAATGGATAGATGTTTTTTCTTCAACATTTAATGGACTGTTTTATTTAGTCTGCAAATTCTTCTCCTTATTTGCCTTTCAGACATTAAGTTGAATTTTGGAACTCAAAAATAAGACAAGACAAGACAAATGTGCACTTTTCTATATGGTGTCTGTCTCGTAATATTCGTAGTTTTTTGTAACTATCTTCAAAGCATAATCTGGGTTTATATCCTCACACATAAAGAAAAAAATCATTGGGGGTAAATCCTGTGAGCGAGCCGGCCAAAGATTTTATTTATTTAAGTAGTTAGTACAAGTTCAATATTATTACATTATTATACCTATAAAGGTTAGTAATATTAAATTGTTTCTTAGGTTAATCCGCATTGTTTACAAGATTCTAAAGGTTTGTTTGTAAATAAAAAGTATAAAATTTCATTGAAACACATTAAGAAAAAGCTACTATATTAAGAAATACAAAAAAAAAACTTCGTAAGAAATAGGTAATGCACATTAAGTGAGTGAACAATTATTTTGTGCATTATACAATAAATGTTATTTAATAACTTAATAAATGAAAATATGAAAACAAAGATGATGAAAATTTGCTGCAATTAAAGATTTATAAATAGGTTCATGAAAACAAGGTAGTTCTCATGCAGTGGTGTAGCCACGGGGGGTTTTGGGGACCTTCGCATCACCGTTTCCGCCATCATATTGGCGCTGATCCCTATTTATTGTTTGTTTTTATTCACTTTGTTATCGTTTTATAAAAAAATCATTTATTTTTATTTACTTTTTTAATAAAAACAATCTTATCTGAAATATTTCACTTTGTTGATGCAACCCCCCTAGTTCTAAAAAATATCCCCCTCATGAACTATGTCTGGCTACGCCACTGTTATCATGTCTGAAGATTTTACTTAATTTTGAGAAAGTTTTATAATTTTTAATATTTTTTATGCGGTTACTCAACAGATTAAAACATTTGGGTCCTAAAAACGTAGCAAATCGTTTACTGCAATTAAAGTTAATTCGTGCAGTCCATAACAACTTATTTGACACTTCTAGTCGTAATTTCATGCACAATATATTTTGCTGTATCCTTTTTCTTTTTCAGGTAAATAAGCCCAGAAAATGAAAATACAGTGACCCGACATTAATAATTTCAGAACTATATAGACATCTACATAGTTGAGTATGTTCCGTCTTTCTTTAGAATCACTTTTAATACATAATTTTGTATAGTGGATAGTTCAATTAATGCACTTATCTATGTTCTTAAATTTTAATTCACATATCGCTGGTTTACGAGAATACCGATGTAATTCAAATATTTTCAAAATCGAAATTAGTATACAGAACGAACAGAAATCACTAATATTTTATAATGAAAAATTACACAACGCCAAATTCTGGTCCACGTCATTATTTATTTGAGACAAACAATTCTAATGTGTACCACGAATAAGGGCTCATTTCAGTTGCACCATCGCGTCAAAGTGAAGCTAGGCTCGATTTACGTGAACATAGACGCTTTTTGCGTTATACCACAATAAATCGAGAATATTTACATATTTCGAAGCCTTAAGCTTAGAAGTATAGTCTAGTTTTTCGATTTAGGAACGTTAGTAGATTATAAAATAACAATATTACATGTATTTTATCTGTTGTGAGGCCCAATTATTTTAAATTTAGATAATGATATAAGTTACTTTTTCATAATTCAAATTCTCAAGAAATGACCGATATCTGAAGGAGCCCTGTTTATGATGATTATTTTTATTTTTTTTTATATATATATATATTTTTATGTTTTAATAAATGCTATTGTTTATTATAATTTAAAGTAACCTACAATTAAATTAACTAAATTTTGAAATAAGCAATAAAACATTTATAAATTTTAAAACGTCATAGTGTAAAATCGGTTATTTTTAATTGCGCCATTGTTCTTGCCAACTAACGATATGTCTTAATTGGTACCTTACAATGATTACCAATATATATATTTTTGATCTAAAATTGTCAATTGATTCTTGTAGAAATGAATTTATTATGATATTTTTGTAAGTCGATTACAAAAAATTGGTTGCATCGTTAGCACCATTGTATCTAAATCTTCTTTGGTGCATTTTTGGTTCTAATTTGAAAATCAATCCTGTGTGGGAATTTTCAGAAAACGTGGATTATACAAAGTATTTCAAAAAAATATGACCAACGCTTTAAAGAATCATCGCTAAAGTATTTAGAATTATACTTATGCTGCGTTTGAATATCCACATCCAATGCATTTTTTACATCTCGAGCGTTTGTTTATTCACATCGGACACATATACTACATCTACATTTGCGTTTGTTTATCCGAGATGTAGCTGTCCATACTACATTTTTTACATCTCTTTTTGAATTGTGATGTGAATGATATGTTCGTTCCATGCCAGAAAGTAGGTGTTCTGTGAAGCCACGCTTATCGATTTATCCTTTGTTTATACTAGCGTCACATACTTTGATTACTATACGGGGCAAGAGAGAGGTCCGACACGCCCAACATAGGGCGCGGCCATTTTGAACCCTATGACACAGTTTATAGCTCAAGAATCGGATCGCTCACTCTGCGTCGGCACTTTTTATCTCAATGTTCCAGTTTATACACTACGCAACTCAGATAATACAATATATGACAACCACCTATAATAAAACAGCAGTCTTCTGCGTATCCTGAATTTGTATCCCTAGAGTGGATGTTATTTTGAAACTTTCAACTGGTCCGAGTGAGCTAACTGATTCTTTAGCAATAAACTGTGACTCCAAAAATAATGTTCACTGACACTGACAGCAGCAAGCAAAATATCAGGTGCGTTTTAATCATCCGCTTCTGTTTCCGGAATTGTCGGCACTCAGAAAGCTGCGCAGTGCGACCATTCTCCGTATAGTAAAAGAAAATCAAAGTATGTGACTAGCGTGAATATAAAAGTGATTTAGGTTGATTTCTAGTCTCTAAAGTCAAATTTAAAAAATATAGACTCCTGGTCATTTTATCACGTGACCAATAAAGTATAGAGTGTTTGTTTATTACATCTACATTTAAATCTAATCTTCTATCGTGATAAAAAATTCACAACATCTCAGGTGCATCCGATATGGATATTCAAACTCAGCATTAATAGTAGAATTAACAAAAACTTTAAACTATTAAAAGAATGTTTTCGTTGAGCGAAGCAATTTTACTATTTTCATAAAATGTCGTTTGTTTTCAGAATCAAAGTATTACTCCAAGGACGCTCAGAAAACTCAGTATCTTCCGCAAACAGAAGTAAAAGTGTTTATGTAATGTATTGTACATTTTTAAGTGTTTTAAAATTTAGTTTCCTTTTTTAATTTTTATACTAGCCATATACTTTTTTGTACATATTTTTTTATTTGCTTTAAGTGTTTCAGTATTAATTTATACTAGACATATTTCACGTTTAAACGTATGTCTTTAATAAAATATTTTACGAAATGTTCTTTGATTGATTATTGTTACAAATTTTAATGAGATAATTTATTATCCTCCGTATTCGCAAAGAGCTTGTTTTCATAGTTACTTACATTCAAATTTTTCTGAAAAATATTTGGACCTCGTTATGCATAACATAAATGCCATTTCGTCAATTTTGAGATAATATCGCCATCTAGTAGTAGTAGGTGTAATCTAACTATATAAAAATAATATTCATCCATATCAAAAAAGTGGTCATTGGAAGCTTATCAGAACCGTTTTTTCTGTTTTTGTTGGACTTAGCAAAATAAATAATTTCTAATGTTTTGAGTATTGGCAGTGGCTACTGAGCCAACTTCAGACCCAATTTTTTTGGATTAATAATTATAACTTTGGGACCAATTATTTTTCCGGTGCGTATTAATTATAATTTTTATTACTATGGAGAGGAACTTTAAGTGCTGTAAAAATAAAGAATTTGGGAACTTTTGTTGCATTGTCTGCCAAAGTATCTTTCATCCAAGTTGCTTAGAAAGGAAAATGGAAGTTGTAAAACTTGGTGGCTGTCAAAGGACGCCTATATTAAACGTCCTAAAAGTCAAACCGATGATTTCACTGACGTAGTTTCCGATGCCGAACAAGCATTCAACTTAAAACTAGTAGAACAATGGGAACATATAGCTGAATTAACTAAAGAATAATCCTAAACCGTGATAAGCCAGACATATTCTGTGTATCTGAATGCTGGTGTTCAGAAGATGCAGGTTCTTCTATTAATTTTGGGCTACATAATTGGTGACTATTTTTATAGGACTGTTAAGATTCGTGGAGGAACTATTATATATGTTACAACATTCATTGCAAGTCAAGAAAATCAATTTCTCTCATATAACTAAGTTCCTAGGAGTTATGATTGAGCAATATGAATTGGGATTCAAATGTCAATTTTATCTGTAAAAAGTTAAACAGCGCAATCCTACAGCTAAAAAATATTTTCAATACTAATCAACTTCTTCAGGTATACTATGCTCTTGTTTATTCTTATCTCTCTTATAACGTTATCCTGTGGGGAAACTGTACAAATGCTTTAAGAGTTTTTATTAATCAACAAAGAATTATTAGACTAATTTTCAATTTAGAAACAAGAACTACATGTAGGGATGGATCATTTTAAAAAATATTCTCACATTCCCAGCCATATACATTTTTAAAACCATTCTGTATGTTAAAAAAAATTATTCATCATTTTCTAAAAATCAAGATAATCATAATTACCCCACTCGAAACAATGAAGAAATTCGTATTTCAAAACATTCATCAGCTCTATTGGAACTCAGCCCACACTACTCTGGACTTACTCTTTTTAATCATCTTCTATCCTCGATTAAAACAACCATACCCTATATTTTTAAAACAAAATTAAAATACCTCAATAATGCTATGTTGTTTATACCTGATTTATTTTAGTTTTAGTTATAGTTTTATTTATATACCTGACTTATCCTATATCATGTACTATGATCTAAAAGGACAAATAAAGATTTATTATTATTATTTATAATAGGCTTATATAAAGCTTTATTTTAAAAGAAATAATTAAAAAGCTAAATGCCAAATTTATATATTACAAAGAAAAAGAAGAAAATATTAAAGCCAAGTATCACAAAATAATAAGAAAAAACGTTACCCTTCGGCTTTAGATTATATCCAAATAAAAACAGCAGAGTAGAACATCATTTTATGTTTTGATCACATTTAAGATGGAATTATATCCAGATTCCATTAAATATTGGAATCGAGAACGTGTATTCCTTACGGATGAGTCGTAATAAGTTCCAAGAATGACTTTCTTAGTACGCAAAATCAAAGTTACAGTTGAAAATTATTTTCTATGCGTTGCGGTATTAGTTGTTGTCTGGCGAGAAACAGTTGCTCCTATTATGTGACATATGGATATATGTTGTGAACATCCAGAAACTGCTACTAGCTATTCCTCATTCACCAGGTTTTTCTTATAAATATAAAGAATTTTAAAAGAAACTTGGAAGTGACGTATATTTTTTAGTCAAAAAAAAAACTCAAAATTGACCACCTATTAATATTATACTGGGTCTCGTTAATAATATAATGGGACATGGAACAACTAAAAATTCTCTGATTAAAAGAAACCTGCTTAGATAAAATATTACTGGTTTCCGAAATACAGTGTGAAACACGTTGAGCGTTTGGGCTTCGTGACACACATGCTTTGTCTCACTGCCGATAGTTCTATTTGCCAATATTAATGGTTTGGCCTAGTGGACCGGATTTTTAGATTCTACTGGGGCGCTTAACATGTTAAAGTTGAAAATTCAAAAATTATTAATCACTAATTTTTTATTTCTCAGTATAATTTTATTTAATTCGGTAAACATTTTGATGTAATGGTCTAAGATCCGAAGTAAGGTCGATCTTCACCCATCTGTTTAACGGATGAAAGTTTCTTATTATTAACTAAAATATGTTTGTAAATATACAAAATACAAATGGGTTGCCTAAGAAAATACGGTCATGACTATGTATTTTCTTAAAGTAAAGAAACGACACCCTGTAAAGTATTCCTCAGATGCGTTGACTGTAATCGGCTCATCGCAGGATGGATTAAAGCTTAAGTATAAAATTGGTGTTTTTGTCTTCATCCGTTTTTGAGTTATCTTCAAAATTCGAAATTTGCAGTTTTCCTCAAATAAATCGAACTAGGTCCATTTTAGGGAAATCCGGTATAGGAACAAAATCAGAGAACAAAATTATAGAGAATGGCATCACAAGCAACTTTTAACATGATTCCTATACTTTCCTTATCTGTTTACAGAAAGTAAAACATGGCGGTGACCGTATTTTCTTAGGCAACCCATTTGCGATATATTTAATAAAAAGAAAACTTTTATCCATTAATCAGCTGGATTTAGGACGACCTTACTTACGGATCCTGTACTATAAGATACACCAATCAGCAACAAAATTAGTTAAATAAACTTTTCCAGTGGCGTACGACCACTCATTCCCTCTAAATTTTACTGCACTGCTCAAAACTTATTTGAATTACACTTTTACATTGTTTAAATAAATTATGTACTCTTGTTGGGAACTCATAAAGTGATTGGTTTTCGAGATATTCACACTCAGGGTCATAAGATACACCTATCGACAACAAAATAAGTTAAATAAACTTTGCCAGTGGCGTAGGCAAGGGTAAGTAACACCTTCATTCCTTCTAAATTTTACACCTCTCCAAAAACTTATTTAAACTATAATTTTGAATTTTTTTGTTTTTTAAATAAATCAAAATTCAAATGGCTGTAACTACTAAAGGGGGGTGCACATAGTTTTATTGGCAGTGCATTGCATATCGGTGGAATATCTTTTTGCGAAAACATCACAGTAAAAAATTGCTGTAACTAAGTACTATGGTGGTGCATATGAGTGCATACCAGTGCAATATTTTTAGTAGAAAATATTGGGGCTAATTTCATGGTAAATCAATTCCTGTAACTACTGAAGGGAGGGGGTGCAAAAAGTTTTATTGATGGGGCATATGAGTGCAATATTTGTTCGCGAAAATATTGTGTTGGGCTAACTTCACGATAAAGAAACAGCTATAACTAATTTTATAAATAATTTTCGTCGTGAAGAAATTCTTGAATTTATTCATAAAGAAATTGGCAGATATAAATCACGCTTATAAGATTTTATTTTTATTAGTCTAACGAATTTGTGAGAGATTCATTGATAAAATATAATATTCGTGACGCCGACATCGATACAGTCCAGTTGTAGATCAGGAGTGAACAGACATGTAATAATTGGCATTTTTCAATTTCTGTCTCAAGTTTTATCTAATATTTAATTTATATTTATTAATATTCATTTATTTTAATATTTGTTTCTTAAATATAAATGGATTATTTATTTTGTAATTATTTTAAATATACATAATATGTTACTGTTTTAATACTTATATTCCGAGCATTTGTGAAGCCTCGGCGTTTCAAACCCTAAGGACTAGAATATACTATAACCAGTTGCCAAGAACCGCTCGACTATGCTATTAAGGGATTATTCTGTTTTTTTTTTTTATTTTATTTGCCAGTGATGAATGGATGTTCCTTCCGGACTCCAATACTCTTTGCTGGTGACAGTTCTGCCTTAATCCCTTAATACAATGGGGTCTTTAGACTAGTCGATTGATACATTTGGTGACAAGCAGTAGTCCTTTAGCTGATTGTTACATTTGGTGATACCCTGTCGTTCTTTAGACAACTGGTTGTTACAATGTGGTGTGCGGTATGGGAAGCGATAAACTGAAGGATTTGACGGCCGTACAAAACACTTTTATAAATGAATATATGTGTAAGTTGTTGTACGCTGATAATAAACAACGTACAAAATGCAAACCATGTTGCCACATCTAATACAAAATACTTGATATACAGTGTATCCCCCTAAGTTGGAATCATATGGAAAACTTTTTTATTAATTTTAGAAAAAAAAAAGTTATTCTTCATAAAAAGTTCTGCATGATCTAAAACCTAGAATACAGTCATTAAATATCAAATTTTTTCAGTGGTATACGAGGTTTGTCAAAAAATATGAGTTTTACTCAAGAGTAAAGTACCTTTATTCTTTATACGACTGATAAAATTTGATATTTGATAGTTGTATTTTAGGTTTTAGACCATACTCGACTTTTTATAAAGAACAACTTTTTTTCCTAAAATTAATAATAAAAAAGTTTTCCATATGATTCCAACTTAGGGGAACATATATCCAATATTGATTAGGTTTTGGAATTCATTGAAAATGAAAATCTAACTTAGTCAAATTACATCTAATTTAGTTAAATTTTATATAATTAATGATTCAAATTTTTTTGGATGCAGTTGCATTAAAATAGGGTGATATATTTTAGATTTTTTAAGATTTGTAAATAATTTTGTAAACAAAACGCGAATAATAAAATAGGCATGACAACGGCGGATATTTACACCCTCCTGTGTTCCTTAGAATATGTCTCATTCACGATATTTGTAGTTACATCTCCTGTTATCTCTGGGGATTCCATATATTTCTAGCATCTGCCATAAATTTCAGACTACAAATATGTGGCACTTAATTCACATTTAGTTCATTTGTTGCATAAATGTCTAACCACCAGGTTTTTTACATGCCTTTAATGTGCTGGCAGCCTCTAGACACCTCTCAGCGACAACCAGCATGTTTTTGACAAGTTTATGAGAAGCGAATTATATGTCCCTGGAGGATGCACAACGAACATAGTGAGGCATAAGTGATGTGGAGTAACCCACCTTACAGATACAGATGTCTAACTAGTGCATATATTTTAACCATTTTCCTATTACTTTAAATAGAGACATAATCAAATATTTATAATTGGAATTAAAAAGTAAAGAAGATCAACAAAACTTTTATTAAATACGAAAAATTAACAATTTATAATACTTTTACAAAACCCAATTTTTTTTTAAAAAAAGTGGACAGTCTTTAGTAACATAAAACCTAACTTGAGCTCTTTAATTAGCCTAAGTTTTAAAACCTCAAACAAGACAATGCAATAAAAATGCTATGATTAAATTTCTAAAATATGTTCTATAATCTTAAAGTATACTGATATAATGGCGAGTTATTTAATGTTTTGTGCAAATGTATATCTTTGAAAATTCAGTCTCAAAATTTTGATTATGGCATGACAGCATTATAAATTACTAGGTTAAAATACATTCTTATATATTGTGATTTCAGTTCTTGATTTTTTTTTCCATTATTTATTAATATATATTAATGCATGTAGAAAGCACAAAGCAGTAAATAGACTCATAATACATTTTTTATACTTACATGAAATAATTCTTAAAATTAATGTTCATAATAAGTACTTTAAATCAAATTCCTTCATACCATCGCTTTAACTAGTTCTTTTTTATTAACTTTACCCATTGCATTTTTTGGTATTTCTTTAACAATTTTAAGAACACTCGGAACCCAATAATTTGGCATTTTATCTTTTGCCCATTCTCTGATTTCATCCACAGTCAATTCTTTTTCTGATTGTGTAACCATAATGACGGCGACTCTTTGACCCCATTTTTCATCATTTACACCTAATACTGCACACTCCTTAATATCTGGATGTAACAGAAGCTTCGTCTCAATTTCTAAAGCGCTGAGTTTATAACCTCCGGACTTTATTATATCTACACTTTTTCTGCCGAGTATTTTGAATTGTTTCATTTCTTTTGAATACTCACAAATGTCACCAGTTTTGAACCATCCATCGTCGGTAAATTCTTTGTGGGTAGCATCTGGTCTATTGTAATATTCTTTAAAAACACCCTCTCCTTTTACCAAAAGTTCACCTATAACAACACATAACATTTGAATTCATCATAAGATAGGGTTACTTTATTTTTTACTACTAGCAGTAGAAGAGATAATTATTTACTTTGTTTTTAAGCCAAGAAGATGAATTTCTTTCTTAGAGGTTACTAATTCATTATTGACTAAAGTACTATATAGTTAATAACAGAAATAAATTGTTCAAATATATCTACAGCTCAATATATTTAAAATGATGTCAAACATACATTATTCACCTGAAATAAGAAGAATATAGATTTGAGTTAAAAAAAGGGCCTACAAGGGGAATAAAATTAATGTTTTGTGATTTTGTGCAGTAGGTACCAACAGGTTCGTAATTGAAAAAAATAATACAACAGAATATTGTTTTTCAGAAAATATTTAAACATACGAGTCGGATGTATTTTAAATATTCGTGACGATCAAAGTGGGTCAAGTTCGTATCATGTTAAGGTGTACAGTGTCTAATGTAACATGACGAAACCAAAATATAAACATTAGTAGGTATGTAAAATAATAAAAAAATATTTTTAAAAGCAATTGATAGTGATAGAAATAAAATGGAAGTTTCCCAAGAAAATAGTGCCGCATGGTCACAGAATGAACCACAGAACAAACGGAACTGGAGAGGAATAATCTTGCTGATAAGGTGCAATGGCTCCAAATCCAGATAGATAAAATCATGAAAACAAATGATGAATTATTCAAAAAATATACAGGAATAGAAAAAAGTATGGCTAGCAATATAAATAATGCAACTAAGCCCACTGAATACTTTACTGATGAAGAAGATCTGGCAAAAGAGACTGAGTGGACCCGCGTGAAAAACAGAAAAAAAAATGGATACTTCATTAACACCTCCGCAACCACAGCCACAACAACAAAATAACAGCACTACAATAGAAAAACCTGTAAAAATCAAGGCACCACCACCTATCATAGTGGATAACGTCCAAAACTTTAATAAACTCCACAGTATGGTGAGACAAATCCCAAACTCCCAAATTAAAGTAACCAACGATAATGTTAAAATTAACGTTCTGGAAGGACCAGAATATAGAATGCTTTCTGGAGCATTATCAGAACAAGAGTACACTTGGTACTCGTATGAGGACAAACAGAATATACCAATTAAAGTAATTCTTGTGAACCAGAAAATATAATTAGTGATTTGAAATGTCGTGGCTTTAACATTATTTCTGCTACTCCAAAACTAAAATATAGAACTAAACCATTGAATAGGTTCATGCTTACATTCCAACACGACGAAAGTGTTGAGATAATATATGGAATCAGATACTGAAGAATTTCAGGCTACTTCAGTAATGATAAAATCTAAAACTTCTGATGTTATAGTCACTTCTGTATATTGTCCTCCAAGACATACCGTTAAAAAAGAACAGTACCTAAATTTCCTCAATAGTCAAGAACCTAGATTTATGTTTATAGGCGACTTTAATGCAAAACACACCCATTGGGACTCCAGACTAACAACAACTAAGGGTAAAAACCTAAAAGAAGCAATGACACAGTTAAATTGTGAGTCGCATTCACCTGGCAAACCAACTTATTGGCCTACAGATAGAAACAAAATACCCGACCTAATAGACTTTTTTGTTGTATGAAATATTTCAGCAAACTACATCCAAGTTGATGAGGCATGGGACATGAATTCAGATCATTCGCCCATTCTTCTCACTCTTAGTGACACTATTATTCAAAAGAAAGCGCTCCTAGACTAATAAATAGGAAAACAGACTGGCAAAGCTTCAGATTGGACCTTGAAAATGAAACCAATCTTTCAATTCCGTTAAGAACAAAAGCACAGCTAGATGAAGAAGTAGAACTACTTGTGTCCAACATCAAACAAGCAGCATGGGTTAATATGCCACCTATTGTGCAGCGCGAACAACAGAAAATAACTATCCTAAAGAAATAAGGGACCTAATCTCTGCAAAAAGAAAACTAAGGAGGAAATGGCATCAGACCAGAGCTCCATCAAACTTAACAACACCACCTAGCAGTTAAAAAGAGAGATAAAACGAATTAAAAATGAATCTATTTGTGAGTACCTTAGTGAGTTGACAAACGATAAATCCACTGATTATTCTCTATAGAAAGCCACAAAGCGATTAAAAAGGTCCACTGTACATAATGCTCCAATCAGGAATACAGATGGTAGCTGGGCTAGAAATAATATACAAAAAGTTAATAGATTTGCAGAGCACTTAGAAAATACCTTCCAACCAAATGAAGGAGAAGAATTACCGAACTGGGCTCCTCTAGAAAGAGATGACTCAATTATTAGACCAACCTCTCTAAAGGAAATTGCAGAAGATATAGAAACAAATATTAATCCTAAGAAACCTCCGGGCTTTGATTTAATTACAGGAGAAATCTTAAAACAACTTCCGAAGAAAGCCATACAAATGGGAATAAAGTTTGTCTAATTATATGAATAAACATCCTTGATAAAAAGTGCTGCATCACTTGGAATTTCATAATATCCCACTTTACAGTTCGCAATTGCAAGATAAATTGCGGAACAATTCGTAATGTACATCTACGCACTAACTTCCTTTAGATCAGCTGTTGCAATTTTTCTTGGAAACGCAGATAATAGCGACGTACTACGTGTTATTCTTAATTATTAATCATTATTTTTTATTTTTGCTATAAGATTTCAATCAATAATTTTTTTTTATCTCTGCCGAAACCAATATTGGATAAAATCTGGTTTATGTTTAACCGTAGACAGGGCCGTAGCCAGAATCAATTTTTAGGTAGGGCATCCGAAATTTGAATTAGGGCACAACGTTATAGTTGGGTCGAGGGTATATGGTAGTCAGATATATGGGTGAAGAATGGGTCAAAAATAGTTTGATTAGAAAAAATTATTTGCAAAATAAGCTTGCATATCACGTTATAACTTTTTTACATAAATAAAATAACACAGGTGTTTAAATATCTTTATAAAAATTCAAAATCGATAAAACTGAATGAAACACCAGATCTGTCATTCTTTCATGAGCCAATATGCCATTTTATTTTACAATTTATAGAAAATCTAACTGCTAGATCATCTATATATAACTGTGTTGAGGAATGAGTTTGTTCTTATTTAACTTCCTTATCAAGTTACGGCTTTCTTTCGAAGATGATCTTATATTCATACCCACACTACATACCTTAATTTCGGTATGTAATGGTAAACCCAAGTCTCGTCCATAGTTATAAATCTGCACAAAAAGTATTTTTAATTGCTCTTAAATAGCAACAAACACTACCTGAACCCTCTGCATCGTTAGTGCTTGTAAAATCTGCAACCCATGTTTTGGCGTTGAAAATGATTTGACAGACTCGCCTAAAGCAGAATCTAGCTCAGCTTCAATTTCCGTGTGACTCAAACACTTAATGTGAAATTATTTTCGCTTTTATACTACTAGTGCCACTTCTGCTTTTATCCCCTAGTGAATCATAGAATATGACATGCCAGAAGTTGAAGTTCTAAACTTCAAAACTGGACGCAGTAGGAATACATATTAAGAGATACGAAGTACCTTTTTCTTTCCTACCCTTTTCTTTTAAATATTTTATGACAGCTTCAAGTTTCTACATTATTCAAAAAATTTAGAACTTCATTACTGTAGCGGGCTGTCAAATACAGAAAAAGTAATAACATATAACACTGAACAAAACAAACAAATGATTAAAATCGTATAGGTCAGGCTGGAAATTATTTATCCTATCGTATATGAGTAAAGTTGATTTGACAGGAAAATAAAAGAAACTGTCCTTTAAATCACAATGTTATCGATCATATTCGGTCCGTATTTATAAACAAAACTCAGCTGAGTCGGACTTGGGTAAGTCGTCCTTGAACTAAAATCGAAGTTCGGTTATATCAAGTGAATTTAGAGATGGGTAGTAACAAATCCGTAAATGTACTTAACAGTTACAGATTTGCTAATATCCATATCTAAATTCCAGTGTAACACCGGAACAATCTGGAACTTTAGAGACGTTATAACCGAACCTACAGCCCTGACCGTAGATAAGTTACAGTTAATTTAACGATTTTTTTCTTTTAATGTACATTTATTTATAAATGAGTCAGATTTACTGGCATATGTGCAGAGGTAATCGGTATAACTGTTGTTCTTTTAGAAAATAAGGAGTAAACTTGTTTTGGGAACTACGTCCTGTAACCTCGAGACTGTTTTAATAGTAATGATTTGTCGGTTGGCAGAGTAAAAGAGCAAAGCGCCAAAAAAGAGCATTAGGTTACCGAAAAGATCGCAAGCCACCATAGTAGTGAGGAACCTCAATAAAGGGCATAAACATGGTATTTTCCACACGTCTATAGAAATCAAAGCCCGATAGGATGGATCTCTATTGGAGAAACCCCAAAACTGGGTCCGACAGATGTCCCCCTTTATATCAGATGTTTTGTTGTCGTCCAAGTTATCTAGACAGTACTGAGTAATCTATACTTTACATTTACACATTTATATTCTATACCTTTCTAAACTCTTCGTTCTGCCTTTGTACTCACTTATATCAGACAATGCGAATTACAGTAGAAATGTGTAAATATTAACTAGGGAGATATCAAATATATAGAACTATCGTAATCTTTTATTTTACCCTTAAGGGGACTACAATTTCTGCTGTTAGAAATAACCCATTGGAAAACCTACATAAATATGTTAATAAATTTTCGGCTGTACAAAAAGATGTGTTTTAATAAAACTATTCGTAATTTATTTGTGTTTACTTTGTTCTTCCTCCATTACAGCTACATTGAACTCTAAACGTAAATGCGGGGTCTACAAAAATATATATTTTGGTAAAAACTTGTATTTTTTATGTTTCATCTACCCAACATTTGTGAATAAATGAGTATATTAAACTAAAAACGAACTCTATTCAATTCTTTTTAGTCCTGGCAGCTTCATCCATGATGCTCTCGATTAAATTTTAAGTTGTTTAAAACAATATTTTAATAATCAAATAATAAAAGCACTTTACTGGTTATGAATATTACAACCAAATGGTCATCGACCTAGGTCCTTCAGCCAGTTTAATAATCAAATAAACTACATAACTGCCGAAAATAAGGTAAGAAAGTTTTTGGCCATAGCGAAAACGAGAAGGATAAGTGACATTCTGAGAAATCATAAATATGAACTGACATATATCACAAACGTAAAAATCGAAGAAAAACATAGCATTTTTTCGGAGCTGGTGAGATTAAACAAGAGTTTGCCAACGTGATCACTAGTTTTCATTTTTTGGAAAACAATGTTTTCTTCTCCTAGTTATTTTGATGGAAACTATTTTCAAGTTTCCACAAAGCTGACAAATATTCACAAATACGTTGTTTGCAAATATTTGTTCATTGAAGACGAATGTTAAATACACAATTGCATAATATTGCCACGTTTGAATATCCACATCGGATGCATCTGAGATGTTATGGACTTTTTATCACGTGATAGAGAATTAGATCTGAATGTAGATGTAATAAACAAACGCTCTAGACTTTATTGGTCACGTGATAAAATATGACAAGTTAGAAGTTTATATTTTACAAATTTGACTTTTGACTATAAATCAACCTAAATTTGAAATTTAAACAAAAATTAAACACCCTAAACACTTTCATATTCAAGCTAGCATAAACAAAGGATAAATCGATAAACTTGGCCTCACAGAACACTTATTTTCTGGCATGGAACGAACATCTCATTCACATCTCATTTCAAATCGAGATGTAAAAAATGTAAATGCTTCGGATGTGGATATTCAAACGCGGCATATATTAAACGTTTCATTAATAATTTTTTTTATGGTTGTTTACCTTCACGAATGGCAATTGATATATCTGACAAATACTCTGTGCAAACTCAGAAACTTCAATTTTAAATCTCCTTACTAGAACGTAAATTTTTAGCGAGAAAAGAGGTTAAATCCATTCTCCATATTTTAATTGTATGTTTTAATACAACCACAAATTTGAAAGGAATTTTCAAATTCAAATACCAGCCCGAAAATCCTGGAACCAGACTTTACTCGTCTGGTATGCAGATGGTTCAAAAACCAAGGAAGAAGCTGGTGCTGGAATCTTTGGACTCAAGTCGAAAACAACGATTTTGTTCAATCTAGGTGAATACGCAACATTGTTCCAGGCTAAATTAACAGGCATACAACATTGTGCAAGATAAATTATAAAGAGCAAAGCAGTTCTAAACGTAATTCTTTCATCAAAAATTAAATCACAACTGAAGAAAGACTGCCTAAAAGACCTGACAGAACTAAGTAGTCAAAACAAATTGACCTTAGCCTTGGTACCAGGCCACAAAAGATATGAAAAGGCCGAACCCTTCTGTAGAGTTGCTACATAAATCCACGTCCTGTGCCAATGTGAAGGCCTGACTAGATTGACGTTTCTAACATGCATTAGATCTTAAAAGGTTGCGGTGAGCAACGACAAAACTCCTTTTAAATCTAATCTAACAGCCACTTTATAAAATATTTATAGTCGTTTATTTGAATATAATATTGTTATCATAAAATGAATATATCCATAACTGGTCATGGATCTTACACCTAGCGGCTGTTTTAGAAACTCAAAAATAATTTTCAACTTGGTCTATTTTGCTTATTTCATATATATTTAATTTTTATCACCTTTATTACCTTTAAGATGTTCTTCACTGGAATTTTTCTTGTTAAATATTACTTCTCCATCCAAGTTGGTACATTCCAAAATTATTTTTGGATTTTCATTTTTTTCGGTCTCTTCATTAATTCTTATTGATACACCTGGTAGGGGCACACCCACAGTTCCTGGTATTCTTTCAGAATCGTATTGGTGAGATAACACCATTCCACATTCTGTCATTCCATACCTAATACATATAACATTGTTTTAAACGTATTAATTAAACAATTGACAAAACATTTGAATATTACCTATGTAACAACGAATGTCCAGATATCTCTAACCACTTTTCATGTAGCGTCATCGGCATAGGAGCTGACCCGCTAATCATCAATCTTACTTTATTCTTTAGGGTATTTTTAATGTGTTCAACCATCTTTGGATCATCTTTAAACACCTTATGATATTCATCGACAAGTTTGTAATATATAGTTGGAACTCCCATGTAAACATTTGTCTTCCTATCATCTGGTTGAGCAGTGATTCCCAACAAGAAAGACCATACAGTATTTGCGTTAAATTTTTTTAACATGATCGTCTTTGCTCCGATATACAATGGACACAAAAGTGCGTTAACAATACCGTGGACATGGTGAAGAGGAAGAGTGTGAAGAAGGACATCATTTGGAGACCATTTCCACGCGTCGACAAGAGTGGTTATTTGTGATTGAAGATTTTTGTGAGATATCACAACACCTAAAATTATATTAGGTACTTTATAAAAATAATTTATTGATTTAATTAAAGAGAAAATTCTTTCAAAAAGAGTTGTTCATGATATTATTCTCTATAATTTTTGTTATATACTTGATTTCTCTAAAATGGGCCGTATGGAGAAATTGAGGAAAAGTGCAGAAATCGTTTTTTTTTTGCGGGCACTTTTAAAACCTCTTTCCATCATGTAGAGATAAAAATAAGCTTTAATTTGATATAAAATTTATTAGGATACGTATGAATGGAAAAATTTACCGAAATTGTATATGTTTAGACATGGTTGACAGTAAGAAACGGCAACCCAAACTTTTTAAATTCTTTACATAACTCTCTTTGATATGAATTATATTTTATCTTCAAAACAAATGAAAGAAATTTTTAGAAAAAAAAAAATAAATTATATTTTAATTAAAAGTACTTGTGGCCAACCCAGCAAAACCGTATCTATCAAAATTGTATTAAAAAAAAACAGATGAATTCAGTAATCACATGGTGGGATCTTAGACTACTACAATGCAAGATAACATAAGATAAATAACGGTTGACTGACGTTTCATTTCAAAATACAACCCCATTCTATCTCACCTTTAGGAGCTCCTGTGGTTCCACTGGTATACAAAATAAGAGCATTACTCCCATCATAAAAACTCAAAGGTAACGCTCCTTCTAAATCACTTTGCGAGGCAAATGTCTTCTGTGCACAATTTAGATTTAATTTGTCATCAAGAACGTGCAAAGTACTGCTTGTATTGACAGACACGCCGTTCATTAATTCTGCATACTCTGGTGCGGATATTAAAAGTTTCGAATTACAGTCGTTAGCGTAGTACATAAGAACATTCTTGGGGTGAAGTGAGCTCAAAGGAACAGCTAAATAAAAAACAATAAAAATAATGCGATTAGTAATTACAGCGCAGTTTTTCATTTTAAAATAAAATATGCAGCATTAGATTGGTGCTAATAAGGAATGTCGCCGCCATCACCCGTTAAACCAGAAAGTCTATGATACAAAACATCTCTGGAGGTATGATACTTAGCCGGAATATGGTGCGGAATATGACAATGAACTTATTCAAATTTATTTTTGTGCGCTGTTTTCGATCAGCTGATACCTCAAATTCGTAAAAGCCAACACCTTCGCACCACAATACGTTACGAGACGTAGTATCAATCTGCGTAATATCATACCTTCTTTTTATAAAGCGTGTCTATTTACTATCAAAATTCAAATAATTCTTTGAAGAGAAACATCAAATGAAATATGTAGTGTACAGTGTTATATAAGCAAAACTTCTCAATGTTCTAAATTTATTTGTATTAAACTTGATAAAAAGACCTTGTTGTCCAGCCAAAGACAAAAATCTTACTGAGCTTAGGTAAACATGCGACAGGTAAATGGAAAAACCATTCAAGCGACGTTAAAAGAACTCAGTTCCATGCAAGTACACTCAAAACTTGTGTGAGACTGTTTGGAACCCCTACAGAGCTGTATCTGTAACGTGGAGGGTGGGCTAACCCACGGCACTTAGGTCTCACTAGGTATCTTCCTAAGTAGGTAGGCACGGGCCGGTGTTAGCCAATTCTCGCCGAACACAAATCTAATAAATGAGAGCGTTTTCTTGTTCGCACTCCCTGCAAAGTGCGGATGATTCTGACAGCCCCATGATATGGAGTTGCTTCCTTACTTGACAATGACCAGTCAGTCAGAATTTGTTTGCTCCAGTGTTGTCAGGATAACTTAAAAGTTCCCTGTCAAGTCTATACCTTCTTCATTTATTCAATCTTTCCTTGATTTTTCACAAGGGAATATTCTTTAATTAAGTTTGTCACTACCGATGTTGTCAGCCCAACAGAAGGGCCAGAAGGTATTTAGTTGGCTGCTTTTTTGGCTAGTGAATCAGCAAGATGGTTACCTTTCGATGTGATCTTTGATCCATCTTAAGTTGACCACAATGTTGATGGATACTTCCGCCAAAGCTTCATGACATTCTAGTACTAACCCTGAGTAAATTTTTGGTCAGTCCAGGGTGAGTAGTGCTTGTCCGCTATCTGTATAGATAAGCATGTTCCTTCCAGTGATATCATAGAATTAATACAGAATGGGAAGTAATGTTTTTTTTTAATTCCTTTTAAAAATTGTCAAAATAAGGTTTACAAAAAAATTAAGGTTTCTCTACACCAAATTTTGGTATTATTGGTATTTCCTAAAATCGGACCAAAAATAAATGCTCGGAAAGACTTAATTTTTCAATGTGATCGATTTGCTCTTACAATAGTGTTATTTATTTGTATCCAAACAGGCCTACGGCCTTATTACATGGATAAAAGTATCATAATACATAAATAATAAAAATATTAATAATAACCAGTAACAAAGCCTACACAGAACACGAGGCTAATGGCCGTAGTAGTCGACGCCGATGACACCAAATTAAAAAAAAAAAAAAAAAAAAAAAAAAAAAAAAAAAAAAATAAACAGTAGGTAATTACAACTAATATTACAACTTATTCAGTAAAGTAATAATTAATCAAGCGTAATGTAATAATTAAATACAAGTTTTCGGAACATATTAAATGGTAGTGTCCAATCTACATCAATACAAGTGTTAATATTATTTGCCAATGGAGCATGGTCACAAGAGGTGACCTGCCAGTGGTAACAACTAAAGGAATATTAAGCATACATGGATGTCTCATTCTCCTTGGAGGTACATTAAATGGTATTAAGTATAGTAGCTCAGGTGAGTTAATTTTTAACCGACTTTAAAAAAGGAAGAGGTTCTCAAATCGTCGAGATTTTTTTTCAAGTATATTTAGCGATAATGCTTTACCACCTTGTCCGATTTCAATAATTCTTTTTTTGTTAGAAAGGGGCTACTTCAGGTGTGGTCCCATATAAATTTGGTTAAGATGTGGTGCACGTTTTTGAAGTTGGTTTTTTTAAATTTTTAATTTCTAATACTTGTATAGTTAATAATTTTATATAAAAAACATTATCATATTCCTTCTGGTGTGAAGTGAAGGTATTTTAAATTATTCTCTTAAGTTTGCAGTTCTAACAATATTGTAGTGTTATACAGTGGGCACATCTGTTTTTCCTAATTGGCAATCACTTTTAAGTTAGGCCATCCGTTGTCCCAACCATTGGGAAGTCTGGCCTATATAACACCCTTATCAACCCATATAAGGTAATTGCTTATGTTCAAGTGAATAGAAAGTAACATTTGCATGTGCAGGAAAGGATGTATTATCGAATTGCCTGTGTCGTTGTTTCTTTTCCTGCACGTGCAAGCGACATTTACTATTCACTCCAACACAAGTAAAGAAGGACCAAATGTTTGAATTTGCTAAGATTGTACAAAACTATCATTTTATCTTTGATTTTAGTAAACAGCTGATATATTTTTGACTGACTATAGCAATGTTAATGTTAGTAAACCTTTTAAAAATTGATACTACCTTATTCATTAAATTTGTCAACAAAAAGATGCGTTTTATTTATTATATTCGAAGGTATATTTTTGACTGTAAAGAAGTTATCCTTTACAGTATATTAATAAATAATCCGATGGGTGTAAGTAGAACGGCATGTGTTAAATGAGAGAAAATGTAACATTATTCAGTTCCATCGTTCTCAACAGTCTATACAATCAATGGTCAACTTTTGGATAGTGTTAAACAAATGAAAGAACTTGGCTTTATTTTTGGCATCACATTTCTTCAGTTATAGGTAAATTTATGAAAATTTTAAGATTTATTAACAGGATGACCCATGACTTTACAGATCACAGATGTAACTGCTTTATTGTACTTTCATTAGGAGTCACCTTGTTTATTGTATTTCTGTATAGTCACTACATTATGTAACCTACAAATTAAAAAGTGATCATGTTCAGAAAAATTTTCTTGGGTACATAGTCTTAAATTATATTATTATTATGCAACAATGGAGCAGTTTTTAAAAATGCCTTCTCTAGAAGCCAGAAGAAAACATAGGCTTGATGTTACTTTTTAATATTATTAATGGAAGATATGATTGTCCTGAAATCCTATCGAAAATAAATATTTTTGTTCCTACTAGTGTTAACCAGGCAATCACAAACAATATTTTAGACTTGCATTCCTTTCTATAGACTGGTATTCCTCGGATAATTAGATTGTCAAACTTTCTGAATAATCTTATAATATTTGGTTCATCTGTAAATAGATTTAGGCATATTCGTCAAAACCTATTATTGTAATTTACAATAATTTTTACAATTTATTGTAACCTAAATGGACGTGCCCGTATATATACATATGAGGATGAATCAGAAAATAACGAGACTGGTGCTATAGTATAACAAGGAAACATTTATTTAAAAAAATTCAACAACTATCCTTCGAAGTACTCTCCATTCTGTTGAATACACTTATTCCATCCCTTTATCCACTTATCATAAACTTCTGAGGAACCATTTTTTGATAGTCTGTTTA
Source organism: Psylliodes chrysocephalus (assembly GCA_927349885.1). NCBI lineage: Eukaryota > Metazoa > Arthropoda > Insecta > Coleoptera > Chrysomelidae > Psylliodes > Psylliodes chrysocephalus. The sequence goes on along the minus strand of OV651820.1, from coordinate 34,249,924 downwards.
GTATACCCATCACAGCGTTGTTGAGCTCTAAATCCGACTCAACTCTTCTACCTCTCAATTCTTTTTTGACTTCAGGAAACAAATGGAAGTCACATGGAGCAAGGTCAGGAGAGTAGGGGGGATAAACCATAATTTCAACCCCTAATTCTTCAATTGTTCGTTGACAAATCATTGATCTATGAGCCGGAGCATTGTCGTGATGCAGCGTCCAGCCAAAGTCCTGATAAAGCGGCCTTTTTTTCTTTAATTTTGCCTTTAAGGGTCCTCGAAGTACATTACAATAGTACTCCCCTGTTACTGTATGTCCTCTAGGTACAATGTGATCGTAAATAACGCCAAATTTATCAAAAAAAATCAGGTGCATCACTTTACCAGCGCTTTTAGCAGTTTTGGCCTTCTGCGGTCTTGGGCTGCCTTTATGCTTCCATTGCATACTTTGAGACTTCAATTCAGGACCGTAATGATAAAAACAACTTTCGTCACATGTAACCACATTATTTAAAAACTGTGGGTTACGTTGCAATTGCCTTTTCCACTGCTGACAAATTGTCACTCGATTCGCTTTTTCTTCATCGGTCATCACTTTTGGAATCCATCTTGCCGCGATCTTCCGGTACTCTAAATCTTCATGAATAATTTGTTGAGTGGTACCGTAAGACAAATTAACATTGTCAGAAATTCGTTTTATGCCAATCCGGCGATCATTTTGTATCAAGTCGTTAATTTCTGCAATTTTTGTGTCATTTCTCGCAGTTTGTGGTCGACCGGGACGAGGTTCATCTTCAACTGATTCACAACCGTCTTTAAACTTTTTATGCCACTTAAATACTCTACATCGTGACAAACTATTATCTAGATATGCACCTTTAATCATTTCAAAAGTTTCAGTTGGTGTTTTACCCAATCGAACACAAAATTTTATCGCGTATCTTTGCTCCACTTTCATTTTTCGATGGGTACGCAAAACACTGACAATTCAATAATTAATTTGTCAAAAGTTAAATCAAAGCCTACTTGCAGGGTAGTACATTAAATATAAGGCTTTCATGTCTCATTTTTTGGGTTATAAAATGTTACCTCTGAAAGAAGTTATAGCACCAGTCTCGTTATATACTGATATATCCTCGTACAAATAAATAAAAATACTCGACCATTCACTGTTGGGTTCTAATTAACAGTGCTGTTCCTAAAGTGGCGCTGGGAAACAGTAACAAAGCCTACACAGAACACGAGGCTAATGGCCGTAGTAGTCGACGCCGATGACACCAAATTAAAAAAAAAAAATAATAATAATAATAATAATAATTTGAAGATTATTATTAAATTAGACTTTTTGAAAATTTAAAAATCTTCAAAAATGAGATATAATGCGACTATCATAATTTAGAGACTATTTTTTCTGATAATAATTAACTATATTTAAAAATTCCTAGGTAATTGTTATAATTTGGTTATCATAATTTAGAGCTATTTTATCTATAATTATAAAGATTTTTATCTGTATTTATATAGATTTTTCCTAATAATGTACCTGCTAAGTACTACTTAATGATTAACAAATTTCAAAAAACAGGTTTCATATTTTTCCAATAAATAACTAACTTAACTTTCTCTCGTTCATAGTAAATTAGAATATGCATCCAGTGTATGCGACCCTACACCAATAAATATTTAAAACAAATTTTGGACACTATTCAAAATACCCTTGCCTGTTTGTTTCTGAAAATGAATGAATAAATGAATGAATAAATGAATGAATAAATGAATGAATAAATGAATGAATAAATGAATGAATAAATGAATGAATAAATGAATGAATAAATGAATGAATAAATGAATGAATAAATGAATGAATAAATGAATGAATAAATGAATGAATAAATGAATAAATGAATGAATAAATGAATGAATAAATGAATGAATAAATGAATGAATAAATGAATGAATGAATAAATGAATGAATGAATAAATGAATGAATAAATGAATGAATAAATGAATAAATGAATGAATAAATGAATGAATAAATGAATGAATAAATGAATGAATAAATGAATGAATAAATGAATGAATAAATGAATAAATGAATGAATAAATGAATGAATAAATGAATGAATGAATAAATGAATGAATAAATGAATGAATAAATGAATGAATAAATGAATGAATAAATGAATGAATAAATGAATGAATAAATGAATGAATAAATAAATGAATAAATGAATGAATAAATGAATGAATAAATGAATAAATGAATAAATGAATAAATGAATAAATGAATAAATGAATGAATAAATGAATGAATAAATGAATGAATAAATAAATGAATGAATAAATGAATGAATAAATGAATGAATAAATGAATGAATAAATGAATGAATAAATGAATGAATAAATGAATGAATAAATGAATGAATAAATGAATGAATAAATGAATGAATAAATGAATGAATAAATGAATGAATAAATGAATGAATAAATGAATGAATAAATGAATGAATAAATGAATAAATGAATGAATGAATAAATGAATGAATAAATGAATGAATAAATGAATGAATAAATGAATGAATAAATGAATGAATAAATGAATGAATAAATGAATGAATGAATAAATGAATGAATAAATGAATGAATGAATAAATGAATGAATAAATGAATGAATAAATGAATGAATAAATGAATGAATAAATGAATGAATAAATGAATGAATAAATGAATAAATAAATGAATGAATAAATGAATGAATAAATGAATGAATAAATGAATGAATAAATGAATAAATAAATAAATAAATAAATGAATGAATAAATAAATAAATGAATGAATGAATGAATAAATGAATAAATGAATGAATAAATGAATGAATGAATGAATAAATGAATGAATAAATGAATGAATAAATGAATGAATAAATGAATGAATAAATGAATGAATAAATGAATAAATGAATAAATGAATAAATGAATAAATGAATGAATAAATGAATGAATAAATGAATGAATAAATGAATAAATGAATGAATAAATGAATGAATAAATGAATGAATGAATAAATGAATGAATAAATGAATGAATAAATGAATGAATAAATGAATAAATGAATGAATAAATGAATGAATGAATGAATAAATGAATGAATAAATGAATAAATAAATGAATAAATGAATGAATAAATGAATTAAAGAATGAATAAATGAATGAATTAAAGAATGAATAAATGAATGAATAAATGAATGAATAAATGAATGAATAAATGAATGAATAAATGAATGAATGAATGAATAAATAAATGAATGAATAAATGAATGAATGAATAAATGAATGAATAAATGAATGAATAAATGAATGAATAAATGAATGAATAAATGAATGAATAAATGAATGAATAAATGAATGAATAAATGAATGAATAAATGAATAAATAAATGAATGAATAAATGAATGAATAAATGAATGAATGACTAAATGAATGAATAAATGAATAAATAAATGAATGAATAAATGAATGAATAAATGAATGAATAAATGAATGAATAAATGAATGAATAAATGAATGAATAAATGAATGAATAAATGAATGAATAAATGAATGAATAAATGAATGAATAAATGAATAAATAAATGAATGAATGAATAAATGAATGAATAAATGAATAAATGAATGAATAAATGAATGAATGAATGAATGAATAAATGAATGAATAAATGAATGAATAAATGAATGAATAAATGAATGAATAAATGAATGAATAAATGAATGAATAAATGAATGAATAAATGAATGAATAAATGAATGAATAAATGAATGAATAAATGAATGAATAAATGAATGAATAAATGAATAAATGAATGAATAAATGAATAAATGAATGAATAAATGAATGAATAAATGAATGAATAAATGAATGAATAAATGAATGAATAAATGAATGAATAAATGAATGAATAAATGAATGAATAAATGAATGAATAAATGAATGAATAAATGAATGAATAAATGAATGAATAAATGAATGAATAAATGAATGAATAAATGAATGAATAAATGAATGAATGAATAAATGAATGAATAAATGAATGAATAAATGAATGAATAAATGAATGAATAAATGAATGAATAAATGAATGAATAAATGAATGAATAAATGAATGAATAAATGAATGAATAAATGAATGAATAAATGAATGAATAAATGAATGAATAAATGAATGAATAAATGAATAAATGAATGAATAAATGAATGAATAAATGAATAAATGAATGAATAAATGAATGAATAAATGAATGAATAAATGAATGAATAAATGAATGAATAAATGAATGAATGAATAAATGAATGAATAAATGAATAAATGAATGAATAAATGAATGAATAAATGAATGAATGAATAAATGAATGAATAAATGAATGAATAAATGAATGAATAAATGAATGAATAAATGAATGAATGAATGAATAAATGAATGAATAAATGAATGAATAAATGAATGAATAAATGAATGAATAAATGAATGAATAAATGAATGAATAAATGAATGAATAAATGAATGAATAAATGAATGAATAAATGAATGAATAAATGAATGAATAAATGAATGAATAAATGAATGAATAAATGAATGAATAAATGAATGAATAAATAAATGAATGAATGAATTAAATATTTAAATGAATGAATAAATTAAATATTTAAATGAATGTGTGAATGAATAAATCAAATGAATATTAAATATTTAAATAAATAATTATAATCTGTTGTCAAAAAAAATATTTTTAATTTATTCATATAAGAAATTCAAGCCAAACAATATGTCACGGGATACAGAATTCATAATATGTTTTTCAGTTTTTCTACACATGCGACTTTGATGTCAAACATGTTTTGCGTCTACATTTCAACCATAAACATTTGTAAGTATTTCTGTAACGGTAAATAACATTGTTTAAAAATAGAACAATGGGTAACAGGTACAATTGTTGGCATTTAATGCAATGAGATTTTAGATTGTTTTTCCTAAGAAAACATACTTATCACTTTCAAATTACGCATTTATTTATTATTTTACAGTTCTGGTTTGAATAAACTTGACCTAATATTTTAGAAATGCATAATATTTATTTATGTTAACAATGTTGATTAATAATGTAGTTTTTTGTTTTGTTTCATAAACGATTGTTAGGATAATTAACTATACAATTTACAAAATTATTATTGATACATGGATTTCAAGAAATAAATATTTATTTATTTATTCAATTTAAATATCCCTGCCAAAACAATAATTTGAAATAATTTATATAGATGACATGTTGACAAAAGAGTAATATTATTAATAGAAAAATATAAAATAGAAGAGCATAAATAAATATTATACCTATGTCAAAATAATAACAGGTCCAATTCTATGCAAAAATAAGCTTTTTAGATTTTTCTTAAGCTGAGTTATATACAAGAACTTACCAAAAAAATATTAATAATCTCAATACTTTTCCATATTCCAAGGTTGGTTTATACATTTTTTAGTGAAAAATTGTTTTGTTTTATAATAAGATTCATTATTTATTTTGAATTATTTATAAGTTGTATCATATACTTAAATAACATGTTTAGAAAATTGTGTAACAAAATTAAAAAATAGAAAAAAGATTTCTAGGATTTGTGAGGCATTGAAAGTATCAGGGTAATATACAATGATGTTAAATATTATTGTATAAATGTTCTCAAGACCATTTGGAGAGTTTCTTTTCAGCAGTATGAATTAAAGGTGACAGTTCAAATCATTCAACACCCTGGCAGTCTGAGAAAGAAGATCTAACGGATCCCTCCAAAAATTCGGTTTGGAAATGACCTTGCTTATAGCTTCCATAGATGACTCTAGTGCTTTAAAGGCTGACTTGAATTATAATATATTATTACTTACAACCATTTATGTAATCATAATCAAGTTAATTCCAACACTTTTTAAAGTTTGGAAAGTTAATAACTTCCTATTTACATTACACCTCGCTTCTGAATTCGGAACTGTCATTATTTAAGATATTTTTAACAAAAATATCTTAAATATCCTGTGATGATGGAACAAAACATTTTCTGTAGTACAGGGGGGTATGCATTGTGTATCTAGTATTTATAATATTGAAGGATAAGTCATACAAATACAGAACCAAAATCTACAGTTCAACACAATCAAAATATGCCTTATCTTTCTAAGAGGGAGTTTAATAACCATTTAAACTTATTGTCAGTTGAGAAAACGTTAATTAGTAATGACCTTTTATTTCTTTATAACCTCCTGGAAGGAAATATAGCTTGTCCGGATATGTTGGAGCTAATAAACTTTAAATTAAACAATATAAATATTAGAGAGAAACCATTATTTTTAATTAGCTTCCATCATACGAACTACGGACTCAACAGTCCTTTAACCAGATTTCAAAGGCAAGGAAATTAAATTAACACACACACTGATCTTTTGGGAGCTAGTTGGTTTAGGTTTAAAAATCAGCTGAGAGAGTACTTATCGAGTTAGCTTAAGCTCTAAGTTTTTTTCTAAGTTTTTTGTGATATTTAAGTTTTTTCTTTTTTGTGTGATATTTTAGGTTAGGTTTAAAATATCTACCGATAATAATTATTTTGTAAAAGGAGATTTTCCGTAAATAAATAAAAAAAATAAATAAAATACTATAATTTGTTGGTATTGCTTTTAATGCATATCAATGTCTTAACTACTCAAATAATTGGATGTACTTATTGTATTATAACTAAAAACAAAAATTATATCAATCATTATTACCAAACAAGACATAATAACATGATCATTAGGTGCGTTTTAATCATCCGCTTCTGCTTCCGGAATTGTCGGTTTAGTCGTTTTAACCTGTCAGATTAAAACAAGAAAACCGACAATTCCGAAGCAGAAGCGGATGATTAAAACGCACCTATTGTTTCATTTCGAAGATGATGCCAACCAATAGTCATGAGATATTTCTATCTACAAATCTGTTGAGAAATTAATTTGCATTTCAAAATGACTGAATCTACGTCTAAAAAGAAATGCCGCCAATACAGTATTGAGTATTTAAAATATTGATTTACATGCTCTCCTACAAACCAGTGCTTAATTTGCCTAAAAGCTTTTTCAAATGAAGCTATGAAACCGTTTAGGCTACAAGAGCATTTAAATAAAATACATGCTGATAAGAAGAATAAAGATTTATCCTATTTTTAAGGACTGGAAAAGTAATATTTAAAACAGCCAACTGTACTAAACCTTTTTGCGTCGTCTTCTAAACAAGATGATGACTATAAGCCTCATATAACATTTCATTGTTAATTGCAAAAGCTGGAAAATTACACACAATTGGTGAGGAATTAATTTTGCCGGCAGTCATAAAACACTGTCAGACATCATCAAAAAAATGCTCCTTAGTAATAATTCAGTGCAAAGAAGAATAGACCTTTTCATCATATATTTTTTGTGCGCATGCGTCAGTATCAGCCATCTTTTTCGTACTGTGTTTTGTTATCAAGCATGTTAAAATGTCCACGTGAAAAAAATTATAATCGATAAATATTAATTTTAAGTATATTCGTTTAAAAAAATGGGATAAAAAAGTAAAGTAATAAGTGTCTTAATTGAAAAATCAATTTTTGCAATCAATTAATTATGTTATCAATACGAAAACGAAAAAATAAACGGTATTGTTATGAGTATGTAAAAGTGACACACGGTATAAATTACTATTTTATAAAAAGACTTGCCTGCAATATCGTAAAAAACTATCAAATTAGGCAAAATACATATTAAAACATGTTCAAAATGAGCATTATGAGTGAAAAAATGTGGTCGAAGTGACAAAGGTTTTCGATCGATTGATGGATGATGTTAGGTACTAAGGATACTTATATTTGTTCACTACATATTCATGGAGAAAGTGATTCAACAGAAGAAAGTCCTTGTCTGGTATTAAACAATATTTTTTAATATTAAATACTACTTTGGTATACACAGTAATATTATTAAAAATGTCATGTTGATCCTTAAAATTTTAAATAATTTATCTTATTAATTATACTCGTGATTAACTTTCATGTTATAAAGTGTTTTTGCAATTATTAATAGTTGGTTGGCATAATTAATTAGAATAGAGTTATAATTATTATTTGTTTTCATTAATTTTTTACACAGTTAATATTGAAACCTAACCTCTCAATCACACTTTTTTCCTTCTTCCAAACGTCCACGTCACTTCTAGAACCTTTTTAATTGCTCAAAACTATGTGCTTGCACAGAGTTATAAAAATGTAAATCACCATCAACAATATTTTCTAATGATCGATTTGTATGTAGAGATAATATTGCTTTTCCAGCCATTGTTGATCAAAACAGTACGAAACTTTTGAATTGGCGCTATTTCAAGATGGCGGCTGCGCTTGCGCTCATCACATGATGAAAAGGCCTATAGACGAGATGGCAAAAGATTATTGAACACTTAAATTTTCCATTCAACTCGATGAATCAACTCTACCAAATAATGAATCTCTACTCTTATCATAAGTTCGATTTATAAAAGAAGAAAACATTTATCAAGAGTTATTTTCTAAAAATTTGGAAAACGATACAAAAAGGAGAATCTATATTTAATACCATGCAAAAGTTTTTTCAAGAGAAAGAAATCCCTATTTGCAATATTTTGTAAGCAGCTATTAATGGTGCATCAGCAATGACAAGACGTCATAAGGGTTTTATAGCGTATTTGAAACGAGCAGCATCAAATGTACTCGCTGTACATTGTATTATTCATTGTCAGCATTAAGTTGCAAAAAAATTGAATAAACATCTGCATACGTCACTCCATCACTCCATTACGTTATTAGAGCAATCAATAAATAAATAAGATTAGAAGCAAAATTCATTGAATGACCGATTATTGGTGTTTGTCTGAATCGTTTTTTCAATCTATCTGACTCAGTTCTTGACTTTGTCGAGAATAGAGACGAAAAATATAAAGAAAACCCGATTCTATTAAAAAAAAATATTTGTCAAACCTGTTTAAAATATTTAATGAAGTTAACTTACAATTGCAAGGTGATAAGTTGAACTTAATTAAATCAAAAAGCGTCATAGCTCCCTTTGTGGGAAAACTTCTTTTATTTAGACGAAATCTAAGTAGAGGTGAATACAAACACTTTCCCAGACTATCAACACTCTGCGAAACAGGATTATTTACTTACTTCACTTGAAGGTTCTTCATGTTGATTTTATGGAGCATTTCCAAGATACTTTAAACATGAACGTACTAAGTTGGGTTTTACATCCTTTTGCAAATGCAGATACAGAAGATTCATCATATTTGGAAAAGAAACTCTTGGAACTCGCAATTAATGAAGAACTCAAAGTAAAATGCATACATAGATTTTAAGAAGTTTGTCTCCAAAAATCAATATCACTTTACCCTGGATTGTGGGCAGTAGAACAGAAGTTTTTAATTGTATTTCCTTCGCCCTATCTGGCTGATCCTGGATTTAGTGCAGTAGCTAATGTACTGTCAAAAAAGAGGAACAGACTGCACATCACTGAACATGGCGATCTGCGTTAAAACTCCACCAGCCTCAACCACCTCATTATTTTGTGTTTATCTCATTTTTTAATTCTTATTGATTTTGTGTTTGTTTTTAAAACTTTAAACAATTTTATTGTACATTTGGTTGTAATTTTATTAATTTCTACTTTATGATTTTTAATAGATAAATAAGCAGATAAATAAGGTACCGATAATATGCAACAATATTTGAATAGTTCATATAAAAAAATTACCACTTGTTTTTTATTTAGATTTTTGTCACAACTTTTTACATGTTTTATGTTTCGGAGGGGTGTTGAAACTTTGTTTTCTTCTAAAAGGAGCGGCGGTCCAGAAAAGGTTTGGAACCTCTGATATAGCACATTACTATAAATACCAAAACCTGAAAAAAATCATTTTTTTTTTTGTCATCGGCATCGACTGCTACGGCCATTAGCCTCGTGTTCTGTGTAGGCTTTGTTACTGTTTACCAGCGCCACTTTAGGAACAGTTCAAGACAGTTATATTCAAAATTCATTACTTCTCCTAAACAGACAGTTTTTCTACTCGACGCTTCTACATCCCGACCCTTCTACGCCCCGACGCCCCAGCTAAATATTGCCACACAAGCAATGTTTCCATATCAAACAATATAAAATGTCATATATAGAAAAAGACGGCGTTCATCCAACAGTCTGCATGTCTGATGGTGAGTTAATAAATTAATTCAAAATAAATTATTGTATTATGGAAATATGTTAGTCAGTGATAATGAGTATTATCATATTAGTCATTATTATTTAATAATAATGAGTGTTATTGTATTATTCAGTATTATGGAATTAATTATTCAATGTCATTTGGGCTGCCAGATGGACATGCTACAGATTGCATATGCTTTTAAATTATACATAAAAATTTTAAGAATCTGGGTTAGTGAGATGGCAATGCAATATAACTAGTGACTAATAAATTAACAGCTCAGCTGACTGGTGTGAATGACAGTTTGGTTGGCAGATGTTAATGTTACTACAGGAGTGCGTTTAGAAACCCCGCACGGCGCGTCTGACCACATGCATTAGAATAGGGCTCAGACGCGTCGTGCGGGGTTTCTAAACGCACTCCAGGATTGGATTGTCTTCCGGAAATACCACCGATGACGTCCCATGGAATTTTAAGAAATTTGTTTCGTGAAATTTAAACCCATGATTTCCAAAGAAAACAAAATATTTTCACCTATTGTGGTATTACCCTTGACAATTGGCTATAGAATGAATTAAGTAGTAAAACAAATGTGCTTAAATCTATTTACAAAAGAATCAAATATATTATCCAGAAAATTTGCCTGTCTCAGTATCCGAGGAATACAACTGTTAAAAGTACTACCAAGTCTATAAAAAGGAATATAAAATAATTGTGATTGCCTGGTATTACGAGTAGGAACAAAAATATTAATGTTAGATAGAATCTCAGGACAATCATATCTTCCATTAACAATATTAAAAAGTAAAATCAGGCCTCTATGTTTTCTTCTGGTTTCCAGAGAGGGTATTTTTAAAAACTGCTCCATTGTAGTATAATCATAAAAAGTTTGTAATTTAAAGGCTATGTTCCTAAGGAAATTGTTCTGAACACGATTGATTTTTAATTTATCCTAACATTTTCATAGATTTACTTATAACCAAAGAGATGTGGTGGTTAATCAGGAAAATCAGGACAAAATCCAGACAGTTAAGATGTTTCAAAAAATTGCTTGTAATAAAAAAATGTATTTATTATTATATAGTGCCTGAAAAACACATCAATTTTTATTTAATTCATGACATTTGACAACATTAAAAACATGCCTATCCTCTACAGACTACATGATAGCCATCTTAATTTTTTAAATAACAAGAGGAGTCATGTGGCACTTCATTTGAATGGGCTTGAAATGCTGAATTCAAAAATGTATCATTCTTTAAATCTAAACATAAAAGCAGATTTGTGCTATGAGTTATAATCAGGCAAGCAACAAAAACAACTATATTAGATCTAACAAAAGTTGAAAAAGATATGAGTCTGCCTGGACATTCATGAAGGCATGGAAAACCAGAAGAACATGTTCTGAGAAATCTGGATGGCAATCCTAGTAAATGTAAGACAACCATCCCTAAATGGCTTAATAGTACAAATAGGTTGGGAACAAAATTAAACTTACCAATTTGTCCAGATAACCAAATTGCCCATAATGATATCACATAATTAACATCATTGGAACACATGAACATCACTCTTTCATTTGTACGCCCATTACAAAATTTTGTAATATCTTTGGATAATTCATTAGCGCTCATAAAAATATTGGCATATGTATATTTAGCTATTCTATCCCTAATGGCTATTCGGTCTGGAAAGTGCTTGGGATTATGAAATACTGGGCCTGCAGGTATAATAGGAGGAGCATGATGAACTTTTGCTTGGACTTGTTGATACCTTTTAGAAAACTTTAATACTGAAGCTCTCACTTGTGTCTTAAGTAAAGACATATTTATTGCAAATACTGTATAAAATAAAATAAGTTTTAGATAGGTGAGGCCCAAATGTCAAATGTTGATTATATTGTTCTTCACAAAGATTTAAATAAAAACTATTATGATTAAAATAAAAAAAAATTTAATCACATAATCACTTTCAAATTTCGACCACCAATATTCACAAAAAACGTCGCAGAAAGTCGGAAATCGGAAACCAAACAACTATGAGGTTAATATCAAATTATATAAATGTCAAAGATTACCAACAGTGCAAAAATAAATTTACATGCCCCTATAAATTGTTTTTTTTTTTATGGAATCTAATATTAGATTAGATTTTAGATTATCGCTGCATAGCACACACTTGTTCTTTAACCTCTTCAAGTTGTTGAGCAGATTTTAATAAAGAATCGTGTTGATATCCCAAGTGGCTGCAAATCATCTGTAATTTTTTTAGGTTATTTTCACTATTTTCCATTGCTTGTTCTTGAACAGCAAAATTTCGAGCTGAATGCATTAATATCTAAAAATGTAAAATTTAAGAATATTTTTATTATCTACTACCATGATTATGATGAATACCTCTGTGCTTTTAGATCCTCTTGTAATTTGTCTTGCAAGAGATGAAACATTATTGACGTTCACTTGTACGCGATCAGCTAAGCGCATTTTAGAATCAGCAAATAATGATCTGGCACTAGTACTACTTGCAGATGCCATGTTTTCAAAATTTGTTATTAAATATTATGTGAATTTTATGAACAAAATCCATACATCCAATAATTGGAACTGGAACATCAATAAATGTGAAGTTAGAAATCGTTAAATATTTTTGAATTTTCTTCTTTTATTGGTTGTCTTTTTCATTTGCGAGAATCAGTCCTCTATATATGATATCTGAATATCACTTTTTTAAACAGGAAATACTGAATCTGGAAACTGACTATTGCAAAATAAAATATATAATAAGTACTACACACAGTACTACGTCTGTTTTAAAATAATTTAAAAACAAATTTGCTTTCTCAAGAAGTATTACTAGTCAGTCAACTATTTAAATAAAACAGAAAGAAGAAGACTTTGATTAAAATGACAGTGGACATTTGTCTGATTGGTCATTCATCATTTATTTGTTTACGTAAATAAAAATTAAAATAGAAGTTTTTATTTTTAATAATTACTAATAAATAATGGATCCTGCATTATTAAAGGAAAGGGAATTATTTAAAAAGAAAGCCCTAACAACTCCTTCGTAAGTAAATAATTTTGAGTTATTGACTTTATTTTAGTTATTTTTTTTGTAGGATAGAAAAGAAAAAAACAGAGTCTAAACCTGAGCCTCCTAAAGATGAAAAGAAAAAATCTAAGCCTTCATCTAATATCCCTAGTGCTCCAAAACTTGATATTAACACGTAAGTAAAAAATAATCAATGTTGATTTTCAATAGGTACATTGAAAATCCATTATTTGAATAGCGTTTTGCAGTAATTTTTCAACTCCAAAACAAGAGTTGTGCGTCTGTAGTTTTTTGTTTCTTACTTTAATGTCAATCTTCAAACATCGAACAAACAATATTATTTACGTGTAGGTACTAGTATTACAGAGAGCTTTCGAACATACTCAGACAACATAAGTATTTGTTAACTTTCCTTTTTCTCAGACACACATGTTAAGAACTACAGAGTCAGATTATAACCCTCAATTATTAACTATATCTTAAATAATGAGTGCTCCATATATATAACTGTTGTGGGCAGTGTTGTAAATTGGGCACTGATGATATTGACCGGACATTAACGTCAGCAGAATGCCCAATCAAATACGTGATTTACGAACATGACCAGCCAATATCAAAGACCAAAATATCATCTTTGACCCTAACACTAACTTGGGGAAATGCTGGGCTTTACTTCACTACAAAGAATTGTTGTCAGCAGTTCCCTCTATTCTACGTGTAAACTATAATGAACCATGTGAATCATTATTTATACTACTTAGCGTAATGACCCTCTTTTTACAAATATTTAAAAACCTAGCTGTAAAAAACAATTTTAGAAATTTCATATGTCACTCGGACAATCATACATACAATACCAGAAGGAAAAATCAGCTAATCCAAACAAGAACTTGAATAAACAAGTCCCGAGCAATAAGTACTTCTTTCTAAAATGCACTTTCACCCCACATTCGTAATCTAATCAACCAGGAAAATTTTCCCATGGGTAAAAATTCCACTGCTTATTTTCCAGTGGTATTATAAAACTGTATTCTCCACTAGGTTAGGAATATAATTTCTGTAGCAATTTAGATTTCTCTTATATTCAACATATGCCTGGTATTAAATATGAAAATATTAGAAACTGACCAATAATAATCAATAGTTTCAAGTTGTTATGTTGGGAATCATTGATTCTTGTCATGTCAATGATAATAAATAATGTCAATTTTTTATTCTTGTTCTTTCCTTGCCTTAAAAAAATAACTGTGATGATAGATACAATGATGGATACAAATAAAAATTTGTCAGAGACTCAAAAAAAATGGGGGATATATTATTGTTTCCATATCTGCAAGTATATCAGAGGCCATCTCCTTTGATAAACTAAATAATTTTATAATTTTGCTTTTATTTAAAGATTCAAATTGCCTCATTCCCAAAAATCTCTTGGGGTATTATTTGCTTTTCTTTCTGCCTCTTCTATATGGTTTAATTGAAGTAAAATAGCTTCATACATTTTTAGAAATTGGTATATTAGAAATAATAATATTAATATTTAAAGTAACAAGAAAATAGCAAAAGTGACTGGTAACAAATTAACTTTTATTCAGTAGAATCCATTACCAATATTCCCATTGGAAATTTGATTTCCTATAAGTATTTATATTTCCATATTAATAACTACTAATAGACCACTTTCCAATAAATATGCTATCCTGCATTTCTTACTTTTCCAATGAGCAACTGGCATGCCAGAAATTGATGAAGTAGGGTCACTCCTACTGAGTTTTCTATTTTATATGTCACTTAATATATTACAGATTTGAAATTTATTTTGAAACTCTCATGTTGGTTGACTTATTAATGCAAAATACTGTCTGTCTATTTGGTATAATGAAATGTATTTTTGAAAGGTATAAAACTTCTACAGGAAGTTCCCAATATCGTTTTGGAGTATTAGCAAAAATTGTTAAACATATGAAAACTAGACACCAAGAAGGTGAAACATATCCTTTAACATTAGAAGAGATATTAGATGAAACTAATCAGCTCGATGTTGGAAATAAAGTTAAACAAGTATGTTGAGTAAATTTTCTTGGTTCAAATTGAGAAATGAGTGGTTTTTTGTTTTGTTTTCAGTGGTTGCAGACTGAAGCTCTTAAAGACAATCCCAAAATAGAGGTAACACCTGAGGAGAAATTTGTATTTAAATCACTATATAAATTAAAAGATAGAAAAAGTTTATTGAAATTATTAAAGCAACAAGATTTGAAGGGAATTGGTGGAATTTTACTAGAAGATGTTCAAGAATCTTTACCCCACAGTGAAAAAGCTTTAAGGGTAAGTCAAACATTTTTATAAATTTAATCTTGGAACTTTACAAGACAATTATATTAAAATCTAGAGTATTGTTTAAAACTATACAAACATAATCTTAGGGAAATATGATACTGCATATAATACTAAACTTTAACCATTAAATATAATTTAAAATTACATACACAGGGTGAATCCTAAGTTGATCCTTTTTTTAACTGTTTGTATAGAAGTCATTAATAAACAATTTTTTAAAAAATATTAAAATGTATCCAATACACTAATTAAGCACTTTGATTCATATGCATTTTGAAGACACTAGTTATAAATAAGCAACATATTATTCTCAAATTTATTGTTTTCATATAAACATTCTACTGAACAGTATACATCCGATTAAATTACATTGACCAGTGAGCATGTGATTCATGATAAAAACCTAACACAATTGACACATCCATTGTTTAAAGTAAATTACATGTATTAAAATTCAGGGGCACCATGGCTTAGTTCTTATTTAGATGCACGTCAGGTATGTATAAAAATAGGTAATTGAAAAGTCTAACTATAAAAACAAATTCAAACATTTCATCAAAGGTTATAATCACTTCTTTTTGATGTTGATATTAATGATAGTAACAATAATTTTTGACATACTATGAACTAAAAAACCTTAAAAAACCTGCTTATATATTTTTAAATTCTTAGATTTTTCACAACACTGGATTTGACACTGATTGTTGATTGAAAGGTTTAGTTTTACCTTTTGTCAGACTTCTTCACATCAAACAAGAAAATCAAAGACAAAAATTATTTAAATATAATATAACTTTTTTATTTTATTAAGAAAATTTAATTATTTGTGCTTCTTGAACAAATCATTGTAGAACTCAAAAAAAAAAATTAACTTCGCACATACAGGGTATTCAAAAGTCTAAAAGGTGATGTTTTATCATTTATGGTTTACAGTTTTTGATCATTTTGGAGATTAATAATATAGATAAATATATGTTATATATTTCGTTTTTAAGGGGGAAAAAAAGCAAATTTAATAGAATATAATTGGGCAAAAAAATATAGTGTGGTCCATAAAAGCGGCTAAATTTTAAAAATAATGATATTTTTGACATGTTAGGAAAAATTAACACCCAGTATTGTATATCATTTGAAAGAGAAAGATAGGGTTCTGTTATTTTAAAAATTTTTAAACTGTAATTGTCCCCTTTAAAATTTAAATTTTGGCTACACACGAACATGGAAAAAAAAATAATTTTCGAAACATATGTAGTGCTAAATGATTGAAAATAAAAATAATGACCGATTAAACCAAGGAAATTTTCATTTATATAAAATTCTACTACGCACAGACTTTGAGATTTTTCTTAGTTTTTTGTTTTTAAATTTGTCAGATTTGTACGAAAGCTTCCTGGGGCCACTTTTTTTATAAAAAAATATTATCTCGCAATTGTGACTTATTATCTCATAATTGCGACATATTATCTCGCAATTGTAAGTTATTATCACGCAATTGTTACTTATTATCACGCAATTGTGACTTACTATCTCGCAATAGCGACTTATTATCACGCAATTGTGACTTATTATCACGCAATTGTAACTTTCTATCTCGCAATTGCGACTTATTATCACGCAATTGTGACTTATTATCACACAATTGTGACTTACTATCTCGCAATTGCGACTTATTATCACGCAATTGTGACTTACTATCTCGCAATTCCGACTTATTATCACGCAATTGATTTATTATCACGCAATTGTGACTTACTATCTCGCAATTGCGACTTATTATCACGCAATTGTGACTTACTATCTCGCAATTCCGACTTATTATCACGCAATTGTGACTTACTATCTCGCAATTGCGACTTATTATCACGAAATTGTAACTTGTTATCACGCTATTGTGACTTACTATCTCGCAGATTTAGAAACATAAATGACATTTTGTGTCTACCCAATACACTCACAAAAGAAATGATAAATACAATTGAATATTTGAAGAAGTATCTACCAGAATGTAACGACAGTATTTAATTCTATTTTAAATGCCAACTTTCGGAATGTTGAAATTGATTAGTTTCTGAATATAATAATACAAAATTATGTTTTATTTTTGCGAAGGAAATATTGTTTAACTTGTTCTTTTCTCTTTAATGTTATGTTTCTATTTTTGTTTATTTTATAATTTGATGTATGTACTACCAAAAACAGTATTTTTTTAACATTTATTTTTGTATGACAGTATTTCTCGTTAGTATCTTAAGTTTCTATTTGGCCTAAAAATGCATTACTCACGAACTTTTATTTTGTTTTACCATTTAAGACTGTTTTCTAATTTTTTTTTTGAATGATAACTTGTCACATTTTCAATACTAGTATTTTATTGTTACCTGTTTCACTTTTTAATAGACTCTTTGCATTGAATGTTGATATGTATTTAAATTTGTTATTTCAAATCATACATCACTGTGTACATAGATGTGGTTGATTGTATAACAGCAGTGCTTCACAGCGAACCAAGATGTATTTTGTTTAAATTGCTATAATTTGAACAATTTTATTTTTTACAACTATAGTGGTTCTTACAAATGAAATAATACAAGATATTCTTTATTTATATACAACATTTTTTCAGAAATTTAACTTCAATAGGAAATATACAACAAAATTTGTATGGTTTTCTTTTAAACAACTGCCTATATAATGTTTTAACAATACCTAGGTAAGTTAAAAAATTATCATTAAAAAAACAAAAATAGTTGTGTGTATTACTTTATTGCATATTAATATTTAAACAAGTTAAATAAAATTGTTTCTAAATTTTGTTTTATATCCCCACTTAAGAGTCGTGGCTAAATTATGTTAAATTCATTAAGTAGGTTGTAATATTTCAATAACAATTATGTAAATAATAAATATAAAAACTCTGCCTTTATATTCATTTCTTTCACTCCATTATATTAATTAGGATATCTCTTAAATTGACATATAAATCTACAAGGCTGTATGGATCATCACTAAACATAAAATTATTTTCATTCATTAAGAGTGTGCATAATTCAAAGAGATCATTATCGCAGATAGTTTCTGGAAAAGTTGCTTCATTTTTGCAGACTTCAAAATCGTTGATGTCAACTGGACACAGGAATTCCTTTGTATTAAATGTCTGGGGGTTTTCGAACATAACAACTGGCCTTTCATTTTGACGAACACTTTGCCTACTTCTGGTTATACGGTGACAATTCCAATCCCTCACAACGGTGTTTAACTCCTTCTGTAATAAAAATGTTGTACAAAATTAATTTAGTTGGATTTATCTTTATTTTCCATAAAAAGTGAGGCTCAAAAACTGCGCCTTCTATTATTCATGTTTGAGAAAAATATTTTTTATATATAAAAGTTGGTGCATCTCTTAAACCCCCATATTACCTCAATTAATAAAAAATAGAACGTAAGAAGGAAAGACAAAGTATTAAATGAATTCATGTTATTACCCATTATTGGGTACTATGCGAATTATGAACTTATATAAGATAATTTTTTCTAGGAAATAAGAATTAAATAGAATAAATAATTAATTTTCACTAATGTGACAATCTTATTATTAGGAAAGAAAACTCAAAGTCATTTACCACAGAATTTTTAAGAACTGTTTAAACAAGCAGCTACTAGTTTCAGGCTCTACGCGCCATCATTAGACAAAAAAAATGTATTGTAAAAATTAAGTGTAGGTTAAAAATTCATTATCTCAAATACAATATTCTATTATTTTAGAATTAGTCTGAATGTGATAATTAAAGTTTAAAAGCCAAATCATGCAAACTTGCGGTTAAGTTGAGAAGTGGAGAGAGAAAAATTATGAAAGAATACGAGGTAGGAAAATTGTTAACTGGAGATAACGAAGAAAGAGTGAGAGAATAGTAGAAAATAGTTAATTGAACCGATTCCTGGTATATACCGGGTGTTCAAATTAAAGTTAAATACCGCCGAAAATATGCATTTTATAAAAGAAAGTTTCAGACAAAAGTTTTATAGTTTTTTTGTTCTTAGTTCTACTTTAGAAGGATCTAAGTTTTGTAATATTAAACGAACCATATTCTGCAAAACAGAGAAATCATTTTGAATGCATTTCAAATGCATCCATCTATACCCATGGAGTTGGGAAGAATTTTGTAACTGATGGTCTATAAAATTTACTCAAATATCAGCTTCACTGAAATATTTTTTTCTAAACAATTTGTATTTGTTTAAAATACTCTTTAGTTGTCTTTTTGATATATTTGTTGAAAATCTCTTTCAGTATGTTTCGAATTTCACTATAATTACAGCCACTTAAAAAATAGTGTATAATAAGATTATTTCTTGATCTTGAATCCATCGTCTAGTGTTGTAAAGATCTTAAAAGATGGATAAAATTTAATGAATTAAAAATATGTTTAAACTCAACTCACCTGAAGCTACTACAAGCTCGAGAATAGAGAATCACTTCACTGTTATTTCACGAAACATCGACCAAAGCTCACCATTTTAAGCAGATATGTGACGGCACAATAACTCACAATTGCGTGATAATAAGTCACAATTGCGTGATAATAAGTCACAATTGCGTGGTAATAAGTAACAATTGCGGTATAATAACTCACAATTGCGAGATAATATGTCGCAATTGTGAGATAATAAGTCACAATTGCGAGATAATAATATTTTTTTATAAAAAAAGTGGCCCCAGGAAGCTTTCGATTTGAGAATTGGAATTTATTTCCTTTTATTCTTAATCTATTATTTCAGATATTACAAAATCAAAATGAAATCATATTTATTACAAGACCTATGGATAAGAGAAAGGTTTTATTTTATAATGACAGGACAGCCACTATGCCTATAGATGAAGAATTTCAAAAACTGTGGAGATCAGTAGCTGTGGATGCAATGGATGATGCAAAAATAGAAGAGTATTTAGACAAACAAGGTAATGTTTTTTCATAGACGACCATTCGATAAACTTGTATTTGCTTTGACTTTTATGAAATAGTCACATAATTGCATTAATAATAAATAATGTTTTACATCCATAAATAAAATTAACAGTCCTGTTAGTTATTATAAAATTATATATTTTTTTTTTTTCAGGAATACGTTCAATGCAAGATCATGGTCTAAAAAAAGCAGCAGCTCCAAAGAGGAAAAAGCCTGGTACTCGTAAAAAAGTATTTAAGAAACCTCGTGACAATGAGCATTTAGCAGACGTTTTGGAAACATATGAAAATGATACATTAACTCAAAAAAATTCAGTCTAGCCTATGAATTAACCTTATGTATTATTTGTTTACTGTTTATAAGTAATAATTTTGGATTAGGAGTTTGCTTTCTTTCTAATAAATCATTTTGGAGTTAAATTTATTTATTAGTACTGTTAAATCATTATTTTTTCTGTCAAACTACCATGGTTGCTAAACTCGTGTTTTAAGTAGGCAGTTTCTGTTTCTCTGAGCCACTTAGCGTCATGGATATATATGGAGGTGCCATGAAGCAATTGTGTGGCATAGGATACATGTTAAAAATTATCCCACTTTACAAGGCTTAAAAAAAACCTCTAACCAGGGTCATATTCAGGTCTAATTAAAGTCGTATGTGCAAAATTACAAGTTTTAAATGAATTAAGTATAAGATGTGTGTTCAACAAATAATAATCTAATATTGATCCGAAATTGATTCCTATACTATTTGTTTACCGTTTTCTGACTGAATTCTTGTTTGAACGCATTTATGACTACTTGGAACATTGGACTTTCAATCAGGTATTTTCTTTAAAGATTTTTGGAATGCTAAAAGTAAACCTGTGCATGAGTATGATGGAAAAAGCACTGTCCAGATTGCGAGTATTTAGTCGTATCAATTTATAAACGGTTTGCTGACGTATCATTAAGGGCTCTTTCAGACACAACGATTTTGTCTGTATTTATTTTTTTCGTGAGCCGTTGATAGTACACTGATAGAATTAACTACAGCTTTCATACTGGATGGAGACGGATTTTTTCCATACAGTCGATTTGAAAACAGCCGTGTCAACGACTGATATTATACGGTAATGTACTGTCGCTGTTTTATCAGTGGCCTATGTGACTTTATGCACGATTTCACAAATGATGATTTTTAGTTATCTGTTGTTGCGTGCTGTTTGGTTTTCGTTTGTGCTCTTGTATTTTGGTTTACTCGTCAATATAACCATGAACAATATTGATGTAGAACTGCTCATATCTTTGGTAGAAGCTAGACCGGATAAGTCATTAGAACTGTACAAGGATAGAAATTTGACAAAGAAGGCTTGGGAGGAAATGTGGAACAAATTAAAATCTCATTTTAATGAGTTGCAAGATAAAGAGTAAAATGCATGAGGTGAGTTATATTTAATTTAATTGTAAACTATAGTACCATTTATCTAGACCATAAGCTTAGGTAAATAAGCACAAAATTGTTTATATGTATTTTCTTAAAACTAAAATAATATGTAAATGTTTCTGTTACAGTTTCAACATTTGTTTACAAAGTAGTAGCATCTGTCAGATATAGAAAGTAGTAGCATATTTGTCGCATATTGTTTGCCGCGTGATGAATGTTCCAGTAATAAATCATCTAACCCTTTAATTGTCCTAGTGTCATAAAATAATAATAATAATTATATTTAATCTAAGAGGTCAACGTTAATTGGTTGGTGAAAGATTCACCACCTCTTTGTTAAAATTCAAAATGTACACTCGACATATCACCTCGATCTACTTAATATTGAAAATACGTTTTTCTATTGGAAAATGCGAACCTTGAAACGGTCGCAAAAGGTGTTGGTGTTGGGTGAGGAAATAGGGCATGCTAGGTCCATCTATTCCTGGGAGACATTTATGTTTCTTACTAACAAATTCTATGAACTATATTCATACCATTGCATAAAACAAGACATTGACACTGATATACTCAATGATGTTAATAAAAATATTAAAGAAGAGGATCAAGATTTGAGCATTGGGGAACGCAAGGGATTTCAAAATAATCGTCCAACCTGTAACCACATTTAACAAATTATTTTCCAATATATAAGAATGAAATAGACCCATGAGGCTTGGTCAAGTATGAGAAATTGTAAATCTCTTGTTTAAAACTCCACTATTACAGCCGAAATGAGTTTTAATTATCTCCTTCATTTTTATCATTATTTGAGATCGCTTCCTGTAAACGTACATGAAGAAACTAAGTTGTTTGCCTTTTGGGTCTAAGCACGATTTGTTGTAAATGTCTAAAAGGATGTCAAAGAAAGGCATGTAGGTGCATGAAATTAAATATAAAATGCAATTCAAAATGTGAATAGAGCTATTTTTGTAATGTTTGTTTTTAGGCGTATTTCACACTATTTCTAGTTTTCTTTGTGTTGTTTCTATTTTTTTTACTTTGTTTTTAAGCTATTGCAAAGCTTTTATCGTGGGCTTTAAGCGCGGCGACCGAATCAAGAAATACCGTAACGAAAAAAAAACCTAACACCACCCACTCCGACCGGCACAGCGGTGCGGCGTTGAAAGCCGTGCATCGTCTAACGTCGTTTCAGTTCGGCAGACTTCGGCACGGTGTTTGTGTGCGTGCGACTAGACGTATGCGTGAAGATTAGCTGCTAACTGCTCATAACTGATTCTATCTCTTTTAGACACAATTTCGGAAAAATTGAATTTGAAAATGAATAATGATCCACAAGAATCCACAACAAAATATGGGACCACCATTGACGCGGTATTTTCCAGATATTTAGAGGATATCAAGTCTCAAAAAAATGTTTCTTATTTCAGTTACCATAAACCTATAGTTTCAATGATAAAAATTCCTGAATAACCTACATGTATTGTAAGATAACTTCTCATTTATTCAATAAAAGAAAAAAATTGTTTTCTTATCGGTCACCATGCTCAAAAAGTGTAACTTGAATTAATACCAAAGAAAAAACTTGAATTCATATCGAAAAAAAAATACTGCATAAATAAAATAAATAAATAATTATAATTGCATAAGTTGATAAAAATGCTATGCAATAGCTTTACCGCGGCAGTCCCCGAGTGCCACTCGTATTTTTTTAATATATTTATATTATATGCATTTAATTAAATGCTTTTTCTTTTATTTAAATTCATTGTTTTATTTGAAACGCGTTCAGAGTACTAACACACAATAGCCAGAACGCGACGTGAGTAAACAAAATGCTCCAGAATGCAAAACAAAAGCGTGTTAACCAATATTTCGTGTGGTGGGTAGTATACTTTACCCACAACGCGTTATGGATAATTAAGTTTACTCACTGGAGAAAACGTTTCTAATCGCGTCGTGGATAAACTACTATACCCATAATGCGTTGTGGACAAAAAATTCGGGCAATGGGCGATTTCGGCTATTGCGAATAACATTACATCAGTCTGAAGATAATAATATTTATTAATGCCAGGAACAATATTATATAAAAAAAATACATATACAATTGTATGGTATAAGTCAGAAGCCAGGATAATCTGTACTAGTTTGATACCTACAAAGTGCACACTGGGGTGATTTAAAAATGAATATAGTGGTGCATTTGCTAAGAAATATGGGGAAACCCAGCAAAACCCATATTACTATTGAAAACTAGTATAGATTTCTGTTGATTTCACAAAGTATTTACTAATAATAATTACAATCACTTCGTTTACATAATCTAAGCTGTAAGGCTCAATAAAAATCAAAATTTGACCTTATTTTTGAAAGCTGATAGACTCTTAGTATTTTTTAAAAGATCAGGAAGCATATAAAATTGCAAACATTTGTAACAGCATTCCTTTTCCAGTAGGGTAGTTCTGTGCGTCGGTAGACAAAAATTATTTCTAAACCTTGTATAGTGAAGGTGGTCTGCTATATATTCGTTGAATATACTTTTATTTTTATACACAAACATAATACACTCATACGTAACTAGCATATACTGTTAACAAATTTAGATTTTTAAGATTCGGTAAGCTTTAGATTAGCCTATATTCGAATTGTATTACAAAGACTTCTTGACAGTGTGAATCTCCCCAAAAAATAATTTCATAGCACATTGAGGAATAGAATAGACCATAATACACTGATATAAGATAAGAATGATCTACGACTTTTTAAACTTGTAACTGCTGAGCCTTCCACAAAGTGAATGTAGATGTTCCATCTAAGTTAGATGCTCATCAATTATTACGCCGAGAAATTTTGTCGATTTAAAATATTCTAGTATTACATAAGTTCATTTTTATTACGACTGTGCTTGAAAAGTATGCAATTAGTTTTAGATAAATTTAATAATAGCGAGTTTTTACCAAACCATTTTAAAATTCTCTCTACAGCATTTGAGGTATCTTTTTCAAATACTCTGTAATGGTTTTTAGATAGTAAGACATTTGTGTCATCGGCATAATTAGTGAGAGCTACAGAATCATTTGTAAAAATTTTTAGTAAATCGTTTAGATAAAATACAAATAAAATAAGACCTAAGACACTTCCCTGTGGAACACCCAGCATAGTATTTTTTGATTTAGAGTAATATTCGCTATTGTCATATTTAAAACAAACCCGTTGTGTCCTATTTGAAATATAATATTGAAAACAGTCATATGCATTACCTCGCACCCCCATTTTGTATAATTTATTTAGAAGTATATGATGATTCACACAATCAAAGCCTTTGTTAAATCTAAGAAAACTCCGTGAACAATATTTCCCGAATCTAGAAAGTGTAAAATTCTCTCAACAAAATTGAAGACTTCTGTTGTAGTTGACTTACCACTTTGAAACCCATGCTACGTACTTGTGATTTGAGTAACATGAATTAAGTTGGAAGTGGTTGAATATGCTCGTCATAAAAACCATGTTGATTGAAATATTTTTTTCAACTTGATAGTATAAGAGTTTTTTGTAAAAGTATTTCAAATACCTTGCTAAAATTAAAGATGATAACGACAGATCTAAAGTTACAAAAATATCAAACTGACTGTCTTTTTTTATAGATTGGACAGATCTTAGAAATCTTCCAATAAGGTATTGTTTTAGGCTTTAAACAAATTTAATATTAATTATAAAGGAGAAGTGAGAACAACGGCACAGTCTCTCAAGATGAACGCGGGATTACGATTGGGACATGTAGTCATCCTTGATTTAATAGTTTTAAGAGCATCAAGAACTTTTTTTTCATCAAATGAGCGAATGTCATTCACTGCAGTATGCAAAAATGAAACGTCAGAAGGAACTGTATTATATAGATGATATTGTAAAATAATTACTGAAATAATCTGCAAATGCATTAATTTTGCCTGGGCTTTATAGGAGGAACAAAAGTTGAAATAGCTATTTGTGTATTAAGGGCGAAAAGCGATACTTTGCCGCTTGAGACAAAGTTGCCCGCGCAACTCGATTACAATTAAAACGCACAACCTTTTGATTATAGGTTCTCGGCAAGATAGAATATAATATTCAAATTTAATCAAAGACTCTTTAGATGACGTCGTATGTCGACATACATCACTTCGTCCAAAATGATTCGATAAGGGAGATAGTAATCAAATTTCTGTAATACCATTTATTGTGAATATTTTAGAAAACACACGAAGACAATGCCACCGACAAGTCACTAGTAAAGGTGACGTTTGGTGGTAATAACAAAATGAAGGCTTATTTTACATTGGACATATTTATTTACAAAATATAACTAAAAAGTAAAGATTACAAAGGCGTTTAATTAAATTTTTATTTTCTTATAAATATAATTTGAAAACCATACTGCTCCTGTGAAAAAGTGAAGTAAGGCCATTAGCCTAAAACAGTTTTTGAAAGAAGCATCTGAAAAATAAAAAAAATATTACTATATGGTGTCAATTATAGACAGACCTAGCGGCCGCAAGGTGGTACGATCGTACCTCCGACTGGAATTTTGTGACGTAGTTGGGGGATCATCAGGAATTGTCATCTGTAAGGATTTTAAAAAATATCGGCTAAAAATGATCGAACCTCCGGCTGAAAATTTACCTATCACCTCTTTGAAGATCACAGATGAGGAATGCAAATCTTTAGATGACTAGAACAGTGCTAAAGAGCTGTCTGACGCCCACAAATTTGTATTTTTTTTGTTGAAATTTACAATATACATTTGATTAGGTAACTTACTTGACATGTCTCGTTGACTCCGGTAGTTTTTTTTTATTTTGAAAAAAAATATGAATATTGAAACTATTGTTGTTTATTTATTAAAATACATTTTATTTATCATAATATTTAAAATAAACAACAATAATATTGATAATTATAAGAGGTACGATCGAACCACCTTGCAGCTGCTAGCTCTTATACTATTAGCAATTTCAATGTAATAGCCAAGCATAAAAAATATAAAATAACGACAGCTTGAGTCGACTTCTTTGATATCAGAGCGGTCAGATTCTTATTGAAAATTGACGTTTTTGCTACTTATTTCTGGACTGAGAAAAATTACTGCAAAATATATTGTCCCTTTGTGTGGTCATGTATTACGTAAGCAAACTATCAATGATTTTAGACCCCGCACCACCGTGTATAAGCAAAAATGTGAAAATCGTGAACCCCTCCCCCAAATGATAAAACAAGAATTTTTTTCAAAACTTTTATCCAGTATCAAAATTAAAATTTACTTTTTTAAATCCATTTAATGTCGTAGTACATCTGAGGTTCTCCGAATTGAACATCGTTTGTTCAGATTTGATTATTTTTTCTTTGTATTCACATATTAAATTAACATTCTGTATATGAAATTAATTATTTACTGAATTAAACTGTTTAATTTCATATGCAGTTAATAATAAACATGTTCCAATTTCACCTACAGTTCGATGTGTAAATTATAATAAAAAATACTGACTTGAAATTTAAATATTGTTAATTAAAATGTTTAATCTGTGATAATATAAATTTAGACGCAAATGAGAAATAAAAAGATTGATTAGCAACATGTGACAGTATTACTTACAAAATTCGCCTTTGAATTTTATTCATCAGTACATTTAGAAAAACTATAAAGGATACTATACTTATTAAGTAGTGCAGCGTTACGAAAATTCTCGAATCACTAATCTATTTCTAATAAGAAATATGAAAATAAATTCGGCATAACTTAGCCCCTTTGATAAAAATATCAAAAAATAAATTAACTGTCTTAAAATATGCACTACAAACAATCAAAACGATCAACCACCATTAATCTGTTAACACACGACGGTTTGAATTTTCCGCCTATTAACGTACATGCGCAGCAAAATATGAACTCTGAAACAATGAATTGTCGCTATATAATTTTACTAAGGTATATTATTTATATTTGTATAGGACATTCTACTACATATTTTTATAAAAAGGGGAAAAATATTTGTCGGTTCCTAAACAACCTAATGTGAAAACAAACGAACAAACGCAGGATTCTAACCTGCGATATATTTTTGCCAGACCACTGTCTAAACCGCTCGATCTCATGCGAGCGAAAAATTAATTAGAAACGAAAGATTTCAATTCAACCAAAGTACTTAGTTTATTTTAAATTGTTTTCAGCCTTTACAATACTCCCCCGTTCGTCCCATGTTGTTTTGTATTCTTCGGTAGCATAGAAGGACAACAAAATATATTTTTTCTACGATCACTATCCAAAGTAGAATTTTGTCCTTCAAGATCCAACCACAAAGTTAACATTTTGCGCCAAACAACTTTGTCGCTCGCCGCGCGACAAAATTGACAGCTTTGTTGCTCGCCTAATTTTAATTAGGTATGATATAAATACATACAATATAGATTTATAAACAAACATAAACACATAAACCCCTGGACAACATTGACGCACCAATATACTTCAAATAATATAATATTGGTGTGTTAATTTTGTCCAGGAGTATATTATAAATTGTGAATTCTATCCTGGTTATATCGATACCTTTTTGCCAGACTAACGTAGGCGATATTTGTTTAAATGGCACTTAAGATAGTCTGGCAAATAAGTATCGATATATCTATGAAATCCTACATATTCACTTTGAATTTCTTATCCGCAAATAGGTATTCGAAGACAGATTCAAAATCATTATCTATAATCTATAACGTGCGAAGGGTGGATTACCCGAAGGCACGTAGGCCTCATTAGGCCCATTGTACATCCTCCTAAGATGATAGGCAACTCCTAGCTCGTGAGTCAGCCTACAGATTTAATGTAGTTGACAACGTCGTCAAGAGGTTTTTCTCTTATATCGGCCGGTGTTAGCCTATACTCGCCGAACACAAATCGTCTAATAAATGAGAGCGTCGAGCAATCCTAAAGAATATGCTCGATGGTCTCATCTTCTTGTTTGCACCCTCTACAGAGTGCGGATTCTGATAGCCCCATGATATGGAGATGCTTCCGTACTTGGCAATGACCAGTCAGAATGCCTGTGACTAGGCGTAGATTCTGTCTAGTCATAGTCAAGTATTTGTTTGCTGCAGTGTTGTCAGGATAACTTAAGAGCTCCCTTGTAACTCCGCAGTTTCTTGTTTCATCCCATCTTTCCTTGAATTTCACAAGGGAATGTTCTAATTAGGTCTGTCACTACCGATTTTGTCAGACCAATAGAAGGGCCAGGTCCAAAAAGTATTTGGTTGGCTGCTTTCTTGGCTAGTGAATCAGCAAGACGGGTTACCTTTCGTTGTGGCGTGACCTTTGATCCATCTTAAGGTGACCACATTGTTGATGGATACTTCGACCAAAGCTTCGTGACAATCTAGTACTAACCCTGAGTAAATTCGTGGTCTGTTCAGGGTGAATAATGCTCGCCTGCTATCTGTATAGATGAGCATGTTCCATCCATTATAATTTGTATTACTCCTTTCTCATGACGAAAAGCATGTAAATTGAACGTATGTTACAAGCAAATGAATATATTCAATAAATATAAGTTAATTTTCAACATATTTTCACAATATAATTAGATCTTAGCGAAATTAAACAATATCCATTAGAAAGATTCGGGAGGTAGGCAATATATTATTCACGATACGCAATTTTTAGACTTTTAAAGTGTGCTATTTGCAATTAAATGTAATTTGATAGTTTAAATTTATATCCATTTCTTAAAATAATGTGATCCAATAAAAAATCTTGTGTGCCTTTTAAGCGAAAAGTTATTTGCCGCTTGCTTCGCGTCGTGCGGGCAACTTTCTATCTCAAGCGGCAAAGTATCACTTTTCGCTCTTAATACACAAATAGCTATTTTTATTTTTCTGACTTATAACTCGGAAAAATAGATTTAAGAATCATTTCATGTCGCCTTTACCGTCCATGTAAAAATATTTAAATCCTTTGCCCCTTTAAGACTGCTCATGTAAAAATATTTGGCCCCTTTACCTTATACATCTGCCCATGTAAAAATAGTTGGCCCTTTATTCTTTAAACTCGTCTGTGTAAAAATATTTGGAATTTTTACTCCTTAAGCTTGCCCTTGTAAAAATTATATTTGGGCTCTTTACCTTTTTGATTCTAATATCAAATTCATATACTCAATTCTGGAATTCGTTGAAGCTTGTGCAAAAATCATAGTTACTGTACGTTCCTCGCGTAAGATCAACTTAAAACAATGATTTTAACTTGTCTATAACTTTCGCTTGCAATGAGTAATTACTCAAATGTAATCCTTTTATATAATGACATAAAAACTTTCAATCATTTACTCAACTTTTAAAAATGGCCGCCTATTGGGGGTTTAGTGGCGTGTTAATATTATAAAATGTAGAAATAATATTTTTAAACCAAATAACTCACATATTCTTTATTTCTTGATAATTATAGATGATATTGGAAATTCGAAATAATAGTTGTGACGTAGCGGTGTTATTCTTATTGTAATCGGACTGTACCCGTGTCTAGCAGTGCATGAAATAAGCTCCATAAGAAATGCATTGCATTTTAAAAACGCTAATATTTAAAGCACTATAGTTAAACCGAGAATTATAGAAATTAATAGGGTTCTCGACTTGAAGAAATTATATATTATAGTAAAGTTGATCGGAACTTTTATTCTAGAGTTTTTTTGCCGTCGCACATACCCACAGACGACCATAATCTATTTTTCTACCAGAAAAATAAAAAAATATATTTTGTGGCTCTTGTACACTTCCGTAGTTTTCAGTGGTTTGTTTTCGCATTAGGTTGTTTAGGATAAATACAATAACCATGATAATAAAACTTACTAATAATCAGAAAGAATAGAAATGCACAGCCACTCATAACACTTGTTAAACAAAATTCTTTATTCGTTTCTCCTCTTATTGTTAATCCCAGCAGAGGCATACCAACATATTGTAATGTAGAAATACTAAGAATTACTAGGATGGCTCCAAATATTAAAACTTGTTTTGATTTTGAATCGGCTACCACTAAAATGAAACAAAATTAATATTAAGAAACTTATATTTCAATTTTATTTTGATTCAACCAGAGATAACAGCAGATGTAACTACAGACAAATATCGTTCTGTCGTGAATAAGACATATTCTGAGGGACACAGGAGGGTAATTCATTATTCTCGTTTTGTTTATAAAATTATTTACATATCTTAAAAAGCTAAAATAATTCAACCTATTTTATTGCAATTGATCCCAAAAAATTTGGAATCATTAGTTATTTCAAGTTTAACTAAATTAGATGTAAGAATTTTCAATAAATTCCAAGACCTAGTTAATGTTAAGTTGGATGTCAAGTATTTTGTACTAGATGTGGCAACTGGGTTTAATTTTGTATGTTATTTATTATCGGCGTATAACGGCTTACAAATATTCATTGATAAAATTGTTTTGTAGCGCCCTCAAATACTTTTGTTTACCCCTTCCCTTACCTCACACCACATGTCTCTTCACTCCTCATCTACTACTGGAGCGTATCGACTGTGGTATCTATGTCGGCGTCAAGAAAATTATATTTTAGTAATGAGTATCTATCTCCTGTTATCTCTGGATGTAACTGACTGCTATACGTAAAACATTTGCCAAGCAAATATGACAGCGTTGTGAAGACGAACAGTAAATACTGCAATTGTCAAGTTATAGAAAAAAAATTTTGTTGGTTACAAATAAGTAACTCATATGACAATAATTCGTATTAAAGAAGTAAAAATCTTCTTCTTTAACTCATTTTGTATGTTATCCAACATTCTATCCCGCGCTAGCTATTTCCATTGTCTTCTCAAGGCCGTTACTATACTTTGCTCCTTTTCACAAGACATGGTCTGCAATGTTGTATTTTAGTGTCCATCATTTATTATCTTTCCTTCCATAATTCATCATGGCCTGCAAAACTTTACTTCCATCAGACAACGATTTGTGTTTTGTCTTAAAGCCTTTATTCTTGCTTTCCCTAGATCTCTGTGGTAGCTTCGAATTTTTTTCAACTATTTAAAAATTTACAAAAAATTAAAGTAGTTAAAAAAGTACTTACTAAAATATCCAAAGGCACCAACCCAGCACAATGCCCACAAACATATAGGCCTCCTTTTTTTATCAATATTTATCCAATGAGATACTCCAGTAAACAAAAAACTAGTAATAGATAAGCAACCAACCAAAGTTGTCATATCTCT
This sequence comes from Psylliodes chrysocephalus, assembly GCA_927349885.1. Classification (NCBI taxonomy): domain Eukaryota; kingdom Metazoa; phylum Arthropoda; class Insecta; order Coleoptera; family Chrysomelidae; genus Psylliodes; species Psylliodes chrysocephalus. The sequence goes on along the minus strand of OV651820.1, from coordinate 34,217,627 downwards.
CATATTAATTTTGGCTACTTCTTGGTAAACGTACAATGGAAATAAACTGTAGTAAACGAAAATCGAGAATTTGGTTGTTAATACAGTCAAGAACGACTTGTAAAATGTCGGCTGCTTTAATATTTCAAGTCTAGTTATGGAATATTTTTCAATAGTTGTAGGCATGAATACTGCAGGTCTTGGTGTGTAGACATCTTGCTCCAAGATGTCATACGAATATGTATTGTTATTGTTGACTGGCAGGTCTGAGAAAAGAGGCATAGGCACACCTGAAATACCTAAAAGATAACAAATTAAATGCAGTTTTTCTACAAAAATATTGTTGCATAGACTAATGTTATTTTTTTCTCCCAGATGAATATTAGCTTATCTACGCACAGACTACGAAATGAAAAAGTATGCTATTGCGTTCAACTGAACGAATATATTTCATATCCATTCTACCTAGTAAGAACACTGCAAAAAAATGAAAATCCAATCAAAGTTCATATTTTGGTCACCCGGCTATTATTTTTTAAAATTTTAAATAAGTGATAATTCTGTCAAACCAATTGTCAGTTTTATCGGATCGATGGCGTAGGTGTCTTACGCGCTCGCATTGATTTGCAAGCAATTTTGTGGTTGAGAGATACACGCCAGCTTCGAATCTAGATAATGTGAATTTTTAATTAATTTGCATGGTTCCCTATAGAATTTGATGGATGCCGTATTAACAGAAATTTAATTTCTGTTGATATGACATCCATATTTTAAAAATCTCCAACCGTTACCGTTTCGATAATAGTCAGTGGGGTTTTCCTCACCTGTAAGTCAAATGGCACCATCAATCATCCTTAAGTCGCTCTGGAGCGCCACGGCAATTAATAATAATATGCGTCCCTTCCCCGGACAAGCTCAGCTTTTATGGTTAGAATTCACTCGTAACTGAGTGAATTAGGGAGAGTATTAGTAATATAGTATATTTCTAGTTATTGAAATTAAATATACATTAAAATGAGTTATTCGATAAATAATAGCATTTCTATTATTAAATAAACCATACATTTTAATAAAACTATACGAAATCAATTAAATTAAAGAGTATTTTTTTAATTGCCCTCGCGTTCTGTGTAGGCTTTGTCACTGTTTCCCAGCGCCACTTCAGGAACAGCACTGTTAATTAGAACCCAACAGTGAATGATCGAGTGGGGAATCCTACCAAGGCATCAGAATTAATTTTAAATAATTAAATTAAATAAAAAAATCCCGGCCAACGTTGGGATTCGAACCTGGGACCCTTGGATCCACAGGCAGAGACTCTACTACTGAGCCACCCACCCCTTAAAAGAGTATTAAAACTAAATTTGTGTCGATGGAGCAGTGACTAGGTCATTTGGCTTTTAAGCAAAGGTCTCGGGTTAATTCTAGGATTGGAGACTAATTAAATGAAATCCTCGACACCCTCATCAGCCGCCTCAAAAATGACACTCACTACACAACATATGCATATTCAGATGACCTGGTCATTCTGCAAACAGGGAATTTTGAGAACATACTCTGCGAAATAATGCAAGTAGCTCTAAAAATTATAGAACAGTGGTGCAAAGACCATTCTCTGTCTATCAATCCTAAGAAGACAGAAATTGTCCTTTTCACAAAGAAAAGGATGAAAATGGAATTAAACCCTCCAGAACTCCTAAACACAAAACTAAACTTTGCAAAAGAGGCGAAGAACCTAGGTCTCACCTTTGACAGCAAGTTAACATGGAACTCGCATTTAGAAAACAGAGTTAAAAGAGCATACATTTCTTTTAAACAATGCCGCCGAACTGTGAGGCGCACCTGGGGTTTCTTCCCCAGAGTCGTCGCATGGACTTAACTCTGCTATTAAAGACCTATGCTGTCATACGGTGCAGTTGTCTGGGCACCGAAACCCAAAAATTAACAGCTATCCGTAAACTAGGACAAATTCAAAGAACAGCATGTCTCAACATAACAGGAGCCATGAAAATAACACCGACCAGAGCCATGAAAGTCATTCTTAGTCTCACTCCCCTTGATATTTACATCAAGGAGGTTGCTCTGACGACAACGACACGCCTCTTCACGGTTAGAATAGAAACTGATGTAGGATCTGGTGAGGCGAGACGCCGCTTTTGGCAGGAGGCGCTTGATACGCTCCCACTGCTTTAAGTGAACATGGACTCCATCTCACCGAGATATATCTTCCATAAGCCATATAAAATTATAATAGAACAAATAGAAGAGCCGGATGTGGCAGGTACGATTCATATCTACATCGATGGTTCTAAAACAAAACAAGGCTCAAGATGTGGAATATACTCCAGATTCTCAAACCTTAACATAAAATGGGCTGTGAGCAATAGTGCCAGTGTAGTTCAAACAGAGCTAACGGGGATTATCATAGCAGCAAAAGAAATACTCAAAAACAATATCACTGGAAGGAACGTGCTCATCTATGCAGATAACAGACAAGCACTACTCACCCTGAACAGACCACGAATTTACTCAGGGTTAGTACTAGAATGTCACGAAGCTTTGGTCGAAGTATCCATCAACAATGTGGTCATCTTAAGAAAAATCAAAGGTCACGCCACATCGAAAGGTAACCGTCTTGCTGATTCACTAGCCAAGAAAGCAGCCAACCAAATACTTTTTGGACCTAGCCCTTCTATTGGCCTAATTAAAGAACATTCCTTGTGAAAATAAAGGAAAGATGGGATGAAACAAGAAACTGCAGAGTTGCCAGGGAGTTCCTTAAGTTATCCTGACAACACTGTGGCAAACAAATACTTGACTATGACTAGACAGAATCTGCTCCTAGTTACAGGCATTCTGACTAGTAAGCCAAGTACGGAAGCATCTCCATATCATGGGGCTGTCAGAATCCGCACTCTGCAGAGGGTGCGAACAAGAAGATGAGACCATCGAGCATATACTTTACGATTGTTCGACGCTCTCATTTATTAGAAGATTTGTGTTCGGCGAGTATCGGCTAACACCGGCCGATATACGAGAAGCACCTCTTGGTGACGTTGTCAACTACATTAAATCTGTAGGCTGGCTATCATCTTAGAAGGATGCACAATAGGCCTAAGTGCCATGGGGGTAACCCACCCTCCACATTTTACAGCTACAGATAAATGAAATCTTTTTTCAGGTTTATTTTATTATATTATTATTATTATTTTTAAATTAGTTATTTCATCTTAACAACATGAAATAATTTTTTTTTTAGATTTTCGTTAGTGGGTCGTAGAAAAAATATATTGTACAACTCGAGTGGATTTTCCGCATCGCATTCAGACTCAAACTTCGCCTTCGTGCGATATAGCTATCATATCCACTCTTGTTGTACAAATTACTATTTTCACGTCGATGAAACGTGTTAACCTGCTTATTTAAATAAGTTTTCAAACCCGCTATATATCATTTTAGGTTACAAATTAATGAATATTTAGTTGCTATCACCCACAAAATGTAAGTAACCGTATTTCCGCTGTTTTCACATTTTTATCCTAAAAATTAGTTTAAACAACAAGTTCGTATTACATTTATTTTTATCAATGCAATTAAAATTACGTTCATATCTTGTATAAACACGTGTCCGGAAATACGTCCTTTGGGAGTAACACGGTAACATAAAAATTATACGAGTGTGGCTGGTTTTGCATTTGTTTTTTATATGACTTATTGAATAATTTTTAAAGTGTTTTACTGATGGTATTTTGTCAAAATTAAAAATATTGTGATTCTATTTGCAATACAATTTCATAGGATGGTAAAGATAAAATAACAGGTATAAAAATATTAGAATACATTAATGTTTTCTGTTAGTTTATTTTTTTAAACAAATAAGTTGAACAACCGCGAATAAAAACTTTTATTTACTCCTATTAAATTATATGTTAATTATTTAACTGCTTTCGAGCAATTAATAGTACCCGTTAACAAACAGCGTGAGTTATTATAACTCACGCTGGACTCCTAGGATAATTCGGTATGTAATTATTTTAGGTTGCTTTAATAATGGGCATTAATGGGTGCAGCAAAATTGCACTCTATGCAATTTACAGATTTAGAAGCTCACGGACCTATTTTTATGGTCAGTGTATCAAACACAAAAACAAAAATTGCCAGAAAATTACGGGAAATGTTTATACTATAGTTAAGAAATATTTCAATCTTCCTCCTATCGATATAGGTATCATAAACGTTATTATTCTTTAAATTTCAAAGTGGAAAATATTGCTTTCAAAGAATTGGCATTAACAAATTTAGAGCAATGGGAAAAGACATAAGCTTTGTCCCAACATCTCACAAAACCGTAATATTACGGTCATCGTCATGCGCAGTAAATAAAAACCGTTCGACTTTGGGCTTTATTGATAGGTTTTTATTTACTGCGCATGACGATGACTGTAATATTACGGTTTTGTGAGATGTTGGGACAAAGCTATTGCTACATTTTTCGGCAACTTTATTAGTAGATGCGGGGGGGGATATAACGCACTGAAGTGCCATGGCGGTTGGCGATCAACTTGCATATTTCAGTCCCACATATTCAGTTAACTGATGGTTCAAATTTTACAGATAATCCTAATTAATAAACAAAATGAATAATTACAACTAAAACTTTTATACCATTGTTATAACTATTAATATTTGTAAATAAAGTTATTTTTCTGTACTTGCATCTTAGTATTTATTGTTTGACGAATTACAGCACTCGCCTATGGCTCGTGCTGCAAACTTCATCTTCGTGAGTTATGACCTACATTACCGCTCGTTGAATAATATACTATTTTATTATTAATTACCCACTTTTATCTACTCACATTTTTTTCTATACATTAATTAAAATGGTACGAAATAAATAGATAAAAGAATAATTATTGTGTGGGTTATATTATGATAAATAGCAGAAAATATCAGACAGTAAATTAACCTACAAACATATTAAAAAATTTGATGATAACAAATTTTCAAATTTAATTTCAACTATTGAATGGTCAAAAATTATTTCTAACAAAAACCCTGCAGAAGCTTGTAATATGTTTTCTGTAAATAGTTACCAACTTAATAAATCGGTGCACAACCACCTCAACAATTACAATAAAAGAACACAAAAAACTAAAACCCTGGATAACTAATGGTATAATAAACTGAATTAAAGTTAGACATAAACATAAAAAACTAGTTAATAAAAACAAACAAAACTTGGAGATTTTAAATAACTATAAAAATTATAGAAATCATTTAAATAAAATTATAGTTGCAGCTAAAACTAAATATTATGAAAATATTTTTGAAAACACAAAAGATATTAAAAAAATTTACAGTACAGTAAAAGAAGCTATAAATGAAAAACTAATAAATCTAATGAAGAAATTGTTATTAAAAATCACAAAACCCATGACACTTTTACCACTGTTAAAGAAATGGTTGATTTTTTTAATAAATACTATATTGAAGTTGGTAGTAAATTGGCAGAAACAATTGAGAAACCATCAGACAAGTTTAAAATAAAGTATCCGTCTATCAAAGACTCTTGCTTTCTAAAACCAGTTGATGAAAACGAAATTGCGTCACACATCAAAAGTTTAAAAAACGGTAGCTCAGGAATTGATAACATCACAACAAAAATGATTAAAAATTACTATAATCATTTTTTATACCCACTTACACATATAATAAATCTAATATTTCTGACCGGCATTATACCTGAACAGTTTAAAATTTCAATAGTTGTACCTATATATATAAAAACGGAAATAAAAATAACATAGCTAATTACAGACCTATTAGTCTTATAATCACATTTGCTAAAATTTTTGAAAAATGCATTAAAGTACGTTTGTATGACTATCTACACAAAAATAACATTCTCATTGTTAACCGAATCAAACTTACTATGGATGAGGGTGATAATTGTATTGCAGTGTTCTTGGATTTAGCAAAGGCATTTGATACTGTGCCTCATCAATTTCTCCTTAATACTTTACAACAGTATGGAGTGAGGGGCACTGTATTAAATCTTTTGAAAAACTATTTGTTAAATAGAAAACAAATGGTGAGAATAAAAAATATCTTAAGCGAACCGGAAATCGTTCAAATGGGAGTGCACTACGGAACGGTTCTTGGTCCAATTTTATTTATCATTTATATCAATACTATTAAAATTACAAATAAATGGTGCAATAATCTCGTATGCAGATGATACTGTCATTGTATTCGAGGATAGTACCCAGACAGCACACCAAATCCTTTGAATATCTACTGAACATCCCAATATCCACTGAATGTCCAGTCCATGGTGGATATCTATTTTTATATCAATGAGATGTAATTTATAGACATGCAAATGTCCATAAATAATAGTAATTATATAGCAAATTATTAAAAAATTATGCCATTGTGCTCGCCATTGTGGCTAATAGTACCATTCAGATATTTAAAATTAATTTTTACTTTCCTATCTGTATACAGATATAAGGAAAGTATAGGAATCATGATTTTTTTCGACCTCGAGTTTTCGACGGATTTTTACGTTTTGAGGTCCCCTGAATCCGTTTTGACTATTTTCGCGATGATGTGTGTGTGTGTGTGTCTGTGTGTCTGTGTGTGTGTGTGTCTGTATAACGCATAACTCATGAACCGATACACAGAAAAACACCAAATTTTAAACTTAAGCTTTGTTTCAGCGTCCAATGAGCTGATTAGATTTTGGGCAGAGTCGGAACATCTGGGGGGGTACTTTATAGGTGGTCATTTTTATATTTTATGGAATATATCTGTTATTTACGTTTGGAGAAGAAAATTCTTCAAATAAAAGTTACTTCTAATATAATTATCTATAATTTTTGTTTCATGCAAAATTTTCTTAAAATGGTCCGTATTCGAGAAATTTGACAAAATGTAAAAAAAATATTTTTTTTTAAAAATTAATCAAATAAAAGTTGTTTGTAATATAATTCTCTATAATTTTTGTCCTATACATAATTTCTCTAAAATGGACTGTATTCGATATATTTGAGAAAATGTGTAAATTTCGAAATTTGAAGAAAACTCAAAAACGGATAAAGGAAAAAACATTAAATTTTAAACTTAAGGTTTATTTCGGCCTGACGTGAAATGATTAGATTTTGGACAAAGTCGGAACATCTGGGGGGGTACTTTATGGGAGGCCGTTTTTATATTTTATGGAATATATCTGTTATTTATGTTTGGAGAAGAAAATTGTTCAAATAAAAGTTACTTCTAATATTTTTATCTATAATTTTTGCTTTATGTCAAAATTTTCTGAAATGGTCCGTATTCGAGAAATTTTGACTAAATGTGCAAAATTCTGATTTTTATGAAAATTGTTGAACTAAAAGTTGTTTGCGATATCGATTTCTATAATTTTTGTTTATACATGATTTTTCTAAAATGGACCGTAATGGAAAAGTGCTAAATTTAAATTTTTCTGTATTTTCGTTTTCAATGAATATAAAAAAATGTTTCGAGGTAGATGTATGTGTAAAATGTATATATTTAGTTTATCCTCTAAACATTTATAGAGATGCTGCAATAGGTTGTACAAAATAACCGGAAAATGCCTATAATAACTAGATAGGAAAGTCATGTGTTGGACACATCAGATTTTTTTAAGGTGTATTCAATATCCCATGGACATCCACTAAATAATCAAAGTCTAGGCGCGAACACAAACCATCATGGATATCCACTAGATGTAATTTTTGATTTTGCTTACTAAGTATAGATGGCGATACTACTTTCGCATCTACTCATGCTCAACCCGCCGTAATTGAGTTCGATCGAAATTTGTTTCACAATCAGACTCCATTAGAGACTGGAGTCGAGAATTTCCATTTATTGCTGAAGAGTCCTAATAAGGATGACTTTCTCCTTAGTGGGCAAAATCAAAGGCAGAGTGTTGAAAATATTTTGAGTGTTGAAAATATTTTTTATTTCTGCTATTTTCTTTCGACTTTATTCAATAATCATTGGTTACTTATGAACCTCTACTAAAGATACCTATAAAATATTTTGCTGAATATCCGAATTCTTCTATATCCTGGGATATAGACGGACATTTGGTTGGATATCCATATTGGATATCCCCAGAATATATTCTGTGGATATCTCTGGGATTTCTTGTATTGTCTGGAAGATACTCATTAGATATTTTGCTGGATATCCATATGATATCTTCTATATTCTGGATATAGACGGACATTTGGATATCCATATTAGATCCACGGAATATTTATGATATCCTGTGAATATATTGGATATCCACAAAAGATATTCTGAGTATATCTCTGGGATTTGCTGTATTGTCTGGGTTGACTCCATGACTCTCCATTTAGGTGTGGCTGACGATGAAGTAGTCACTTCGAAACCGGTCGCCAATAATTTGACTTTGTGACAAATAAAGGACCTTTCTTTACACGTTCCTACTCAGTTATTAAGATTAATTGATTAAATAAGTCATAGTTTACTAACTTGTAGTAGGCCCGGGATTTTCTCTTTCTTCGGCAAATGCTAATTCAAGTTGTAAATTTTTGGTATTAAGCTTTGGTTCATCTTCAAATTTTACCCATGAGTTAGTCTTTGGTTTTTGTTTCACCTCTTCATCTTCGTCGAATGTTTCCCATTCTTCTTTTAAACTTTCATAATTATGTTTCTCATCCTTATGTTCATTGTCAAATGATTCCCAATTCTCAGGTGTTTTGGTATTTTTACTACTACTACTGGGTTCGGAAATTTCCTGAATATTTGGTTCTTTAGGAGTAGATATTTGATGCTTTTCTATGGTTACGTTACTTCCTGTACTATTTTGCCTCTTAATTTGAAGTTCTCTAGAGTTTTTAGAGAGGATATCTTCTTCATCGTCTGGATTAGACTAAAATAAAAGCTAGCAAAAGTATTTACCAATCAGTGCAATATTTAAGAATGTTGTCTTAACAAGGAGAATATATCGCACTTCCGGTGCAACGTCATAAGTGCAAAAAATATTAGAAAGTGACTTTTTAGTCACAAAATACGCCTGATCTGCTTTTACATCTGGTACAGCAATGTGGTAAATATAACATAACCAAAAAAATGAGCAATTATTCAATCATTTAACTTTTAATACATTTCAGTTTATGGCATTGTAAAAAATTGATTTTTGCATTTACGACGTTGTTGCACCGGATGTACGATATGCTCTTCATAATCAAGTGTTATTTTTATTTGTTTACGATATTGTACATGATTTTTTCTAACTGTAACATACATGGTGTTTCATTGGTAAATGTTGGTAAATAATGGTAACTGCATATGGGGGTCACCTAGGTGGTTCCAAAAAACCCATACTTCATGGGTCTGTCGCCCTTTATAACCGAGATACAGGGCGTTTGATCAATTTTGCCGATTTCTTTCTAGGCTCATAACTTTTGAAACACGCTGTATATTTTTTGATATTTGGCATACAAGTACAACTTAATTTGTCAAATCCAATGACGTATTAATAATAGGGAAAATGCAGGTCCGGATTAACAAAAAAATTATAAATTCTTCGATACCTAAAACAACACTCTGTATATTATAATTTTGAATATCTGTTTACGGATTCGAAAAGAGCAGAAAAAACTTTAGTTACACCAAGTGGTTTTGGTATTTCCGCATACATTTTTCTTACTTATTAATTTGAGTCAAATCTAAGTGTTTCGATAAAAAGATAAATAAAATTAAAAAAAAAAAATATGTTTTTCCTAATTAAGTATTTACTTTTCCAGTTTAAATTAATAATAATAATTAACCTTATTCATTCTTTTAATTTTTGAATCTCAATCTTTTAAAAAAAACGCAACGACAGGTCTGTATTGGGTATAAAATTCTTAAAATTCTAATTTCAATACTATCTTAAACGCCCTGTACTTGTAACGACAGTGTGGTAATATTTGTTAAAAACGTAAAATATTATACATATAAGAAAAGGTGAAAAAATCTCACATTTCGAAAAAAATCACAATTTTGCTTTGAGACACATTTAGGCGGTAATCATTACAAAATATTATTTATTATAAAAAAGGAACTAAAAACAAGTAAGAAATAATTATGTAAAAAAAATTTAATAACACAACGAAAATAAAAAAAAAAAATAAAGAAATAACTATAACAGTTGCTCAAAGTGGCCACCGTTTTGTTCAAAACATTTCTGAGCTCTTTTAGTGAGATTTCGTATTGCTCTAGTAATCATAGCGGGATTATTTCTCAATTCTTGGCAGGCATCCTCGATTCTTTGAAGAAGTTCCTGTATAGTGTTTACATCAGATGAATACACTTTCGACTATAAATAACCCCAAACATGATAATCGATTGGGTTAAAGTCAAGTCCCCTTGCAGGCCAGTTGTGAGGTCCACCTCTGCCCATCCAATGATTTGGAAAGTTATCGTTCAGAAAGTTTTCTCAATGCTACCCTGAAATGAGGTGAAGCCCCATCATGTTGAAAGTACATTCCTGCAATGTCAATACCTGCATCATCTAGAAGTATGGGTAAAACATCTTGCAGGAATTCTAAATAAACCTCACCAGTTAGTCGATGTGGTAAAACATGCGGTCCAATTAATCGACTGTTAATAACACCACACCAAATATTAACAGAAAATCTTATCTGTGAGTATGTTTGTCTTATGGCAAACGGATTTTGTTCGGCCCAAATATGAGCATTTCTTGAATTATTAATACCGTCTCTAGTAAACTGAGCCTCATCGGTAAATAAGCACCTGTGTAATATTCGATTGTTTCTCAATATCCACCTACTAAAAGCCAGTCGATGAATTTCATCTCCTTCATGCAGCCTCTGCACTTGTTGTAAATGGTATGGATAGAGATTTTTTTTTTCAATCTTCGCCAAACGGTTGACGGAGGAACATTAATGGCGTCACTGATTCTTCTCGTGCTGATTTTTTGGGTCGTCTTGGATCATTTCTAGAATATTTTGCTCCAAACCAATATGTTGACTCTCATGTTGTTCATTTCTTTTGAGGTTGGGAATTTACCATGTCTTTTTAAGGTAACTAAATACATTAGAAAATGTTTTGTCATTTGGTAACCTTCGACCAGGAAATCGGCGTCCATATTCCCTTCGGGCAGCTTTTCCATTACCATCACAGAATCCATACACATACAACATATCTGCATATTCATTATTTTCAAATTTATGGGACATATTGAGTAAGAAATTATCGAATATCACAAGTACAAATTCGCAAATTATGTTTCCCTGACAATAATACACAGAACTGTCAAATTGTTTTTTATTATACTACAGCCTTCTTGACTATTACTAAAAATAGGCCTTTTCATCACAATTTTTTTTTTGTGCTCACGCGTCAGTATCAGCCATCTTTTTCGTACTGTTTTTTGTTAACAAGCATGTTAAAATGTCCACGTGAAAAAAATTATAATCGATAAATATTAATTTTAAGTATATTCGTTTAAAAAAATGGGATAAAAAAACGTAAAGTAATAAGTGTCTTAATTTAAAAATCAATTTTTGCAATCAATTAATTATGTTATCAATACGGAAACGAAAAACTAAACGGTATTGTTATGAGTATGTAAAAGTGACGGTATAAATTAATATTTTATAAAAAGACTTGCCTGCAATATCATAAAAAACTATCAAATTAGGCAAAATACATATTAAAAACATGTTCAAAATGAGCTTATGAGTGAAAAAAATGTGGTCGAAGGGACAAAGGTTTTCGATCGATTGATGGATGATGTTAGGTACTAAAGATACTTATATTTGTTCACTACATTTTCATGGAGAAATTGGTTCAACAGAAGAAAATCCTTGTCCGGTATTACACAATATTTTTTAATATTAAATACTACTTCGGTATACACAGTAATATTATTAAAAATGTCATGTTGATCCTTAAAATTTTAAATAATTTATCTTATTAATTATACTCGTGCTTAACTTTCATGTTAAAGTGTTTTTGCAATTATTAATAGTTGGTTGGCATAATTAATTAGAATAGAGTTATAATTATTATTTGTTTTCATTAATTTTTTACCCAGTTAATATTGAAACCTAACCTCTCAATCACACTTTTTTTTCCTTCTTCCGAACGTCCACGTCACTTCAAGAACCTTTTTTAATTGCTCAAAACTATGTGCTTCCACAGAGTTATAAAAATGTAAATCACCATCAACGATTTTTTTCTAATGATTGATTTGTAAAGTAGAGATAATATTGCTTTTCCAGCCATTGTTGATCAAAACAGTACGAAACTTTTGAATTGGCGCTATTTCAACATGGCGGCTGCGCTTGCGCTCATCACATGATGGAAAGGTCTATCCAACTTAAATGGTATTGTTCCTGAAATAAACAATACTTACTAATAGAAACCATAGTATTTAATTACTTTTTTATTATTGCATCCGAAGAATTAAGAAATGAACGAGTTTTAAATAAAATATTAGTTAGAAATATGTAAAGGAATTTATACATAATACATATTAATTTTCCATTATTTTTAACAATTAAAATTTAGAATTATTTCGCAGATTAGTGTTTTGAAGCAAAGGTTCGAAATGTGAGTGTATTTTCATTATTTACTTAAAATTTTAATTGTTTTAACAAATATTACCATAATTTCACATACAGAGCGTTCTTAATTTAGTCATTAAATTAGAATTTTTTCTTCAATACGGACCTGTCGTTGAATTTTTCAATAAAATTGGATTAAATAATCAAGAGCAAGAGGTTGACGATTTTCTCAGTTAAATCTCGATAAGTCAATAATTAGGAAAAAAAAATTTTAATTTTATTTCATCTTTTTATCGAAACACTTAGATTTGACTCAAATTAATAAGTACTAAAACCACTTGGTGTAACTCAATTTTTTCTGCTCTTTTCGAATTTGAAAACAGATATTCAAAATTATGATGTACAGGGTGTTGTTTTAGGTATCGGAGAATTTGTAAATTTTTTGTTAATCCGGACCTGGATTTTCCCTATTATTAATACGTCACTGGATTTGACAAATTAAGGTGTACTTGTATACCAAATATCAAAAAAATATTCAGCGTGTTTCAAAAGTTATGAGCCTAGAAAGAAAACGGCAAAATCTCGGTTATAAAGGGTGACAGACCCATGAAGTATAGGTTTTTTTTGAACCACCTAGGTGATCCCCCATATGCAGTTAACATATGCCCATTTACCAATGAAACACCCTGTATAAAGTGACATTTTTTTTAATGGCAGCAAGTGTCAAAATGATCTACTTTACGCAACTACCCAGACAGCTCACCAAATCCTTTGGATATCTACTGAACATCCCAATATCCACTGAATGTCCAGTCCATGGTGGATATCTATTTTTATATCAATGAAATGTAATTTATAGACATGCAAATGTCCATAAATAATAGTAATTATATAGCAAATTATTAAAAAATTACGCCATTGTGGCTAATAGTACCATTCAGATATTTAAAATTAATTTTTTTAAGGTGTATTCAATATCCCATGGACATCCACTAAATAATCAAAGTCTAGGCGCGAACGCAAACCATCAAGGATATCCACTAGATGTAATTTTTTGATTTTGCTTACTAAGTATAGATGGGCGATACTACTTTCGCATCTACTCATGCTCAACCCGCCGTAATTGAGTTCGATCGAAATTTGTTTCACAATCAGACTCCACTAGAGACTGGAGTCGAGAATTTCCATTTATTGCTGAAGAGTCCTAATAAGGATGACTTTCTCCTTAGTGGGCAAAATCAAAGGCAGAGTGTTGAAAATATTTTTTATTTCTGCTATTATCTTTCGACGTTATTCAATAATCATTGGTTACTTACTAAAGATACCCCACTTATAAAATATTTTGTTGAATATCCGAATATCTTCTATATCCTGGGATATAGACGGACATTTAGTTGGATATCCATATTGGATATATTGAATATCCACAAAATATATTCTGTGGATATCTCTGGGATTTCTTGTATTTTCTGGACGATACCCATTAGATATTTTGCTGAATATCCATTAGGATATCTTCTATATTCTGGATATAGACGGACATTTGGATATCCATATTAGATCCTGTAGATATATTGGATATCCACAAAAGATATTCTGTGGATATCTCTGGGATTTGGTGTGTTGTCTGGGTAGTTGTATAATGTTGAACATTATGAAACTGGTTTCGAAAAATTCAATGTCACAAATTGACCAGTTGCGAAAATAAAATAAATAAAAATAAACCATTATTATTATTATTTTTAAATCAATAATATATATTATTATTGAAAGTTTATATCAAAGAAGTGGAGGTTGACTTATAAAAATAGAATTTGGTTGAAATTATAACCTATAGTAATAATGTTGTTTTGGTCCTTATTTCCCATTATAAATCAGCACAAAATAATTAAAGGTCTGTTCTAACAATGATCACAAACCAGTCACTGACACCATGATTCTGCGCATTAGATAATTTAGCGGTCTCAATAATCTACTGCGCAGAATCTTAGTGTCAGTGACTGGTTTCTGATTATTCTTGGGACAGATCTTAAAACGCAATACACAATAAAATAACTCACTTTTTTGAAATTTATCAATAAAAGAAATAAGTTAACCATATGCAATTAACAATACAAGAAAGCAGTAATATTGGTTGCCTAGATGCCAGTAAATTTTGCTTATCCCGTAAATATTCACTCATTACATAAGATAAAGTATTTCGTAACTGGTTTCATAAATAGCTATATTATGTCCTACAAATCAACATTAAAAAGTGATCTTTGTCTAGTCACTTCTATAAATTGTAAAAACAATAAAAATTAATAGCATACGGCGCTTCTGATATATACACTAATATTCTATCTACTGCCAAACACATTATAGGTATAATATATCCTTTATTTTTTAACAACTCTAGTTTAGTAAAATTTCAATTTGGTCAATACTTACCGATACATAATTGTAAGCATTTCTTTGTTTCGACTTTAAGTACTGAGGTTTCTTAAATACTAAGTTGCAAACTAGGCCCTGTAAAATAACAGCTTGGTACCATAATATCACGTTAAATAGGTTTGTAGCAAGAATGGTATGTCCTACTACAATGGGAGCTATGACGAATCCCAGAGCTGTTACTGCTTGAGATATGTTGACTAGGAGACCATGCTTCAGTCTAAAGTACTGGGCTAACAATATTTCGCATTGTGATGTTTGAATTGATGCACCAACACCTTAAAATAAAATAAGACAATTATTAATTAAAAATAATTTTAACAATACTTATAAGGGGGTGGGTTGGCTCAGTGGTTAGAGTCATGACTTTGAGATCGGAAGGTCTCAGGTTCGAATCCCACCGTTGGCCGGAATTTTTTCATTTAATTTAATTATTTAAAATTAATTCTGATGCCTTGGTAGGATTCCCCACTAAACCATTCACTGTTGGGTTCTAATTAACAGTGCTGTTCCTAAAGTGGCGCTGGGAAACAGTAACAAAGCCTACACAGAACATTAGGCTAATGGCCGTAGAAGTCGACGCCGATGACACCAAATTAAAAAAAAAAAAAAAAAAAACAATACTGATAATATTGTGGGGTACTCTGTAACTCGTTTTCACTTAGTCTTTATTATCAACTGTAAGAATGATCTGAATATCACTTTAAGAAGCTAAACTGCCTCTAAAATTCAGTACACTTTTAGGAAGGACATTGTGCCATCTAGTAAATTATGGATATTATTGAACTTATGAACTTATAGTCTATCCTGCTTGGACTTAAGAAGGATGTATGAGCCACTATATTTAAATATTTAGAGAAATATAATACATAAAACATTGTTTAAATTATATATAGTGGGTGGGTGCCTCAGTGGTTAGAGTTTGAGCTTGCGAATTCAGATGTCCGGGGTTCGAATTTCACCGTTGGCGTTGGCCGGTATTTTTTCTAATTAAACATTAATGCTGATAGGTATACAGGTAGGTTTCCTCACTCGACTATTCACCGTTTAGTTTTAATTAACAATGTTGTTCCTAAAAGTGGCGCTATGAAACAAGGGCGTAACTAGGTTGTTTTCTTGGGGGGGGGGGGGGGGGGGGGGGGGGGGGGGTAACACTTTTAACATCATTGGTGAATGCGCTGCGTGTTATCTTAGAATACATGGTACCAATGCAACGTCTAGAGTTCATATGTGTATTTCCAGAAAAAAAGTAAGTTTTATAATGAAGTTTTTTAATTTTTTTTATATTCATACAGGGTGTTTCAGAATACAGTACCGTAATTTTGGGGATTTGTAGATCTTAATCAATTATAAAGAAAAGCTAAATATAATTTTCCTATAAACGTCTCAGTTTTCATTCTACAGGGTGATAAAGTGAATTTCATAAATACATATTTTCTAAATAGCTTCCCTTACACTAAAGACTTTAACTTAAAAATATGTATATGATAGGTAATCGTCATTATTAGTTAACACACTATTTCGATAAATTACCATAACCCATTGACGTAGAATGAAGGGCTAAAGAAACAATTTTATTGAAAACTTTTTGAACACCCTACATTTCATAAAACTTAAGATTAATAAATATTTGTCTCGCCATTTGTCACAAAAAAGGGACTTCTGGGTTGATCTTTGTAGACTATTATTCCATTTCCGAGGTGATAGAACTGATTTATTTTATACAGTGTTTTGAAACATGCATGTCTTAAATATGGCTAATTTTTAGTTCAATTTACTCAATTTTGTCAAATAAAACACACTGTATATTATTTTCGCATAACATTCCTTATAAATTTACCTATCCAACGATACCAACATGTCCCAATAGTACGTAATTGATCGATACCTGTTTTATTATTGGAAATAGGAAAAACAAATTATTATAAAAGTTGTATGACTATGTTTAATAAATATTCTTAAATATACAGGGTGGTCCATAAACGAGGGGATGACCAAACTTATCAACTTATAATTTTTATATTTGTTTTTATATCGTCAAATAACTTTAATAGACTTCATTTATTTGCTATGTTGTATATAGGGTGTTTCAAAATGAGGGGTAACGATTTTCTCATTTTTTTTTTAAATGGAATACCCTATATGTCATACCACCAATTATATATAATTACCTCACGTTTTAACACACCCTATATACAACATAGCAAATGAAGAAGTCAATTAAAATTGTTTGACAATGTAAAAACAATCAAATATGTATTACTACCTGCAGTGTATTTTGCTTTAAAAAAGTATAGATTTGGTCAGCACCTTGTTTATGGATCACCCTGTATATTTAAGAATATTTGTTAAATATGGTCATACAACTTTTATATTAAACATTTCTTCGTATTTC
The DNA here is from genome assembly GCA_927349885.1 of Psylliodes chrysocephalus. NCBI lineage: Eukaryota > Metazoa > Arthropoda > Insecta > Coleoptera > Chrysomelidae > Psylliodes > Psylliodes chrysocephalus. The sequence goes on along the minus strand of OV651820.1, from coordinate 34,200,245 downwards.
TAATAATAAAACAGCTATCAATCAATTATGCACTGATGGGACACCCTGTATATATGTTATTGACTAACACATTGGTATTGTTACATGGGCAAATTTATAGGGAATTTTATGCGAAAATAATATAGTGTGTTGCATTTGAAAAAATTGCGTAAATTGAACTTAAAATTAGCCATATTTTAGACATGTTTCAAAACACTCTGTATAGAATAAACCAGTTGTATCACCTCTATTCGTTAGCTTGGTATTTTCTTAAGTCTGTATATTAAACAATTTTGAAATTAATGTTAACCTACCTAAATTATGATAATTTAATTTAGAGTCTGCATCATTCTCTAATTAAAAAAAAAATTAATTGTTTGGTAACACTAATATTTTTAAAAAACATACTAGGGTTAAATACAGTATTCCCAAGCCATTCTAAAAATAAAATAAAATATAGGATTTTCTATTTAAAAAACATACATTTTTATTTGTTAGGCAAAAACGCAACACCCGGTATACCCAAAAATATTTTTAAAATATGTATTTGTCAAATCTATATGGCATTTATTAAAACTTGTTTGCTTAATAATAATAACACAAATTGAAATATTGAACAATTACGAACTAATAGGACCCTGTATATAAATTTTAATTTTCAATTTGCAGGAATATTATTATTTTAGATGACAATGGGGTCTATTCTGTAAAAATTCCTTTATATTTAACGGCCTTTAAAAATATTTTCTTCTTTAATTCGGTCACTATTTAAACGGATCTTTAAAATACATTAGAGGAGTATCTTAAAGAAATCTGTTTAAATAATGATAGAAGTAAATTAACGAATACGAACATATTTTTATAGGCCGCCAATATTTTTAAAGGCCGTTAAATATAAAGGAATTGTTACAGAATAGACCCCAAAGGGGGCTATTCTGTAAAAATTCCTTTATATTTAACGGCCTTTAAAAATATTTTCTTCTTTAATTCGGTCACTATTTAAACGGATCTTTAAAATACATTAGAGGACTATCTAAAAGAAATCTGTTTAAATAAGGACAGAAGTAAATTAACGAATACAAACATATTTTTAAAGGTCGCCAATATTTTTAAAGGCCGTTAAATATAAAGGAATTGTTACAGAATATACCCCATTGGGGGTCTATACTATGGAGTACTAGCAACTAGCACTCCATAAGAATAACATATACTCACAGTATGTCCACTTAAGTTTGCAGCATATGGGAAACTTTTTTATTATTAATATTATTAACTATGCAAACAAGTATTAGAAATTAAAAATGAAAAAAAAAACCGACTTCAAAAACGTGCAGATGCCATCACCACATCTTAAACAAATTTATATGGGACCACCCCTGAGGTACCCCCTTACTAACAAAAAAAAGAATCACATAAATCGGACAAGGTGGTAAAGCATTATCGCTAAACATAAAAAATGAAGAGTTTGAGAATTTTCTCATGGACCCAATTGTTAGATTTTGACCAAATTTATATGCGACCACCCCTGAAGTACCCACTTTCTAAGAAAAAAAGAATCATTGAAATCGGACACCGTGTTAAAGAATTATCGCTGAACATACATAAAAAAAAATATTGCGACGAATTGAGAACCTCCTCTTCCTTTTTTGCAGTCGGTTAAAAAAAGTTATTCTTCCGTACTCAATATTTTTGATAACTTTATAGGAAAAACTTGAGTTGGAAGATCATATTTTAAACATTGAAATTCTATCGAAAATTGATATTTTTGTTTATATAGGTACCAGGCAATCGCAAATATTTTATATTCCTTTTTGATAGAATTAATTAATAGTTGTATTCCTGGGATACTTTTAAATTGGCAAACTCTGTCGATAATCATATAATACCTATATTTTTATAATCATATAATACCTATATTTTTATTTAAGTACAAGTAAATAGATTTAAGCATATTTAAAAGATTCTTAGGACTTGACTGTAAATATAAAAATAAATAAAAAAGTATACTTTGCATTTTGAACACAGAAGACCCAAAATTCTTTAGGTTTCGCTAAAATGTATGGATATTTTTCGAATTTGTTTAAAAAAAAGTGTTCTTTACGAATATAGAAAACATTTGAATCAATTTTTAGTTTTACGTAGAATTTCAAATTTTCCCGCCTTACGTTGACATGTACTTCCGACTTCCGGGTCATAAAACGCTGAAAAAAAAGGTCATCTTTTTTAATTTCCTGCTCGATGAAATTGTCATTCACCGTGTGCTGTATCTATTATCTATTTCAATGAGGTTTTTATAGATTATACCTACCTCCATAATCTATTTATATTTTATATCATCTGCATTCTACTATTCTACACCTAATCAAGACAAAACAGAAGTCAAAAATATATTGTGGTCAAAACACAGATAAATTAATGTGACATATTTATTTAGGTATCTATGGGTCAAAATAATTGTGAATTTGTAAAACGTGAAACTCTTATAAACGCTGGTGGTCGTGGGAATTGGACTTATTAGAGAGATTATATTATTTGACGAGATTAGATAAAAATATAAAATTATTTACCACATGCAATTCCGGCTAGCGAAAACAAAACACTCCCACCATATTCCGTTAAACCCATCCACAAAAACAAAAGGCCTGCGCAGGTCAAACAGGTGCCGGCAGTTGCAACAAGTCTTGGCCATGTGCTCGAAGAAATAAGAGATCTGGAAGTTGGATCTGGAAGTGAAAGAACAATTAACATTTTTAGGTATTTATAAATTTTTGTTTATTAAAAATGAATCAAAATAATTTATATGTTTATATTTGGGTCTAGATTTCAATGTTATTATATATGTACGTATAATGAAAAAAATGTAATTTGAGACGATGTACCTATAAGAGAGTTTCAAGTTTAGAATAAATGTGCCAATTTAATCGATATTTCAACTTGTGACAAACACAAAAAAGATTAGAAATACATGTTAATTTTTTTTCAAGGATGACACTTTCGATGAATATTTTTAACCTTTCTGGTGTAGTGTGCCTTCCTGGTTCAACCCTTAGGAGGGATAGATGTTACCCTTAGAATCTAAAATGGAACACATAATGTTAAAGATAATTTGGAGAACTCAAGAACTCAACAATGTGACTATTCATTGCATTACTTTTTTATTTTGTATTTAAAATTAACTCAATTGATAGTCATATTGTTGAATTCCCTGTAAAATTATGACACAAATGAATCCTAAATGGAAAGAGTAACACATCATTTGAATGGTAATTTTTTGGAGAATTCAACAATACGACTATTGTGTTAATTTTAAACTCAAAAGTATCACAATTAATAGACATATTGTTGAATTCTCTAAATTATCTTTAAAACTATGTATGCCATTTAAGATCCTAAGGGGGTTGAACCCTGAGAGCTAACAATTTTCACTGAAAGTGTTACCCTTAAAAATTAAATTGAATTTGACTGAACTAAGAATAATTTTGTGACAATTAACTCTACAAATAAACAAGTTCCACCTACATTGCCATTAGTTGCCTACTGGTCTGATCAGTTCGTATTTGGTCGTATGCAATTCAGTATGAACTGGGAACTTAGATATTCAATAAGTTTGTTTAGCACAAGAAACCACTGCAAATTTTAGCCGTCATCTGATAACAAAATAAAATATGCCCTAAAGGCATGTAAAAACATTGTATTTTATCAAATGGCACCTGTGCCAATCACTATCCTGAGCAAAGTAGTTAAAAAATACAAATGAAGATAGAATTTAATACATACATATGGTTGTATTCTGAAGTTTTCCGGAAAATAACATATTCAAACATTTCTTGAGTACACTGTTGAAGGAAAACACTTTCTTACCCTTAATATCGTACAAAAGACATCTATCCATGATTAATAAAAACCATTAATATGAATCATTTTTTGCTGATTTGAAGATTTATTTGTACACTTGTGATTAATTTTTACAGGTTGTCAAAGAAACGACAAAAAATTGTGATTATTATTATATTTTTTTCGTTTGCATCGAAAGTGTAGCACTGAACTATGCCACTACTGAAAATATCGTTCCATTTATACAAATTGTATGGATGGAACGATATTTTCAGAAGTGACATAGCTCAGTGCTACACTTTTGATGCAAAGGAAAATACCTAATATTTCCTTCATTTACCTAATTTGCTAATATCACAATATACACATTTAGTAAAATACATGTCAAAACATAGATAATACAAATACGATTATAACTAACTAACCTTGCTACTATTTCTTGAGAAATGTATTAATGAAATAATATGTGACCTGGATTTTAAATATAGTTACAGAATTTACAGATTTAATTTTCTCTGGGAGCACGTTATAGAGGTCTAGACCTATAAAAAATAGTGAATTTTGAGTTTCACTTTTAACAGCAGTTTCAATATAAAAGTTATTTCTGTTCTGCATTGGATAACTGTGAACATCATTAAGCATCTCTTTTAGGTACATCGGAAATAACCCATGTTTGATTTTATAAATAAAAATTAATGTATTCCTTGATAAAAGACTTGATTGGCATCCAATTCAAAGTTTCAAGCATTAGATTAATGGGAGTATATTTTGAGCAAGAATTGCCCTATTCTGCAGTCAGTTTGACTCATTTTGATTTAGAAAAAAGAGTATTGTAGCACAATAATTAAAGTGAGGTAGAATGATAATGTTATATATAATACATTTAGACTATTGTGATAAGCCAGATGAACTTCTATATAGGAAATTTAACTTAAATGCAGTACTTTTGATGACATATATGTGAATTTATCTGTTTGTCAGTCATTACTCCTAAGTATTTGAATTTGTCTACTAATTATATAGAATTTCCTCCAATTGTGATGTTATATTGTTTTTCAACAAATTGCACATTTTTCAGAGTTTCATTAACAACTTTAACTAAGTTAATCTGGATCCATACAAGAAAATTGTATAAGGGATCATCAGCAAACAGGTGAATGTAACATTGACCCTTGACATCAACAATGTTATTAATATAAACTAAAAATAGCAGATGCTTTCCTGTAGAACTCCTTTGTTACTATATTTAATATCTTTTTTTTTAACAAAATTATATTTCCAATCATATAAAACACACTGAATAGCTGATTCGCAGTTATGCTTGCTTATGAAGCCCGATTGTATTCTAGTAATAAGTTTAGTATGTTCTAAAACATTGACAATTTGTTCACAAATGACCTTAAGATTTTTTTTGATACAACATAACATACTAATAGGTCCTAAATCAGTAGCTTTATTTGCCTTTTTTTAATTTAGGAATTTTAGGGACTACCATAGCAATTTTTAAAACATCCAGCTCCGTATAGACCATATTTTTATGAGAAAAAATGTAGAAATAAATAATCTAGCCCAAGATGCTTTTGTAATAGATACAGATATCACAGATCAATTTCCTATATTCTTAAATATCCATCTAAAAAATGGTAACAATACTGTAAACATAAACGATAATATAGACAAAAAAACTGTTCAGATATTTGATGATGACAAATTCGGAGACAAGATAAGTTTAGTAAATTGGGGAAATGTTTTTGCTCAAAATGACCCAGAATTCACTTATCAAACTTGTATTGATTCCTTTAAGACCATATACGATGGTTGCCTTCACACTAAAATAATAAATTCAGTTAACTGCAAGAAACTTAAACCTTGGATCACTAGCGGTATAATCAAATCTAGTAAACAAAGAGGTAAATTAAAAAGACTTGTAATTGGAAATAAAAATAATGTTAATTTATTACAAGAATATAAAAATTATAGAAATAATCTTAACAAATTAATCCAAATTACGAAAAACACGTACTACAAGAATCAAATTAAAGAAAATATCAATAATATGAAAAAAATTTATGAAATAATTGCTCATGCCACAACTGAGAAAATAAATAAAAGGGTTGTAATTAACTGAACAGTATATAATTGATTATGTACAGTATAAATATTACAAGCAGTCAGTAAAATATTGTAAAAGACTCAGTACTTTTATAAAATATGATGAGTACAATGAATTTTGGAGCAGTAAAATTTTTATTTGGCCTGTATTTCTATGTTCACTTTTGTAACTATAATGGTCAGTAAAAATTAATGAAATGTCAGTATGAATTAGCCGGTAATAATTCTACAAATGGTCAGTAAAAATTAATAAATGGCCAGTATGCAGCAGTCGGTAATAATTTTAAATATGTGCATTAAATAAGTAGTATTATGTTTTTAGATCGAGTGTTTCATGTTTTTGAGCTACCGGTTTGCAGCAAAGAAGAAACTGAAGATTTTGTTTTCTGTTTAAAACAATTAAGTCTGCCTGTTAGGATATATTTCAAAAATCAATTGCCCCAAAATACACTCCCGTATCGGAGACAACACTAATGATTTGTAATTGAGGTGGTGGGTATGTTTGTGTGAATGGGTCTTGTTTGTTTTCATTTACTAGCAGTAGTATTTTATAAACCATAGAAGCAAATTTCACATACATGAACAAATAATATTAATGCCGTGACAACAAGAAGACAAAGCAAAGACTTCTCGTACCAAAAAATTTTAATCCATACCTGGCTACGCCGACCGGCATAAACACCAACGGCCTGGACACAGCTCACCTACTCTGTCAAAAGGAGACCGATGTACAAATAAAACGCGTATTATTATACTGACCATTTATTATTTTCACCGACCATTTAATATTATACTGACCATTTATTATTATACTGACCATTTATTATTATACTGACCATTTATTATTATACTGACCATTTAATATTTTCACCGACCATTTAATATTGTACTGACCATTTATTATTTTCCCTGACCATTTATTATTTTCCCTGACCATTTATTATTTTCCCTGACCATTTATTATCTTACTGACCAACTGAAATAAAATAATGGAAAAGTGTACTTGCCATAAAATTTAAATAATGATCATTTAAGCCGTAAAGAAAACCAACAATAATATAAGTATATCAAATAGTAATAATGAACCCTTTAGAGACGATACCAAAATGGCTAATTTCTGTAATAGATTTTTTGTAGATGTAGGAACTGACATGTATGCAAAAATTAAACAACCTAACTACCAGAATAATGTGAACTACCCCAATTTTGTACACTCCATGACTTTAAAACCTGTTTCCAATGAAGAAATAATTTTGCATATTAACAGCTTAAAAAATAACAGCGCACCATGCTATGATGGCATTACATCAAGGCTAATAAAAAAATATCACAAACTTCTTTTAGATCCCCTAGTCCATATAATAAACAGAACTTTTGTAACCGGTATAGTACATTTTAAAATATCAACAATCACTCCAATTTTCAAAAAAGGTAACAAAGCCAATATTACAAATTACCGACCCATAAGTGTTACCTCCAATTTTGCTAAAATTTTTGAAAAATGTTTAAAAAATAGATTATTCAATTATCTTACTTCTGTTAACATATTAAGTAAAAATCAATTTGGATTTATACCTGGAATTAGTACTAATGATGCCATGTACGAACTCATAAATAACATTAAAAATGGACTAGACAATTATGAGAGGGCAATTGCAATTTTCCTTGATCTTGCAAAAGCTTTTGACACGGTACCTCATAGACAACTCATTGAGGTTCTTGAACAATATGGTGTTAGGGGTATTGTGTTAAAAATTTTCATAAGTTATTTAAAAGAGCGTAAACAGAAAGTAAAAATTAAAAATGTGTATAGTGATTCTTTAGATGTTAAAATTGGAATACCACAAGGCACTGTACTTGGTCCTCTTCTGTTCATTACCTACATTAATTCATTACTAAATTTAAATATAACTGGAGATTCCATTTCTTATGCAGATGACACAGTGCTACTTTTTAAAGGAAAAACCTGAGAAATTGCCGGTTTTGAAACAGTTAAATGCTGGCTTGATTTTAGTAAATTAACCTTGAATGCCGACAAAATATTTTACATAGCCTTCTCTATGAACGATGCAAATATACCTAGTTTTAACTGTATTAAAATGAACGAATTTGATATTACCATTAAAGAAACTAATACAATAAAGTACTTAGGCATTAGAGTCGATAAAAATCTGAAATGGAATGACAAAGATCTGACAAACAAAATTAGGCGCTTAATACCAAAATTTTATTGTGTTCGCAAAATCTTATCTAAAAAACTACTTATACAAATTTATAAATCATTAGTAAAATCGCTCCTAAGATATGGTATCATTGCCTGGGGAGGGCTCTATGACAATGTATTAAATCAATTGAATGTTGTCCAAAACTATATTTTACGTGTAATATTTTTTAAAGACAAACTTTTTACAACTAACCTATTATATAATCATGATATTCAATGTCTTTACTACCTTAGCAACTGTATATATGTCTTTAAATCTAAAAACAAAAATTATATCAATCATCACTACCAAACAAGACATAATCTTAATAACATGATCTTGGCACCATTTAGAAGATATGATGCCAACCAGAGATTTTCTGGAATCATGGTACCAAAAATTTTCAACATACTACCATTGAAGATTCGAACCACAATTGGGTATAAAAGGTTTGTTGAGCAATGTAAAATTTTTATTTCTGAGAAAAGAGAATACATTGCTCAACTTTTGTAGTTTGTAAGTATACTTATATTTATTTCTCTAAATTCAAGAAATTATTTTAATTTGTTAATTATTCTTTTATGTTCCTCTTTTTCATATTTTTTGCCATTACCATATTATATAGTTCAGAGTAACTTTAAATTAATTATATTGTTATATTTTATGTTATATTTTACATTTCGTTCTTGCACATACAAGTGTTAAGTCACTTAGGTGCATTTATTAGTACAAGCCTAAGTTTTTGTTTAATATTATGTTGTCACATCATGTATATTGTATATAATTAAATTGAATTGAAATTGAAAAAAAATTGGTATTTTTGATATTTCTAAGGAGGAATTTATCAAATTTAAAAGGGGTTCTGAGAGGTTGGAAAAACAGTTTTTTAAAATAACAAGGTTAATATATTTTTATGATCACATTATTTTCTAGTTCAAGTTCGATTAAATCATTTGATTTATTATTTTTTGGGAGCTGACATTCAACCACATTTCCTTGGAATTTTCTCTACTTTCGTTACAACTTGTATATCCCTTAATATCTATTTTTGAATCACGATAATGAAATAATCATGATTATGGTTTAAAAAAATTGTCTAACAAGAGTTTATAAGTATTATTATTATTGACTATATGTGGCTGTGGCAAATGGTTTATCCAATGCTCTTCTTCCTTTCACATACACACATGGTTTAATAGGTTTAGTCAAAACTATTAATAATTCAGGTTTAAAAGCTATGTACATAATTAATTGGGATTGTAATTTTCAGACCCGTTGGCCTAAGCAATAACGCAAATACTAGGCGAATACCCATCTTTTAAAATCTCCCGATTCCCACCAACGCAAAATACAACACTAAAAATTACTGTTTTGGGAGCGCTAAAAGTGTGAATTCGAACTCCAATTTTTAATAAAATTCTAGGGAGGAACCCAGACAGTTATGTGTCAGGACCCCATATATCCCTGATAGGAAATACATTATTTTAACCTCTTTGTTAAGGATAATGATTCGGACAGGTGCCGTTTGGTAAAGTACAATGTTATTACATCATGCCTTTGGAGCATAGGTATTTTATTTCCTTATCACATGATAGCCGAAATTTGCTGTGTACTCTCCTACTTTAGTTTAATGCCTTTGAATTATTATTTTAAAAATAATTGAAAAAATTTCATAGTTTTTTTTTTAATCTAGGAGGCCAGTTCTCCCTCTGTATATAGACCAATATGGTAATGAGTGTAGACATGAATAAAATGCAAAAATATATTCTATACTAGGCAATAAAGTTCTTTTTGTAATAACCTGCATTTCAACATTAAAATAATTGCTGACTGTTAACTAATAATGGATAATATTTGTTGAATGCTTATTTTTAATTGTAAACAAATAAATATTTAAGTACATGAATATTCAATAAGAATAGTTTTCTTATACAGAGTGTTTTATCATTGGAAATTAAGTGGCTTTGTCTATACACAAAATTTCTTCACTATTAATTTTTTAGAAAATTCCTAAAACATTATTTTTTGTCTATATAAAAGTCAGAAGAGTAGCTGTAGCTAACTCCTTCATATTTTTTTAATAGAAAGGTTGGACTTATTATACCTTATTTGAAAGGGAATTTTAATTCTAGATTCATCAGTATAGTAACTACTTACACTTTGTTTTATTCATATAAGAAGTATTGAGAATCCAAACATTTACAAAAATTTACATTACACTAAAGAACAATAACATTGTTATATCACAGTGTTGTTTTAAAAAACAAAAATTGATGTGTGTTAGGATTTTTATTAAAATATTATTAACATCACAAATGAATTACCACTGTTTATTGGTTATCGCTACTTTGCTGATCACTGTTTATTGGTTATCGCTACTTTGCTGATCACTGTTTAATTGTCCTCTGACTTGACATGTACTCAACATCTGAATTCATATTATGTTCATATCCTTACTTTCGAACAATGTCAAACTAGTTTGTTTTGGAATACATAGGTATATAGAATTGAATAAAGAATCCAAAAAAATTTATGAAATTCTGCTAATAAAGTATATAGAAGGTTTTTGTACACAAAAATAATCTTTCTGATGGTAGGTATTGTTATATAAATTTTCTTAAAAATATGTTTAGAATTGCCAAAGTGATTTAAAATATATTTTTTTAATTACATACTTATAGTACACGAAAAAATATTTGAAAATTCTAGTAGTATTTAAATAAAAATGTAAAAATACTGACCAAAAACTGTCCATGTAGTGATAAAAAACAACGGAGCATACATAAAGCTGTCGTCCCATAGTCTAGGGTTTGTATCACTTCTGTTTATAACTTTTAGTCTCGAAAATGCCAGAAATACTCCAAAGCTTACGGTCAAACTTGGTATCAGGGCCTGGAAGACAATACATTTTATTAAAAAAAAAAATCAAGTACATATCGGTGGCCTAGTCTACGAGGAGGCTGGTACACCTTATATACAAATATATATTTAATAATAATAATACTCTCCCTAATTCACCCCCTTACGAGTGAATTTTAACCCCAAAAGCTGAGCTTGTGCGGGGAAAGGGACGGCTATTATTATTATTTGCCGTGGCGCTCCGGGCGAATTAAAGATGATTGATGGTGCCATTTGACTTACAGGTAGTGCATGGTGTTTTTTATTTTAACAATCTGGATGTCATATCAACAAATTAAATTTCTGCTAATATGGCATCCATCAAATCCTATAGGATCTGAAACCGTGTCTCGTTTTACCACCACCGTAGTCTATTAGAATACAATGTAATATTTCTGCTTTTTGTATTCTAATAGAAATATATATATTTGTATTAAGTATATATTTAAAAAGTAGCATCCGCAGCCTCCTCGTAGATTAGGCCACGAGCCGCCTCTGGTACATATATATCTAATAAATAATAGATTCATATTATTTACTATTAAAATATTAAATTCTTATGTATCGGGTGGGGCCACTTAAAAGTTCCTCCTCTTTATCTTCATTAATAGTTGAGATATCGGAAAATTAGTTTTTTGTTTTAAAAACTTGAAATAATTAGTTTCTTCTAATAGATTGTTATTCTGTGACATCATCTTACTTCTGCTTTTTTGTCGGAAATAATAGAAAATTGTCCCCATTTTTTAAGGAAAGTTTAAGATCTTCAAACATTCTTAAATGAGAATTGCATATTGGAAATTGTCCAAATAGTTTTATTATTATTATTTTTTGAATAAATAATAATGGTTTTCATCTAAAAAGGAATAAATTGCGATATATTCTATTATTTCCGGAAAAATCTAAAGTAGCCATGTTATCGCAAAATAATTGATTCCATTATGACAGTAGGTACTTATTCTTATTACAAACTTTCAAACAATTATCTCAATAATGAGCGGCTATAATGTTTATTCGGTTTACCAATAAAATTGCATCGATACGCCACTGCAGGGGCGCATATACACTGCAGGGAGGCAATGGGGATAATTGTCCCCCAAAAATTTTTAAACCTACCTTTTTATAGTTACTAAAAATGAATTACCAGAAATAGTCTTAAATATTACCACTACTGCCCCCCAGACTTAAACTCTGGTGGTCTAATTTTCAAGTCTCAATGGGAACTATGTTGCTTATAGAGTCATACATTCCGATTTTTTCTTACTCAAACGAATCGATAGATTTAGAAGTAGTAAATGGTAGTAGTATCCAATATGGCGGCCATTTTTACAGATAGATAATTTTCAATACACGATTCTTATCCAAATATGTTTTCAAAGTATTAAAATTTTCCATATAAAATGGATGGGGGTTTCTGTTTACAAATTAATTGCGATTTTTAGGTACTTATTTCCGAAACAAAACGAAATAAGCCATGAGGTATCAGAATGACTGAATCCATTATAAGTAAGGAAAAGTACAACTTAAAAAAAAGTTCATTCCGATATCTTAATTAATAATAAAGATAAGAGCAAGGAAACTTATAAGCAATTTATCAATTATAAAAATCTGATATGTCCAACACATGATTTTCCTGTCTAGTTATAGGGGTTTTCCGGAAATTTTTGTACAACCTATTGTATCACCTCTGTTAGTCTTTAGAGGATGAATTAAATACAAATATTCTCAACACACATCTTACTCTAAATCTTTTTTATATACAGAGTGACCCATATGAAAGCGAGCCACCCTCATAAATTTTTTATTTATAAAGAGATTTTAACGATTTTTTTCTGAAATGTGGAGGGATAAAGGAGTATTTTGGTGCCAATCGGCGTCCAATTTTTTTTTTAACCAAGGCCTACTAGATCACATTCAGAGGCTGAAAAATCCAGAATCCATATTAGCGATTATTTTAGAAAATATTCGCGTATGCCACTGGCGTCCTCTAAAATAGATCGGTACCAAGTTTCATGAAAAAATAATCAACATTAACGATTCTGGTTAAATTACTGACAAGTTGTTTATTATCCATTAAGAAGCTTTTTATCAAGTAACCCATGCGATAACAAAAATTAATAAATAGGTTTTGGTTAAAAAAAAAAAAAAAAAAATGAACGCCGCTTGGCCCCAAAATACATCCTCCCCCTCCACATTTCATAAAAAAATTCATCAAAATCGCTCCATAAATAACAAAATTAGGAAAGTGGCCCGCTTTCAAATGAGTCACTCTGTAAATTCATTGCCAACGAAAATAGTGAAAAATTAAAATTTACACTTATCCTCAAATTTTTTCATTTCGGTCCATTTTGGAGAAATCATGTATAGGACAAAAATTATAAAAAAACGATACCCTATTATAAAGTACCTCCAGATGCTTTGACTATGCCCAAAATTTAACCAGCTATACCGTTGAATGGATTAAAGCTTAAATTTAAAATTTTGTGTTTTTTCCCTTTATCTGTTTTTGAGTTATCTGCAGAATTCGAAATTTGCACTTTCCTCAAATATCCACTTTCCTCAAATATCTCGAAATCGTGTATAGGACAAAACTTATAGAAAATTACATCACAAGCAACTTTTATTTGACAAATTTTCGTCTCCGAGCTTAAGTAACATATATTCCATAAAGTAGAAAAACTACCCCTATAAAGTACCCCACAGATGTCCCGGCTATACCTGTAAGAGTATCGAAAATAAACAACTTGATTTTATAGAACAATACTTTTATATTAAGAACTAAGAATATAATATTTAAGAGAATGTTTCGCTTTGGTTCAGTTACCAATCGATACTACCCTACTTAACGTTTTCCAGGTTTTCCTATCCTAAGCTAAGCATATATTCTTAACATTAACGACTTATTTAATAGATTCCTTCCAGATGTCCCATAAATAACGTCTCAAGTATGTTGGGTTATCGTGTTACAGGTAAGGCTGGTAACCGTGATCGGTTAATCGCTTAACCGGTTCCGTAGGACCAAAAACCGTTAAAGAGCGTAACCGGTTTAACTGGACGAGGTTTAACCGAAACCGGTTTATAACTAGTGTAACCGTAACCGGTGTAACTCTAATCGAACCGATTAAACTGGTTTTAGCGAGACCGTGAACGTAAACGAACCAGTATAGTTGAACTTTTAGTAGGGATGTGCATATTTCTTAAAACGTCGATACTGACATCGAATGATATACCAAAAACAATATATAGATGGCATTAAAATGAAAAAAGTGAAAAAAACTATATTTATAAACATCGATGTTTTTAAAACTTATACATTTAAAAGTAAGTAAAACAAAGCAAAACTAAGAAAATTATTTTTTAATAAATTTACTCCACCGTTATCCAAAATATGCCACGATTAAGCCGGTGATGGTAACAGTTAAACCAGTAACGGATAAACCAGTGACGGGTTTAACTGGTCACGGTTACGGTTAAACCGCCGAATCCGGTCTAACCGGTCCGGTTCGACCGGTTCAGTGTGATCGGACCGGATAATCGGATCGGTTAACCGGATAATCTGACCGGTTAACCGGCTAATCTGACCGGTTAACCGGATAATCGGATGTCCGGACCGGTTAACCAAATATACGGACCGGATATCCGGACCGGTTATAATAATAGTAAAAATCCGGTTAAAACCGAAACCGGTCAAAATCAGTCGAACCGGTTAACCGTTTATCACGTCAGGAATTGACAGCCTTAGTTACAGGGCAGACCAGAGCACCACCGTAGTACCGCCGTCGTCATATTTCTTACATACCCAAAATCTAATCAGCTTATCGCAGGATGGATTAAAGCTTAAGTTTAAAATTTGATGTTTTTCTCTTTATCCCTTCATGAGTTATCGAATAAACAGACACATACAGCACATCATCGCGAAAATAGACAAAAGGATTCAGGGGACCCCAGAACATAAAAATCCGCCCAAAAAAAAAAATACTTTTCTTCTGTATACAGACAGGAAAGGAAAAATTGTAAAGAGAAGCCACTGGCCACATTCCGGCCAAATTATTATCTCCTGGTAAAGTTTTTGTTAATAGAATAATCAACACTTTCCTATTAGTAGGAGAGCAGCCCACTGAAAAGTTCAACCGCTTATAATAAGAATATGAAATATGTTCAAAGGCATGTCACAATATTGTACTTTACCAAACGGCACCTGTATCAATCACTATCCTTAGCAAACTGGTTAAAAAACAATTATTTTATGTTCAAAAAATCACAAGACCGCGATAATTTGTTTTTTTTTTTTCACTGGTGTCTTCTGCTTCAACAAGTCATAAGTCGTGTTCTATATTAATTTTGTTTGTCCTGAAAATTACAGTAGTAATTCATGGTGAATCCGGAATTATTATTATTTTAACCTACCTTCTAAACCATGTGTGTGTGAGAAAGGAAGAAGGATGGATAAACTCTTGTTAGACAATAACAATATGTTGGATAGATGTTTTTTATGCGATATTTGCGGGAAGAAAAAAGTGTTTTCCTTTAACGATGTACTCAAGAAATATTTGAGTGTGTTATTTTCTAGAAAACTTTCAGGGCATGCAAAATTATCGCTGTCATGAATTATGTGATCTTTTGAATGTAATACTTTTTTTTTAACCTCTTCGCTCAGGATACGGGTTGGACACAGGTGCCGTTCGCTAAAAATACAATATTTGTACATGGCTTCGGTACATATTTCATTTAGTTTTCAGATGACATCCAACATTTGCCATATCAATGACTGTAGACTTTTGGTTGTAAACCACGTACCTACTCCTTACAGGATTTTCGCGAATCCCCTACATATTTTGGCGTACCCCCAAGAGGGTTGATGTCCATTGCTCTTATATTTATGTCATCATCACAATCTGTCCCAGACATTCAAATTTTCAATATAAAAATGGGATTTCCATTTAAAAATAAATTGTGATTATTATTTCCGGATAAATCAGAAATAAGCCATGACATTACTGAAAAATTAAATCTATTAGAAGAAACTAATTATTTCAAGCTGTCAAACAAATAAACAAAAAATGATTCCGATAACTCAATAACGAAGGTGAAACTTTTAAGTGACCCACCCTGCACAAATTCAGGTTTTTAAATTCTTTCAATTTAGAAAACCAATGGGGCTAATATATTTTCACAAAAAGATGTATATCAGAAAAGGCAACAATGTAAAAATAATTTCAATTATAGAAAGTGATGCATATCAAAGTTAGGTATTTTTAAATGGAACACCCTGTATTTTATTTTATATTTTATTTTCTCTCGCTTTTCCAATTATAACAATACCAAATAGTATGAGATTATACAGGGTATTTACAAGCTATAACCAGTTTTATATGAAAATTGTATTGATTTCAATGACCTGTAGTGCAAATGAAACCATTGAAAACCAATTTTTTTGCGGTAAAAGGTTTTCGATATTAGTCAACATTTTTGCCGATGCACTACTTTTTTTTTTAAATTAATCTGTACAGGGCGAGTCAAAACTCAAATACCTAAAGTTAATAATTTTTAAATTTAAATGAGAAAATCGATAATTCACAAAATAAACAATTTTAACTAGCCACTGGTTAATAGGAAATAGACTGTTAATTGGTTATTAGAATTTAATCAGCTATAATTTATTATCGACTGGATATATTTTTGTCAATATCTAATGCGACTTTTACATTTAGAAAAAATAAATAAAAATAGCTACTGAAAACTTCACATAATACCTACTTTATTCTAAGTTTAGTGTTATTTTGACAGATTTTATTTAATTAGATAAATTTATCTAAGTAGCCTTTAATAATAATATTTGTGGAGGTCTTAAGGTGGTGGTTTTAAAAGGCCTAACTCACATTTCTAAGCATTTTTTTTTTAATATTCTAAATACTTCTCTTATTCACGACTAAAGGTCATATTTAAAAACAGGCTCGACTTTTTTAAAAATAAATATTGCAACACTAATGACGTTAGTAATAACGAACTATCACTATTGAGGTTTCAAAGTCAACTTAAATATACAGTGAGCATCATAAGTCTTACCCCCTAACTAACTCGTTACTGGGGTCTTGTTAGGAAAATCGCCGAAAAAGGTCGATTTTTGATTTCTACAATGTACATTTTTGCATGATTAGTTTACCCTTAATTTCATCCCTTACTGGAGGGTAGCAACCTTTTCGAAAAATTTAAATGGCATGCGGTGGTGAGTGATAGCTCATTTGAAAGGGCGTTTTATTCTCTATTCAACCGTGCAAAAAATTTTGAAATTTGCTTCATTACGTGTTGATTTATTAATGTTTAAAAATAACAAAACCTCACAAAATAGGAAAGCAACTAGACTAACAGTGACCTTCTAATGGCAAAACGTCTTACTTCACGTCTGAACCAAAACCGAAATCATGCAGGGCAGATTTTTAATTATAAGAATGAGTGCGCTACGTTAATTTCCGTTATTCTGAAACAACAATTAGTCGAGAA
This sequence comes from Psylliodes chrysocephalus, assembly GCA_927349885.1. Taxonomy (NCBI): domain Eukaryota; kingdom Metazoa; phylum Arthropoda; class Insecta; order Coleoptera; family Chrysomelidae; genus Psylliodes; species Psylliodes chrysocephalus. The sequence continues at coordinate 34,182,720 of OV651820.1, read as the reverse complement.
TTAATGAAGCAAATTTCAAATTTTTTTACACCGTTAAATAGAGAATAAAACCCTCTTTCAAATGAGCTATCACTCACCACCCCATGCCATTTAAATTTTTCGAAAGGGTTGCTCCCCTCCAGTAAGGGATGACATTAAGGGTAAACTATTCATACAAAAATGTACATTGTTGAAATCAAAAATCGACGTGTCTCGGCGATTTTCCTAACAAGACTCCAGTAACGAGTTAGATAGGGGGGGGTAAGACTTATGGTGCTCACTGTATAATAAACTTCGAATAAAGTAGGTATTATAATAGAGTGAGTCTAGAATTGGTTGCTATTCTTAATTTAATGTTAGTCCTATCAGAAATTGTCAAAAACTTCTTTAGTCGATGATAAATTACAGCTGGTTGAATTATAATCACTAATTAACAGTCTATTTCCTGTTAACCAGTGGCTAGTTAAAATTAAACTATTTTGTAAATTGTTTTTGTCATTTAAATTTAAAAATTTAAAAATTATTAACTTTAGGTATAGGAGGGAATGCTTGACTCCAATGAAACTTTAATTAAGGTACTTTTAAATGGTGATATAAAACACAGGGTGGTCAATTTAAAAAAATTTGAAAATGATATATTTGATTTTTGGCTCACTCTGTACAGATTTGTTTCTAATTGAAAAAAAAAATTGTTTTCAATAATAGTTTCTTTTGCAATATACAGGTCATTGAAATTATTATCGGTGGCCCACCCTGTATAGGGTGTTTCAGTTTTTTGTAACACGATTTTAATAACTCTCGACAGAACTTTTAAAATCTACCGCTTAGTTTTAGAGATACTTATAGAGTGTCCAAATTAAAAATATATATTTTTTAATTTTGTTAACATTTTTTAACGTATTACATTTTACATTAAAAGTTGGTTATACACGGTTTATATGTATCGTGTAAACAATATTTGACGGAGCCGAGGGGAAAACCAGTGTACTATTATGGTGTACAAGCAATCTGAACTATGTGTAGATACTATTTGTGTAATATTGCATGTTCTATTTGTACTATTTCTATACTACTGTGTACTATTTTTGTAGTATTTTTATACTATTTGTGTATTATTTGCGTACTATTTTGTACTATTTGTGTATTATTTGCGTACTATTTTGTACTATTTGTGTATTATTTGGTGATAATTGTGTAGTGTTTTCACTGCAATGATCGACATTTTTTTAGATCATCATGTGAATTTTAATATCGGGGATCTTTTTAGGTCATTAACCTAATTTTTATCTACTTGTGTACTATTTATGTACAATTTGCGTACTATTTATGTACAATTTGCGTACTATTTATGTTCAATTTGTGTACTATCTGTGTACAATTTTTGTACTATTTATATACAATTTATGTACAATTCGTGAACTATTTGCGTACTATTTTTGTGCTATTTGGGACAAAGTATGTACTAGTGCACAATTTTCCTAGCGGTTAACCCTTCGGGATGAGCTAATCGCGTTGGTCTGAGAGAGCTTTTGCAGTATGATTCGGATTTAGATGGAGAGCGAAGATTATTTTCTTTGCATTTTTTCTGTTCGTCTTCTTACAGTTAATATTTTATTTAAATAAGAAGTGATCCACAACAAATATTTTTAAAGTAGGTCTTTGAAAATTTTCATGTATATCGAGCGTACATTAAAAATCCGAAAAACAGGATAAAAACATCATTTTAGGATTCACCCAGTATATACTAAATTTAGCTCAATTATTGCAACAATATGGACAATTGACTTTTACTTTCCTATTTGTATACAGATAAGGAAAGTATAGGAATCATGATTTTTTCGATCTCGAGTTTTTAACGGATTTTTACGTTTTCGGGTCCCCTGAATCCGTTTGACTATTTTCGCGATGATGTCTGTGTGTGTATCCACGATAACTCATGAACGGATACAAATAAAAACACCAAATTTTAAACCTAAGCTTTATTCCAGCCTGCGGTGAACTGATTAGATTTTGGACAGAGTCGGAAAATCTAACGGGGTACTTTATAGGGGGTCATTTTTATATTTTATAAAATAAATCTGTTATTTACGTTTGGAGAAGAAAATTCTTCAAATAAAAGTTACTTCTTATATTATTCTCTATTATTTTTGTTCTATACAAAATTTTCCTAAAATGGTCCGTATTCGAGAAATTTGACAAAATATAAAAAAAATCTAATTTTTAGGAAAATTGTTCAAATAAAAGTTGTTTGTGATATAATTCTCTATAATTTTCCTCTCATAAATAATTTCTCTAAAATGGACCGTATTCGAGATATTTGAGAAAAAGTGTAAATTTCGAATTTTGAAGAAAACTCAAAAACGGATAAAGAAAAAACCTTAAATTTTAAACTTATGCTTTATTCCGACCTGAGGTAAACTGATTAGATTTTGGACAGCGTCAGAACATCTGGGGGGGTACTTTATAGGGGGTCATTTTTATATTTTATGAAATATATCTGTTATTTACGTTTGGAGAAGAAAATTCTTTAAAAAAAGTTACTTCTAATATTATTCTCTATAATTTTTGTTCCGTATTCGAGAAATTTTTTAAAATGTAAAAAATTCTGATTTTTAAGAAAATTTTTGAACTGCGATATCGATATCTATAATTTTTGTTTTTTAAATGAGTTCTCTAAAATGGAATGTAATGGAAAAATTGGAGGAAAAGTATAAAATTTAAATGTTTCAGCATTTTCGTTGGCAATGAGTGTATATAGAAAAATGTTTCGAGTTAGATGTATGTAGAAAATGTATATATTTAGTTAACCTCTAAATATTTACAGAGGTGCTACAATAGGTTGTACAAAATAACCGAAAAAAGCCTGTAATAAATAGATAGGAAATGCATGTGTTGGAAACATCAGATTTGTCTTTTATTAATCTAAGATACCCTGTGTATAAAACTGCAATGTATTTGTGAATACAATAATGACAGAAATTAAATCCCTTCAGACTTGTCTACCATATGTAAAGTTTGGCTAGTCACTCACAAAACACCCTATATAATGAGAATGAGGTTGACGGTTTGATCTTAAACTAGTAATCTTGACTACAGGGGGGTTATTTTCTAACTCGAGAGAAAGTGAATTCTCTCAAGATTTTCATGAGAAGTATACGTCAACGTTAAACAGTATTTTTAGGGCCCTTAATTAGGGCCAGTATGAACTCACTGATTGTTTCTCTCGGTTTATTTAGAGATAATTAAAATTCTCCTAAGAATTTTAATCCTCGATGCCTTTAAAATCAGCGTTTCCACATTGACGTTTGACATTTCCAATGAGAATCTTGAGAGAAATGAGTGCTCCCATACTTTGAAAATAGCCTCCCAGGTATTACACCACTGCACCAAACCTGTCATATGAAGTACGTTTCGCTAACAAGCTCAGCATCGTCAGGAGACGATTGTTAACTTGGAAATAAACCAAAGGTTCCGTACTCCTAATTTGGTTCTAATTTTTATTATCACACATCTTTTTATTATCTTTTTATTTGTATTACTTTTTATGGTTATATTATGAAGAGATAATGTTTATTGTTTTTTGTATGAATCTATATTCTACAATTATTTTTTATTACTATAGGTTGGGTACACTAGTGTTGAAATATTTTTGATTAATATTGATAATATTCATTTACAAAATAAAAAATGACTTTTTATATTACGCTGTTCATGAGAATTATTACAATTTTAAAGTTTATTAGATATTGTAAAACTGTGACAAATCTATTAATATAACTCCTCAATTTATATGATAGATATACATATACCTAAACCACAACTAAATAAAACACGAAAGATATGATTGCAAGATAAAGAAAATAACCAATAACATAAATAAAATAGAACTAAAATAACGTAAACATTTATGGGAATTTGTATCGATTACAGATAGATACATTTTCATTAAAAACTTGAAACTTAATATCTGCCACGAATTATTCTGGCATTTCGATCAAAAAATATGAATGCTTCTCGCCAATATTTTTCTGAGAAAGTATCCCTCCTATAAAATAACTTATGTACATACCATCAGAAATGAAAACGGTAATTAGTTTAGCATTATAAATATAAAGTACTTATTAATTTTTAGTCGGCCCCTTGTAATTGCCCTACATAAATGTATTAAGCTTTACCCTCGTATCTACCAAAATATTTTACCTGAAAGAACAAGGTTGCAAAAAATACGAGCCAGCCATATCCTCCGTCGGGTATATTGGGCCCAAGTTCGGGTTGGGTGGAAACGACACTGTCTATTGTAAGTTCTTGGTTCCGAATTGACCTCGTTTTACCGAAGTACATTTTTCACTTGGAATAGTTTGAATATTGGATAAACAGCACTTTTCAACGAACACCTTACTACATATTATTTCAATAGAATACATCCACCTAAATAAAGCAGGTGAATCACTCTATGCATAGGACTATAGTTCCATATCTGTGTTTTATCTTATCTTTTTTGGTGAGTACACAATTAAAATGAAGATGAATGTATTTCTATAACTTCACATTTTTTTCTAAATTAGGCTAGCGAGTTTACAGACAAGTTTTATAGTTCTACCTGAACAAGCCGTTCAAGGTCTTAACTAAATTTCTTTTTATTTTGTTACCTACTGAAAACAGTACGTATTTTTATTGACTGACGAATTTGTTATTCAACAGGTACCACAAGGTATATAAGTTTTTAGCACTGTTTATAGATTGAACTCAACAAGGCGTGACGTAAAATGTTTACCTATCTATGACTACACAGTCTGGGTATATAGTTCATCAGTGAACGTAGGTATATCTGCTGATATTATATAATTTTTACAAGGTATAGTCATTAATTTAGCCATTTTTGCAAAATAATTGTTTGGCAATAAAAGGGTCGAGGGTCGATGTTGGATGTTTACACGATTTCGAAATAAAATTTTACAATAACATTTCTAAATTTACGGTAGATATCCAGCTCATTTGGTGAAACTAGAAATAATACAAAATTCTTATTATAAATGTAGGGGTAATAGATACCTACATATCGGCAGGAATATCCAAAGTCGCGAGATGTGCCAACGATCGCGTTTTTTTTTACACCCTTTCGGACATCCCTCTCGACCGGAACCTTTCAGGAGCAGCCTGAGAGTTTCCAGCAGATTCCCCCAATCATGCTTGGGTACAGCCACTGGCTCCCCTCAATCAGGCTTGGGGTCCAGCTTGACTTTCCTCCTGAGGTTCGCATGGCGGCACTGACGCTCAGGTACCCTATTCTCGAACTCATGAGAGTGCTCCTACACTCTCCTACTCGACTTCTTAATCATCAGTGTTGCCAGACGACCAAAATAAAATTGTTGTACAATGCTGTAGAAATTATCTTTTTTTTTTTTATAATTTTACCGTACAAAACTGACCTTACTAGTATGACGTTATCGGATGCTGATTAATTTAAGAGTTTATGGGGTTAGGGTGATTTGATAATAATTTTATTGAGTACACAATATAAAAAAACAAAAGTAACACTTAACCAACCTCTTCCTGTTCAACTAAAGTTTCAAAAATAATTTCTTCTTGTAATCCTTTCTGATTTCGATTTTTTCATGATATGAAATCACTTATGATTTATTATTTTTATAGAGAAAAGCAAATCATCTCTATCTGCCATACTATCTGCTCTTGTTCCGCGCTGATAACCTAACTGCTAAAATGCGGTGCTTATTGTTTTATATTAGGCGTAGCCGTGCTTTTACAGTGAACATGTGGCAACTACGATATCCCCGCTATCGCTATACTCTCTGGTTTTTGTCAATGACATTCGTTTCGGCTAATATCCCACCACCATATCTTCTTTTTTCTAGTCGACGATTGGCCGTTGCCCTGTTGTCATTTTATTAACTTATATACTAGTCGTATGTCCAACACGAAAAAATAACTCCTGCATATCCAGAATTGTAATTCTTTATACGTAGGTACATACTCGTATAACATAATTTATTTAAATTATCACCAACATTTTACCTTTTAGACCGTCAAATAGTGACAGGTTTAGTGCCCCATTTCGCATACAAGCCTCGAAGAGGGTTGAAAAGTATATCGATTTTAAGTAGAATGAAAGGAAATTTACGAGTGGCTCCTGGGTATAACACATGCAAAATTTTCTTTTATTCTACTCAAAATCGATGTACTTTTCAGCTCTCTTCGAGGTTTGTATGCGAAAATGGGACACCTAAATCGGTCACTATCTGACGGTATATTATGTCTAAACTAAATCTACATTTAAAATAATTAGAAATGGTACGCAGTTTTTTCTAACTTGTACCATCCTTTTGATTATATTCTACGCCATAGTTGCGCTTTATTTGGAGCTTTATACCCATTATTTTATGCGAAGCAACCCGCGATGGCAGTGATGGCACCGGTTAGGTAAATTAGTTAAGTTTTTTTTTTATTTAATATTAATAAATAATAAAAAAGCACTGTTGTCGCTATCAGGCATTCCAACGACCTTTCAAACTGCTGACAAGTGGGAACTGACATTTAGATATGGCAAATCTGTGAGCCTGTTGTCATTGACAGGGTCAATGATACATATATCGTTATATAGACTGCTCAAAGCGGGTCGTTTACGAGCGGCCATATTGTCTCGCAAGTGCTTATTAATCAGAATCAATTTTGCAAAAATGTGTTTACAGGCCAATATTTAGCCTTTGAATATAGAAAAAAAAAATAATTGCCTACATTTTTACTTCAAGGCATAAGCTTATGTTTATTTTGAAAATGTGGATGATCAATCTATGTAACTATCTATTTCATTGACCTTGTCAAATCACCAGGCCTACATGGTTGCCATAAATTTGCCATATCATAACCTGTCAACACCCACTGGTAGCCATTTTGTTTGGAATGCTTAATTTGGTGCTAATGTGTTCAACGATATTTTTTCCATTCGCTATTTTCTCTACGTGTTTTTGTCACTGCGCTGTTTCGTCTTCCGCATTTTTGTTACAAAAATTACGAAATTAAAATTAGGAAGCCACTTTGTACTATTGAGTGTGTTCTTTCAATTTGTGTTTTTTCCTGTTCAACAATCTTAAAAAAACGAATTTAATTAAATTAATGTTTTTCTTTTTTTCAATTGACGCTTCGGCAAATTAAAACGTCAAAAAATCACTTTGGTTAATCCAGGCAATAAAAATGATTTCTATCATTGATTGCTATCCGAATGTATAGTGCACTCCCATAATAGAGATTGCGCGCGAGGTAAAAATTCAGAATTGATAATGATTCGGGCATGCGCTTAAAGTATGAATTAGTAATTCTGAATCTGTTCAGCATTGTAACCGCGAACGAAGCTAAAATAATGAGCCCTAAGAATTTTAAGGTTTGCGGGGATATTCCGTAGGCAATACTTTCGTGGCCACCCGGTACAATATACCTAAGCTAAGTTATTTATTACAAAATTACAATAATTACATTCTAAACCACAAACAACCAGTGGCGGTTTGCCCGTAAGGGCACTTGGGCACGTGCACAAAAAAAATAACTTACATATTTTATATTTTCCTCAATGCCTATTGTTATTTTATCTAATATTCAGCGCAAACCGCGTTGGCACGGCACTGTACGACCGGGCGTTCAGCGACGTTCCGAGAATTCCGAAATTAAGTGGAAGATGGACACAGTAAATGTGTGCATCTGTTGTTTTCTCTCTCATTATGATGCGAAAAAAAAGGACAACGACAATATAGCTTAGCAAGAGATGAACACATGCGATGGATTATACGTCACAAGAGGGGCGCTGTCCTTATCGTGACGTGCTGTACCCATGGCACAGATTACCTAGACCAGATACGAATGCATCGTTACCGAAAAATAACTTTTTTTCTTATAAAGCAGTCAAAAATAAATAATTTAATGGTGTACATTTTCGCAAATTGTTGGCAAGGATCATAGAAATAGTATAGAAAGCCGATTCCATATATCAAAAATGAAACCATAAGGAGAAAATAGTGTGTCGGAGCTCATGCGTATAACGGTGCTGGCGCGAACAGGACCGGTGCAAGTTTTTTATTGATCGAACAAATAGTTCACACATTTCAATCATACATTTTTAGAGATGATTCTATACAAAAAACGATTAAAAAAATTTCAAGTTAAGGTAAATATGGTTCTGACAGTCCTTATTAAGAAAGATATGGCATAAAATATGTATTAGTTAATTTTCGGCAATCATTAGTACAGTAGTCATGAGATTTTGCTTGTGATTTTAAAAATACTTTCCAGAAAAACCACGTGCTCCGGTTTTGACTACGTTTATTATTAAACAGCGAAATTATATACAAAAACTTTAATCCACAATCTAAATTAGGTACTATCACAAGAAAATCACTGTTACAATAATTAATTACTTAACCAAAAACTAAAATACTTTTTAGGTACCTACGTAACCAGAAAGGAGCTGGACCATTTATCCTAATATTGATTTTCTCTCTCCCTACGGTAAAACTTAAAACAATAACAAATTGCCTATCTACTAGGGTCGGTAACTAAACGAATATACATAATGGGCGGATTTTGTTTATACTTAACATTACACTCGCGCATTTAAATATAATTATGCATATAAATATTTACAAACAAAGATACTTTTCCAAACAGGCAATCATTAGTACTGTAGTCACGAGGTTTTGCTTGTGATTTGACATCTTATTTGATAATATCATTTGCAACAACTAAATTTAATCTGGGGAGTGCAAAATAGGGCCCAGGAATATTATATTCGATATTTTTTTACATTTTGTCAGCCGAGACTATGAGTCGTTAGACAGAAAACCTTTCATGTTACCATTTTCAATATAAATTAAAAAATTAAAAAATACTACTACATTTACTTGGTACATATTTTATTTTAATTTTGAACCCTTTTAAAAGGGTCTTTCGGTTCCATAATAAAAATTAGTTGCTGCTTACTAGAAACATTCTATATAGCCTAAACCAATTTATAGTTTGTTTTCGATCAATTTAATACAAAGATTTAAAGTTTTTAGTCGATGATAACATTCCACACCAGCACATTGCAAACCTATTTTATAAATAATAGGAATAAACTTGTAAATCATTAATTTGGTAGTTATCTCACTCATATGATTTTTTTGTTTATATGACTATTTCGATTTCTAAATATATTTTGGCCTTACAATACGAAGCGTTTTGTATCTACCACTTTTTTAATGAACGATGAATGTTGACAGGCCTGTACCTTTTTCGGAACAAGAGGCGTTTTAACGAAGGAAATGATTTTCGAACTATCTAGTTAATTTTCGGAAAAATAGAAAACGTTTGAAGAAAGTTGTCAATAACAGTTTGTTGTTCATGTGTTTCATTTTGATTAGCTTTCATACTAAATTGCGTAGAATATTTTTCCGATTCAAAATCGAGATTCTCGATATTTCCACAGTTTATTTATAATACCTTCTAAACTGGATTTATCTATCATTTTATATACTTTATAATATATGTTCATGCCCTACTTTTCACTTTATTTTCAATTTTTTTTTAACATACTTCAAAATGGTAGGATATTCTCAATTCGTTGAAATATTTTTTTAAGTACGTTGAGCGATAATTCTTTACCACGTTGCCCGATTTCTAGGATTCTTTTTGTTAGAAAAGGAAACAGTTTTATATACATTAAGTCAAGATCTGAAGATGGGATCCATAAGAAAATCATTAACATCTTTATTTTTAAAGTAGGTTTTTTTTTGTAAATTTCTTTAAACCTTACTGGTTCGAACGCGGTAAGGAATGAAGAAATGTAAATAATTGTTGTGCCAGCCAAAAAGCGAAGAGGAAGTACCGATTAAAATATCGAGTGACAGAAGAGTTCCTAAGATTGTTGAGATCGGGTTTATGTTTTAAAATGCCTTAAAACCGATATCGATAATGTCTCCCCGTCGCTGGGCAGCCTGTATATAAATATACAGCTCTCTATTTACATAATTATAATTCTTAGGTAGGTTTAGATTTGCAGACATAAATCTTGTAATAAATATAACAGCTGCCTAATACATTGCTTACATTTTCATTAGCCAATGTAAAAATGTCTTTTATTGTACCTAGGATTTGACTAAACACTACACAAAACTAAAAATAAAATGCCACTTTCATCATGTAATTAATGCCGCGTTTGAGAATCCACATCGGATGCATTTTTTACATCTCGAGCGTTTTTTATCCACATCGGACACATCTGTCCCATTACGTTTACGTATACTGAATCACGTGATCAAAGATTTACTACTACTACATCTCAGATGCATCCGATGTGGATTCTCAAACGCGGCATAAATAATAAACTACAAACGGTCCTGTAAGGGCAGCGTCATATAGCCTTGAAACACCGGATTTTAGTGCTATTGCCAGGTCAATATTGAATTTGTAGGTGAATCGCTTATTGAACATTAAAAATACGGTATTAATGACATTAATACGGTATTTGTATATATTTTTGGGAATGTAATTACACATAAATATTATTAGTTGATTATTTAAATGTTTATAAGTTATTTTGTGGCGATATTTCGTAGATATAAACTGTTTAAATCATATAATTTAAAAATTAATTAATTTAAAATTCTTTTCTGTTAGGTATATTTAATATATTTGGCAACACTACAGGGACAAGTCATGCATATTGCGCAAGCTTCTAGACACACTATTTTGCGATGTCAGGCGCAGAGACGCGTTTTTATGCACAGTAGGTTTCAATTTCTGCTTAAATGTTATGTTTATATTGGTCTTCTATATTATTTCTATGGCAAGGATGACCAAATTCTATTTTGCTCATCTCAAAAAGGTATGCGTTGGCAATTCCAGGCTTAGTTGACAAACTATCAAATAGAGATATAAATATTTTTTCTAATTTGAAAATATAAAAGAGAAATTTTTCGCTGGAAGATTTTAAATTGCTAAACACCTTTTCTTCAGAGTTGTATGCTTTAAAATGCTCCTACACGACGGAATTTTACATCGAAGTGTTTCAATACTATTTATGTTTATAAAGAGGATTTGATTAATAATAATAATAATAACGTTTATTCAGTAAGCCAATGGTATAAAACATAACAGCATTATAATGTAGCGGATATCAAGAATATAATAATAATAATAATAATGAAAAAGGAAAATGAATAATACAATAGAAACCTACCAAAATATGAACTTACTGAAAAGGACATATTCATCGTCAATCATACAAGATGAAAGAAGATGGTTTTCAATATATCCTGATGTAAAAAGCACAAAAAAAAAAGAATTATAACAAAGATTATAATAGTAAATCCCACAAAAAAGAGACAAACAAAATTATTAATTAAATAATAATAACTAACATCAATATCTAATTATAGTACCTATCTAACAATAATAATAATACTACAATAATTATTAATTGATGCGAAGCATCAATGAAAATATTTTTGATAAATCTTAAATTTTAAATGATACTTCCATGTCACCATTTAATATATAACATTTTATTTTACGCTTTAATGCACTTACAGATAAGTTTTTAAGTTCAGGGGGGAGAGAATTGATCGTTTTATAAAATATGTAAGTAAGTAATGTGATTAAATGCCTCGAAGAAATTATGAACACAGAATTCGATAAAAAAAACTATTAATCAGACTAAAGGGTTGATAAATTTTGAAAGACAGATTTTAAAGACTACCGAGGTTGTTTTCCAAATGAGGACGTTAAAACTGTGTGTAGTTTATTTCCAAACGTAAACAGATTAAAATTCAAAAACGAACTGTCCATACTTTACACCCGAGATGACTTTGTGCAACACAATGGGGCCGTACCGTTATTACAAATGTTTTTTAGAACAATTTGACAATTACATTTTCGAAATCTGTGGAGCTGCTAACTATCCTGTGTACAATTCCCATGACCACAGTGGAGAGTGAAAGATGTTTTTCGACACTAAAACATATTAAAACATTTTTAAGGAACACTATGTGCCAAGATAGATTGTGCGCGTTAGCCATGTTATCCATCGAAAAAAACTTATTCGGTCCATTCCAAAATTTAATAATCTGGTCATCGATCACTTCGCTAGCCAAAAATCCAGAAGAATGGACTTCAACTATAAGAAATAGTATACAACTGCAGCGGTACCTAGCAGTTAGTCTTCAATTTTGTAATATTTAATTTGTTTTGAAATATATTTAATTTTCATTAAGCGGAGAACTTGTTTTCCTAAGGGAAAAACAAATCCCGGGATTCCTTTCCAGTGTGTGCCCCACTGCCGCTAGAGCTCACGAGCCGCCACTGCAAACAACTTCAACTTTTGTCCTCATTTTGTATGAAATACTTTTATTTTAAAAATAATGATTTAGTATCCTGCCATAAAATGATTGAAAAGTTATTAATATTTGTTTACTTCCGTTGTTTACTTCCGGAGTTAGTCGATCCAAGGTTTCCTAGATGATTATAAATTAGGGTGACCATTTCGTTGTATTGTACAGCATTTTGAAGGTATGTCCTGTATTTGATCATATACAGCAAACGTACAGCAACACGTCGTTATTGTCCAGCAAACATCTAAAAAAAATCTCACTCTGCTGAAAGTATAATGTATATCATAAAATTGTTTTTTTTTTGTATGTTTCTGAACTTTCTACTTGAATTTTTCCATATTCATGACAATGATAAAAGTGGCCCACAAAAATATTTCTAAACAGGTAGGCATTCGAAAGCGTGATTTGTTGGTCTAAAAAATAGCGAGCTAAGCACCTGCTAGCGATGCCCAACTTTCTGATCGCTTCTTTAAAAATTGTCTTTTAAAACATAAATTATTTAGTCTTACTAGGTACTGTCAATCTAAACAAACTTAAACAAGTATTAGAAATTAAAAATTTAAAAAAACCGAATTCAAAAACGTGCAGATGCCGTCACCACATCTTAACCAAATTTATATGGGACCACCCCTGAGGTACCCCCTTACTAACAAAAAAGAATCATATAAATCGGACAAGGTGGTAAAGCATTATCGCTAAACATACATAAAAAATGAAGAGGATTTTCTCATGGACCCAATTATTAGATTTTGACCAAATTTATATGGGACCACCCCTGAAGTACCCCATTTCTAACAAAAAAAGAATCATTGAAATCGGACACCATGTTAAAGAATTATCGCTGAACATACATTAAAAAAATATATTGCGACGAATTGAGAACCTTCTCCTTTTTTGAAGTCGATTAATAATTCTAAATATTTGTTCCATTTTAAGTAAAAAATATGTAATATAAAGGGCGCGAAAACAGTATAGGTATTTAGTCGTTGCGTGAAACGGTGCGCGAAGAAGAGAAAAATATACCACTGTATAATGGTAATTACAGATTAGTGACGTATTCTTATTTATAACGTACTTATAAGTAAATACAATTTGAAGGAATTAGTATGATCACAATACTAAATAAAACGGAGACTCGAACCACTAAGTCACCTTCCTATTATCTGATTTCTATCCATGTTTTTATTGCTTAGATACATTTTTAAAATTCCCGCAGTTAAAAATGCTAAAGACGTTGGCACTACAATCTGGATTTTAGTGTTTTCTGTTCACAGTTTCGCCAACAGTAGGGAATTTTCCCTAGATATTATATTGTTAACGGAATTTCGCAATTTAAAGGAAAGTTTTTTCAATAAAAATTATAATAGAGAATTACGGAATTATATAATTGTATCTAATATCGAAAAAAAATATTTTACTCGTTTTTTTTTGTAATTCCTACCTAATATACTTTTCATTGGGTATGTTTTTTATTAAGAATTTATAAGAATATGTTTATTTATTACCTTCGTTCTTTTTTTATTAAAAACTCCACAAATTGAGTTATTTCTAAGTTATTAAAAATATTTTTTTCCCGTTATTTTTAAAATTCCGTTACAATGGTAACTTTAATGAGAATAGGTTGGTCACACTGTTTGTTTATATTCCTATGCAAGTGATCTGTGGCCATGCCTCGTGCACTGCAAACAAGAAGAAGCAAGCGAGAGAGCGAAAGCTGAACGATTACGAACGCCATTTTCATTTTATGGCTTGATTTAAGTGAAGGTAGGTATTTTTTTAGTTAATTTTGGAAACTTATTATAGGTAAAGTATAATTAATTACAGCTTTTATTTTATTCGAAGTTTACCAAAAGAAAAATTGTAATTTGAAACTTTTATGACAAATGCAAATGTATTTTTATTTTAACATGAAAAGATATATATATTTTTTACAATAATTATCTAGGCATATTCTGAATTCTCTTATGTTTAACGACTCAAAGACAATTTTTTAAAAGTTTTGCTATAAATTATTATAAATTTTGGGAATTTTAGTTTAAACTCTTTTTCTTTTAATGTTGGTTTGTTTCAATTTGATGCTTTTTACAAGTTTTGGGTTGCTAGAACTTAATATTGTTTATCAACTATTCATAATATACAATTATTTGTTAACTTTTATATTAAGAAATAATTGAGAGACTGGCTTCAGATAGCAAGACAGTTTTTGGAAAAATTTTCCATAAGATCTGCTTATGTATCTTCTATTGCATCGGAAATACCCACGTTTCCAAGTATTAATCGGTTTACGTTATTTGTTACACTTTACTCAAGGCTTAATTGTGAAATTTAATAATAGTACCTACCTACTTGCAAAATATTTAAAAAGCACTCTTGCACACATTGTTAGTATAAGAACTTTTATACAATGATAAGAAAATATGCGTTTTCCAATTTGTGATCTTATTCCCAAAACCTATTAAAACCTTCAGTCGATTTATAATTGAAGATATGGATCCTTAGTTTTTGAGTGAAGTTCTTTGGTAAAGTCATGAAATATTTGTGTTTGATACAATTAATTTAGTAATCCCATTACTATTTTACTGAATGCAGTAAGAATATTAGTATAGTCCTTTTTATAATTCAAGAGATCATGATCAACAGTATCAAAGGCTTTGATAAAGTCATACAATAATTCTAATGTATTTACCGAGGAGTAAACCACTACAAATTTTCTGAAATCGAAAATCATGGTTGAAATCATCATCGAAATCAATTCGTCACTCAAAAAACGTAAATACAGCAGCTTGCGAATCAAAAGTCAAGGGATGAGCCCCCCTCCTCAAAAAAAGGTAATATAAAATTAGGGTGGAGTTTCAGCGAAATCATTTTTTAGGTGATTTCTGAAATACCAATACTTTGACCTTAGTAGTTTCCCCCTCGGTATTTACTGATATATCATCTGGGAATTTGATAATCAACAATTTTGCACGTAGCCAGGCCATGTAAAGGCATTACAAATGGATATTGCTTTTATTTGCTTGCCATTTTCAAAATTTACCAAATTATAATGAAGATTTACATCTCATTGACAAAGCAAATAACAAAAAGAAAAAAATTAATTTAAAATATATGAGAAATAGATATACATAAGTACTGCCCTTGCTAAGCATAACAGTCAAATCTTTCTTTTTTGCTGTATTGGAAATAATATAAAACATTTGTTTCTGGTACATCATATTTTAAAAATGAAGTCACCTGTAGCAAAAATACATGTTTTACATTCCATGGTTATCCTTATGTTTACAAACTTGACTGTATTTTAAACATTGCCCTATCTGAAATATTTAGCATTATTAGTTGTATTGTTAGATATGACTTTTATACTTAGAAGGGCAAAGTAATACATAGATAACATTGAAAACAATGCTAAAATAAAATAATGATAAAACAGAAAACAATGATAAATACCTGTATTTGTTCAAAATGATAATCAGTAATAACAATTAATAATAATAGTCACAACTATGTTAGTCATATTTTATTAATTAATTTTACTCAAGACTGCCCTCAAAAAAACCAAATAATATACTTTTCCTATAAGAAAATTTTTACTTCCCATCTGGATTTACATGTATTTTGAATTATTTTTAGACTTAAAGGTAGAAGATTATGAACGTTTTAAATTTTTGAGTAGGGTGGAAAGTGGAATATGATAAGTGCATCTTGTGCCATGAGAATTTGGGCTGATATGTTGTATTATATTTTTTGTGCATGACCAATGACATTTCCAAAATATAAGTGCTGACCAATGTTAACATTTTATTATTTAGAAATAAAGGTTTTCATGAAATATCCAAGTTCACATCACACAAAAATCTAAGAGCCCTTTTTGTATCATTTTTTTTTTAAGTTTCTGGTTGCAGAATACATATTGCATACCTTAAATAGGCCACATTATACATCATTATTTGACTAGTGACATGGGGATTTTTATACCATTTGGTAATCAAGTATGTAATTTAGAAAAAAAAAAAAATGCATAACAGGGCAACACAAACTACAACAGGTACATAGTCATATTATTCAACACCTAAAAGTACCCATAACCATAGAAAGCTACAGTGGATAAAGGGATTTTTGCTTATTACATTAATGTGTTATCGACATTGTCATTTTGTCAAGTGAACAGCCTAAAGTAATGTGATTCTACTGGTAAAAAATAAACACCTGTAGTCATTTAAAAGTTTTTTTTTAGGCTTCCCAGTTTTCATTACTTCTATTAGTTAAATATTTTTTGTACAAATTATCTCTGTCCAACAAAGCATTTTTATGATATCATTCCACCACTCTATAAATTGGAAATATCTTAACCATTTTATTTAGTATTTGTATAAAATTATCAGTAAAATGCTGATATTTTACATCAATGTCAGTTTCCCAGTAGTTCCAGTTAATCATTTGAAGCTTATTACAGATAGCCTCGTAATTAATATAACGCTCCACATTCTGGATAATTACAGGTTCTAATTTACTTTTTAAATTCGCTATTTTTACAGTTATGATGTAATGGGAGCTAATTTTAGGGGTTTTTAAAACTTTTGGACTAAATCTATCACAATTTGTAATTACTAGATCAATAAGACTAATTATTTGTTGGATGAGTATAGTCAGTTACAATATTTTCGAAACCAATATCAATCATAAAATTTTTTAAACGCACACTAAATAAAATTTATTAAAACATCTATATTAAAATCCCCACTTAAAATTACGTTAAGCTTAGTATCACATATATTTTCATAGCACCAAAGTTCAAAAAAATTTAAAAACAACATAACTGCCATTTGGAGATCTATATAAAGAAATGACTAAGAATATTTTCAAAACATTTAGTAATATTTTAATTATTGTATTGTAACACATATATGGCAGTTCCCTCTGTATGACGGCTATCACTGTCTACCCGATATACTTTATACCCATTGATATTGAACTCACTGTCATATATCTTCAGTTAAATGCGACAAACTTACAATGGTTTTTTTATTTAGGACTAGGATTATTAATTTCATTAATGTGAGCAAATAAACTTTGTGAATTTAAATATACCAAAAATAAGTTATATGTAGCCTTTTGCATTATGGTTCTATTATTATTGAAGGAACTTTGTCTAAAAAATCATTACATTTATCAGTTTTATCATCACCGTTTATACAATTATTATTTACAAGTATTATTTTGTGTAAAATCTATATCATCTGATATATTAATAACTGCAGGCTCTTCTAATTCAGTTTTTAACTGGCTATTTTTACTTTCCTATCTGTATACAGATATAAGGAAAGTATAGGAATCATGATTTTTTTCGACCTCGAGTTTTTGACGGATTTTTACGTTTTGAGGTCCCCTGAATCCGTTTTGACTATTTTCGCGATGATGTGTGTGTGTGTGTGTGTGTGTGTGTGTGTGTGTGTGTGTGTGTGTGTGTGTGTGTGTGTGTGTGTGTGTGTGTGTGTGTGTGTGTGTGTGTGTGTGTGTGTGTGTGTGTGTGTGTGTGTGTGTGTGTGTGTGTGTGTGTGTGTGTGTGTGTGTGTGTGTGTGTGTGTGTGTGTGTGTGTGTGTGTGTGTGTGTGTGTGTGTGTGTCTGTGTGTGTCTGTATAACGCATAACTCATGAACCGATACACATAAAAACACCAAATTTTAAACTTAAGCTTTGTTTCAGCGTCCAATGAGCTGATTAGATTTTGGGCAGAGTCGGAACATCTGGGGGGGTACTTTATAGGTGGTCATTTTTATATTTTATAGAATATATTCGTTATTTACGTTTGGAGAAGAAAATTCTTCAAATAAAAGTTACTTACAATATTATTATCTATAATTTTTGTTCTATATAAAATTTTCCTAAAATGGTCCGTATTCGAGAAATTTGACAAAATGTAAAAAAAATAATTTTTTATAAAAATTGTTCAAATAAAAGTTGTTTGTAATATAATTCTCTATAATTTTTATTCTATACATAATTTCTCTAAAATGGACCGTATTCGAGATATTTGAGAAAATGTGTAAATTTCGAATTTTGAAGAAAACTCAAAAACGGATATAGAAAAAAACATTAAATTTTAAACTTAAGGTTTATTTCGGCCTGACGTGAAATGATTAGATTTTGGACAAAGTCGGAACATCTGGGGGGGTACTTTATGGGAGGCCGTTTTTATATTTTATGGAATAAATCTGTTATTTATGTTTGGAGAAGAAAATTGTTCAAATAAAAGTTACTTCTAATATTATTATCTATAATTTTTGCTTTATGTCAAAATTTCCTGAAATGGTCCGTATTCGAGAAATTTGACAAAATGTGCAAAATTCTGATTTTTATGAAAATTGTTAAACTAAAAGTTGTTTGCGATATCGATCTCTATAATTTTTGTTTATACATGATTTTTCTAAAATGGACCGTAATGAAAAAGAGCTAAATTTAAATTTTTCAGTATTTTCGTTTTCAATGAATATCTATAGAAAAATGTTTCGAGGTAGATGTATGTGGACAATGTATATATTTAGTTTATCCTCTAAATATTTATAGAGATGCTGCAATAGGTTGTACAAAATAACCGGAAAAAGCCTATAATAACTAGATAGGAAAGTCATGTGTTGGACACATCAGATTTTTATTATTATTCAGTTGTAGAGCTAAATCATTGTTATTTGAGCAGTGATTATTTCTTTTTTTTTTGTTGTATTCTCGATAAAATTTTCTCACAAATATTAGTTTTATATATTAAATTACCCTTGTTATTTACTACATCTAATATTCTCACCTTACCTTCTGAAAAATGGATCAATCTTGCAAATGTAGCTATTTAGTTTCTTATTAAATTTTTCAACAATGTATTTAATACGAGTGACCATCAGAAGGAACAGTGCTGTAAAGTATATTTGTATGTGTGCAGTTTTTTAGTCTATCATTCAAAAACTTAATTGATGGATATCTCCCATATTTAAAATTATTTTTTCCTGCGATAATTAAAACGTAATCATTTAATGTATAATTACAAGTCAAACTTAAAATATTCTCAATAACGTTTTCAAAAGTTGCACATGGTTTTATGATAGTTTTGTTTATGTTGTTTACACTGATTTGTTTTTAAGAACTCTGTTTAAGTTTTTACCCGTTTCATCACAAAGAATTATTATTTTGTTCCCGGTTTCCATTTTATTTAATACTTCCATCTCTTTTACATCATTGGTTTTGATTATTTTACTTTTCTCTATTTTTTCTTGATTTTTTTTAATGGTTATATTGTTGTTGGTTTTAAAGAAATATTTTTTACCTTTATTCTTAGTTTGTTAAGTTGTTCTTAGTACTGATTATTTTCCTCTTCTAATATTCTTATTGCATTGACCATATTTCTGCCCACACTGTCTAAATCTTTTAATTCTTGTTCCAAACATTTTATTTTGTTATTTTTATTCATTAATTTAGTTTCATGAGATAACATCCTTACTTGGGTTTCAATGATTTCCTTATTCAGCATTTTTATGGTATCACTTTGTTCTTTAATTTTTTGATAGTCTTTTTTTTTCTCCATTTCCATGGCTTCATCTTCAAAATCTTGTGTTTTTTTATTTAATCTTTCAATATGTATATCTTTGTCTTGTAATGTTTTTTTTTAGTTGATTGATATATAATTGTAGGTGTTCAATTTCTTCATTTTTGTCGTATTCCCTATTTTCCATTAAAATATCACATATGACTCTTTTTAGTTCAGTAATTTTTTGTATGCTTCATCAAGTTTTGACTTACCATTAACATGTTCATTTTCACATTTTTCTGAACAGTATATTTTACTATCACCTAGTTCTTTGAAGTATTTTTTTCGTTCTATACTTGAACGCTGGAATACATTGAAACGTACTGTACAGAAGTAGTTGTTCAGTTCCTTATTTTTACAACATTTAAAAAAAGCATCCATATTTAATGTTGAAAATATTGCATTTTACTTTATTTTATTTGTTTCCCTTAAAAATGTACTTCACTGGTTAATAACTACTTTTATTTTGTTTAGAAGAGATTAGTTTATCAGCAAACCAGTTTTTTATGGTGCTTTGTGAAGTATTTAGGTCTTATAATTTGCACAATTTTATAATCTTTTACTTTAATTTAAACTATTTTAGAAATTTAAAATTTCCACCAGAAATAACTAAACTTCCTCTATCTATCCTTTGATATAAATTTTAAAATTTTATAGTCTATAGAACTAGCGTTGAAAACTAATTTTTACACAGAGAAAACACACCAGAACTGATGGCGTCGTGCTCACAAAAAAATAATCGGGCTTATTTTTAATTTAGATGCCAGATCTACTTGCAGAGATCACTTTAAATTTTTATATTTAAAACTTTTTACATGAAACAAAATATTTCACAGTTTCCCCGTAACTTGAGACACCCACCATTATCCTATTAAAAGTGGAAACCAATTACGTATTCCAAAACATGCCTCAGATTTATATGAAAGAAATTTACATCAGTGTATGCCTATTCAATCATCTCCCCCTCTCAATTAAAAACATAGTGACCTATAGCTTATTTAAAATCAAACTAAAACAGTATCTAATAGAAAAATGTACATATAACGTTGAAGAATTTTTCGTGTAATTAATGTTTTCAATGTCCCACTACACTTTTTCTGTTCATACTTTTTATTTTTATGTGGTTTATTTGTATTTATTGTTATTATATATTGTGACATTTCCTATATCATGTAAATGATCTTTCAGGATAAATAAACTATCTTTGGCCTTATGTAAGTTGTGTACAGGTTGAGGATCATATCTTTGGAATGGTCTTTAAAAGCTCTTTTAATAAGGTAAATGCGACTGTTGGCTTTCTTCATTATATTAGCAATATGGATTTCCCATTTTATGTCTTTAGATATGATTACACCAAGATCCTTTTGTGTTTCGACTGGAGTTATTTCGTTCGTATCTATGGTGTACTGAATGTGGGGATTATTTGGGCCAATGTGCAATACTGTACACTTATTTATGTTGAGAGGTAGTAGCCATTGCTGGGACCAGATTCCTATTTTATTCAAGTCTCGTTTCTTTTTGTGAGAACCTTCCAGTGTCTTGCAGTAGATCTTTCAGTCATCTGCATAAAAGTTGACTTTGGACTCCATGATTAACTTATTAACTATAGACCAACAATCTTTTTGCTAACATATTCCGTTTGCCATTAAAATGTTTTTCATTTATTTATTTCATAGAGACAATTATTTTTTGCTGATTATACCTTTACACATGTAGTATGGCATAGCTATTTTGTTTCTTTTTGACTTATATTGGTAACTAAAGTTTTGTGGCTGGGCTGTGTCTCTCCATTGCACTTAGACCTCATTAGAACCATTGTAAATCCTCTAAGGGCAAAGTGACTTCCTCTCTTATCAACCAGTTATTGTGTCAAATTAGTTGAGATTATCCCTTAGAAGTGCCATTATTGTCTTAACCAATTTACTCCTAATAAACTTAAAAGTGTAAATTTTATAAGGGCTCTAATCCCATTAGAAATGTATCATGTCAATAACGTAACGCCTGTTTATGTGAGATATTTATTATGGCACTAATGTAGTTATGTGAAAGGCCGTTTGTAGTAATTGTAATATAATTTATGTGATAACGAAAAAAAAATATGGTAAACATTCAACTACCAAATTGAATGGCATAATGCAAATTCATATAAAACGTATATTTTGTAAATGCATATTTTATTAAAATGAATCATGGGTATGACAATAGACATTTCTCAAATGTATCAATTAAAATTTCTAAACCAAATAGTGAGTTATTTAAGAACAATGCATGTATTCATTCAAAATGGCCATTAATTTAGTTTAGGTAGCCTAGTTTTGTTGAAGGGATAAAATATATTCTCCTTCGCCTAGGTGCCAGAATTGAAATATAAATATGTACAATTATATGTCCAAAAATTGTTTTTACAAGAAGCTACCACAGATTGATGGGCTCAAAAGAAGTTGATTTAACCAAATTTACCTATATACCAACTTGCTTCGTTTGGTTGGTAGAGGTCAACAAACAATAAAAAAAAATTTTTCTTCAAAAATTCAGCCGTTTTAAGAGATCAAACTTGATGCGAATACTATGTGTTTTATGGCCAATTAAAAACAAAGTAACAATTTTTCTATTGCGATCATAAGCATCTCAGCGTGAGGGCAATGAATATTTTCCTTAATTTTTTTATCTGTCATTTTTTGACATTTCTGGCATTAAAATAGGAAACTACGGTGTTTTTACTAAAAAAAATTTATTCATGTTATAAAACTATTATTATATACATAACATGACTGTATTATAAGATTGTATTATTTATACTATCAATAAATTCTTTACAGATAATTTCTATCCAATATGGACGCCCGGGGAAGAGGAAGAGCCAGAGGGAGGGCTAGAGGAGGAACACAACAAGGTGAAGGAGGAGCTCCTGGAGGACAAGGACCTCCTGGAGGACAACGACCTCCACAGAGACCACAGGGTGCTCCAGGGGACCCATGGAGCAGACCTACAAGGCCACAACAGGCTCCACCTGCAGCTGCTCCACCACAAGCACCAACTCAGTGGGTTAGGCCACAAATGCCTGCTCCTGCAGCAGTAAGTTTTTACAAATGTTATTTTCTTTGAATAAACCCAAATGTAGATGTTATCATAATATATTTAAAGTTGCTTGAGAGTCACATGTTAAAAATCTGAAATCTGAACATCTTAGGGTAGCAAAACCTGTTTATTTAGTTAAATTTCATAGTAAAGTTAAATTAAGAAAAAGGGGAAAACCATAAAAGTGTAAAAAGCACCTTTTGAAAAATCTGATAAAAATTTTAAGTTTTAATTTCTTATTTTTAGGTGTTATAGCAATAAATTTTCAAAGAAATTAAATGATACTATTTATGAAGCTAAAGGACTTGTAGGGTTTTAGTATTATTTCAAATTATATGACAAAAACACAAAAATAAACATTCTATCTTGATATAATCTAATCATCATTTTTATTATTTCTCGTAATCCAGAATGTTACATGGTAACTGAAATGAAAACTCCTACAAGTGAAAGTCATGTTATAGTGACATGCAGTGATACAATAATATACAATGATAATCGTTCAGCATACCTTACAGTGTTCATGCTTCTTCCATGAAAGAACATATTTTAACTAAAATGACTATCTTAATTTAAAAAAATTCCTACTTTTGGACTCATAAGCTTTTTGAACTCTCTGATTTAATTCATTTAACTACTACTGAAGGTTTGTGGAATATAAAAGTCATATTATGGTGTCGTATTACAAGGGTGGACTTGAAAATTGTATTTGGTTTTATTTACCAAGTATGTAGGTGCTATCTTTTTTTTTTTTTTTTTAAACTAAAATTAGAGTTTGAAATAAAAAATAATCTTTGACTGAAAGACATCTGAATGATTTCCTGAATGGGGGTGCATTTACTGCAAGATAGAATGATTTGCATAGCCCTATTTTGAAATTTTTGGATTCTACTTAATTCATTTTGATTTAACAAGTATAATATTGATGAGCAATAAGTCAAATGTGGAAGCATCAATGTGTCGTACAAAACTGTTTTGGTCCACTGATCGAGGAATCTTGAAGTCCTATATAAATAATGTTAAAAGAGAAAGTTTTAATCATATAGTTGGCATGATCTTTAAAATTTAATGTGTGGTCAACAATATTTTTATCTACCTGTATATTTCCTGAAGAATTTAAATACTCTAGTCTAGTATTACCAATTGTCAAATAAAAAATGATGTAGCAAAAATGTATAACTATCGTCCCATAAGTATTGTTTCAATATTCATGAAATTTGATTCAAGCAATTTTTTAACCACTCCCAATATGCTTTTAGATGATCTCATTTTACTAGTCAGGCTGTGATCAATGCCCTGAGTAATGTAATGTAGTTGAGCAACTTGAAAAGGGAAATCACTAATGTTGGTCGATCTGTCCATGGCTTTCGACTGTGCCTCTCATGACGTTCTTCTGGAAAAGCTAAGCTTTTATGGAGTTAGGGGCTCCACTTGCTTTTTTAAATAAATACCTCGGTAACAGACAAGCTGTAATGAGTAATGGTGTTCTGTCTGATTTTCAGCCTGTTGGTCAAGGGGTTTCAGTAAGCTCTGTTCTGGGCCACCTTTTATTTATTTTTACCTAATCAGTTTTGTTTGCTGATGTCACAACATTCATTTTAACAGACAAAATTAATACAAACTTAACTTTTGCATGTGATGATATTTCACACAGAGCAAATACTAGCACTTTAATTAACTAACAAAACTCAAAATATGCAAATATCTGCCAATAATCAAATTATCTCATACTGCGAAACAAGAAACGTGAAATACATTGGTATTACGTTGGATAACAAACTGAATCAGCCAGCCCATATAAATCAGTTAAGGAAAAAACTTTCTAGTTATTTGTTTATTCTTCAGCAGTTGAAAAAACAATTCAAATGCCCTTAAAACTACGTTTTTCTCTTTATCACTTGCATGTCAGCTATGGTGTACCACTTTGGGGAAACTCCCCAATCAAATATTTCAGATGCAGAAAAAAGCAATTAGTATTGCAAACATACATACAGGGTGTTAAAAAAAAAGTGTCACAAAATGAAATGGTGAATAGTATGACCCAAAATAAGCAGAAAAGTCTTAATAAATATATGACCGCAAATTAACGGTTTCGGAGATACGGACCATTTTGTGTTTATAACAATTTTTTATTATTATAAAAAAACAATATTTATAAACAATCAATAACAACATAGAGTTAAATGAGATGTTCAAAGTGCCCTCCCTCCATTTCAATGCATTGCCATTTGCACGACCGTACATAAAATGCATGTCAGCTAATTCAATATTAGTGTAAACAGGCATAACGAAAATTTATAAAATTATTCACCCACAACAAAATAATAACTGCAAATAGTATCTATGAAAAAACATCGGTAGACTCCGATAAGAAAAGCAAGTTTTTGAGAATGAAAAAAGATAATCAAAAAATGATACAAAACACTCCGTATCTCTGAAACCATTCATTTGCGGACATATGTTTACTAAGACTTCTGCATATTTTGGCCCATACTACCCCCCGTTTTATTTTGTGACACTTTTTTTAACACCCTGTATATTTAGAATTATGCCACTACCTACTTTATATTTACATAATACACTTGTTGAAATTCATAGGAAACTAATGAGTTTTGCTGAAGCAGTCTGATATTTTCAACTACAAGATACGTATTTCTCATTGTATCAGAAATTATCGTTTTATGTTTATCTGAAATTAATTCGTTAAATTATGGTCTATTTAAATATCACTGTAGGACTTTAAAAATTTAAGTAATAGTGCTTAAAAAAAAGAGCATATGAGAAATATCTATTGAGATATTGTTTTTACTCTGTCAATGATTATGTAGCTCTCTAAGGCATCTCCACATTTACCACATTTTATTGCTTTTATTCAATAAATTTTAAGAGTTTCAGGAATAAAAAGATTGAATATGGGATGTATGACAGTTCCATCAATTTAAACGTTTAAAAAATATATTATGATCATTTTATGTAATGCACAATATTTAAGAAGTGCTTATAAAAAGTAAAACAAGAGCAATCATATGTATTTTTTTTTTTTTAGTCTGTTGGGAGAGGATCGAGATTAGGTGGTGGTGATGTTCCCGAGTTATCTTCTGCAGCAGAACTCGGAGGAGGTAATATTTATTTTTAGTACCAAGCATGGGAAGGGTCAGAAAATATAGGGCTACTACAAAAGAATAACCGACTTTTAAAAATATATTTCAGAAAGTATTACAAGTATATTATCAATTATGATGGTGGGTGAGGTTTAATGGCACCATCAATCATCTTTAAGTCGCCCCTGAGCGCCACGGCAAATAATAATAATCGTCCCTTTCCCCGCACAGACTCAGCTTTTGAGGTTAAAATTCACTCGTAAGGGGGTGAATTAGGGAGAGTATTATTAAATGACATCACAAGAAACGAAAGATTACCAAGTATGAAACGCGTGCTTATAAATGTTCCTCTACTCGTCCAGGTAGCGCCACGACCTCATTACTGCAAAATCGCGACTACAGAAAGTGTTTGTTAAGAGATACTCATAGCGTTTATCGGTTGTTATGGTGCAACGTCTATTTCGGCGGAAGTACGAAACTGATTCTTCAGGTTATCAGAGAATTATATGATTGTATCAACAATTCAATAACACTGGTTCCATTACCAAACCAGTAAATTTTACATGTTCATTTTTTAAGAGAAAGAAACTGCATTTATTATGGATGCAGTTTATTAAAAAATAATGTAACTGTTACAAAACACTTAAAAAACTTACTATATTTTAAAATATATTAGATTGTTCGATTGTTGTGAATTTCTTCCCACTCTTTAAGTTTAGTTTGCTGCTTATAGTTGCCAAATATATGTGAATTAGACATACTTAGGAACTATAAAAGTAACAAAAACGTCTTCTAGAGTTACTGTGTGTCAACACGCTTTTAATACTATTAGGTCGATACGCTCAGAAAAGCGTAGCTAGACTGTCAATACGATAGCAGAAGAAAGTTCATATAATGGCAATCTAGGGCTATACTTAAAAGCGCCGAAAAATTATGAGTTCCTGACGGAACGGTACACGTTAGATAAACTTTCGTTTCTTTTTCACAAGATTTGGTTTACGTACCACCTCTGCCATCAATACTGGGTGATTTCCGAGACTGCATTACTACTACTGGTAACTGTGAAAAATTGGTCGAAAAAATACAAGACATTTTTTTTGTTTTTACCAAACATTAATTATCGAAACAAATATATCCGCTATAGAAAAAAAGTTGGTCCCACTGGAAAATAGGTGAAAAATTTTCACAGAGAAAAATCTTAAATTTACCAACATCATTCGACAAAGAAAATTTTAATACATTCGTAACAGACTAGTATTTCCGGAAAATTCATCAGAAACATTTTTTTAGACTATCATCATTTAGACACCACTTTCCCGAAGAAAAATTTGAAATTTTCCAACAACTTTGACAGAAAATTTTAATCTTTTGTAGACTAGTTCTTTTTCGAAAAATTCGTAAGAAAGTCACAAAACCATTTTGGAATCGCCGCAAAATTGGTGGAAAACCACTTTGCGAAGGAAAATTTAAAATTTGAAAACCCTATCATGTGATGTATCAATCGACGTGTCTCAAATTAATTTCCCGACACGTCTTTCCCGAAGAAAAATATGAAATTTTCCATCATCATTTGACAGAAAATTTTGTAACTAGTTTTTTTTTTTTTTCTCCAAAAGTTCGTAGGAAAAGTCACAAAACAATTTTGGAATCGCCGGAAAATTGGTGGAAAACCACTTTTCCGAAGAAAAATTTGTAATTTGAACACCCTATCATGTGATATGTCAATCGACGCATCTCGTTGAACCGGATAATTCTTCTTAAGGTCTTTGCTCGCTTCTCTTTTAAGTAAAGTGGTAAAGTTTTTCCCGGAAAAGCGTCCGACCCAAAATTTCCAATAATTTTCCTGGAAAATGTGTTTGAGTTGATAAGAAAATTTTGATTCCAGATTGTGACGAAAGTCAATAATTTCACGTACATTTTTAATTTTTTCAGAAATAACGTTGGGAAATTTGGAAAATTCGGTAAACAAAAAATACACATTTTTTGTATTTTCTCCAAACGATAGAAAATTTTTAGAAACGTATAAATCTGCTGTCGAAAAAACTTGGTTTAGATGGAAAATTGGTGGAAAACCCCGTTACTGTAGTTAAATTTCAAATTTTCCTATACCTTTCGGTAAGGATATTTTAAAAACATATTTACATTATTTTTTTTATAAATTTCTGAAAAAAAAACGAGAAAATTTTATGGTTTTTAATTTCCCCCTCCTATCATAAAAACTTTGACATGTAATATGTCAATCGACGCGTTTCGTCGAGCCGAATAATTTTTCTTAAGGTCTTTTTACTCTATCACTTCTCTTAAGCGAAGTTTTTCCCGGAAAAGCGTTCGACCCAAAACTTCCCCTCATTTTCCTGGGAAAAGTGTTTCAGGTATCGGGAAAATTTTGATATCAGATTGTGAGGTACGTCGAGTAGTATACAGAAAATTTGTTGAGGAAAAAAGTTAGTTTTGTCGGAAAACTGGTGGAAAACTACTTTCCAGTATGAAAATTTAAAATTTTCCGATACGATTCGATAGAGAAAAGTACAATGTTTCAGTAGTAAATAAATCTGATGTCAAAACAAAAAAAGTTGGCCTAGACGGAAAAGTAGAGAAAAAAAAAATTTAATTTTCTGACTTGATTCAACAAAGAAAATGTCAATGTTTGTTCAGTAGGAAAATTCGATTTTTCTAAGAAATGTGTCTAAGGTATCGGGAAAATTTTGATGTCAGATTCTGAGGAACGTCAAGTAGTTTTTTGTTTTTCTGAAAATTTTGAAGTCTGTGCACTGGTACCCCGTATATGCGTCGCCACTGGTGCGATGTATGCAAATATTGGCAATACCGGACGAACAGGTGAAGCGGGAGGAAGTCAGTCGGCTCTCGGCAGTCAATCTAGGAAGAGAGCTTGGCTGCTATGAATTGTGGTATTGAGTTAGCCATTTTTGTTTTGTTAAATTATTGTTTGGAGTGCCACACGTACTGTGTACGTGTGGAATTGTATTTCCTTTTTCTTAAAATAAACCAATAAATTATTTAAAGTAAGGTGATCTTGTTTCAAGTTCAACTAGGAAAAATCAAAGTTAAAATTTACGAAGAACCTTGAGGAGAGAAGAGCAAGCGGCCGGTGTATTTGGCGTCCCAACACGGGGCTTCCTTCGTAGAGGAACATTTTTTTGGTGAGCTTATTCCATTTTATCTTCTGGAAGTACATGATTTAAAAGTTTAAATAAAAAAAAAATAACATTCAACAACCGGTGCCGGTACAGTGAACTTTTTTTCGTAAACTTGATATTAACATTAAATTTTTGCGGAATAATCAAAGACTTTTATAAGAACTACTTAGTATTAGGATTAAAATTGAAAAAAAAAAATGCCGAGGAAAAACAAGAAAGGGGAAATTTCCGATTTTGATTTATCGCATAACACTTCTCAATCAAATAATATTGAAAGTGATATAAACAAACTTACAGAAAACTTAAATTCATTACAGCAAATGGTTGCTAATTTAGTCATAAGCGTAGGATCTATTGATAAAAGAACGAAACATATAAATGTAAGTCCTCAACATGAATCTAATCCACCGGTTGTTCAACAGGCAGCTAATAATGTATGTCTACCAAATGTCAATGTATTTGGGGCGGCGCAGAATCAAAATATTGTTGACAGATCGTATATTTCTAACTGGAAAGAATTGGGGGGTTGTAATTTAATATTTTATCCAAACTCTAAAATGCATCCAGTGGCGTTTTTAAAAAAAATTAATAAACTCTTTTATGAGGCTGGTGTTCCGGATAATTGTAAAATAAATTTAGCTTTAAATTGTCTTAGAGGCACAGCAGCTGACTGGGGTGCTATAAAAGAAGATTGTTTTTTAAATTATGGGGATTTTGAAAATCAGTTTAAAAGTCGGTTCTGGGGAGCCGATAAACAAAGGGAACTTTTCTTAGAGATACAGTACGGGCGCTTTGAGTCGGGCAGCGGCGCGGAATATTTTTTAAATCTAGTAAGTCAAGCCAAGTTTCTGGATGGGGAAATACCAACGGAAAAATTAATATCTATGGTTTCGAAACATTTTCCTCCGGAGGTACAAAGGGGGATAGTAAATAATGGATTTTCTTCTATTGAGGCTATTGAAAAATATTTAGAAAGGCTAGATGAAACATATTCGCGTGATGTGGACAACAGTAGACGTCGGAATCAGGGGCCAAATAGGGATTTCAATAATGCCTCGCAAAATAATTCCATAACTAGGAGGAACATACAAAGCGGTAACACGGAGCAAATTCAGGGGGGTAATACCAATATCCGCCATATCGTGATTTTTAACCAAGACCCAAATGATATCCTAACAGATAGTGAGGATGAGGTAGAAGCAGAGGAAATGCTTTCTCCGTACATTAATATTAAAATAGGTTCTGCAGATGTTCAAACCTTAATCGATAGTGGGTCCGACGTGTGTGCGGTGTCCGATAAATTTTTTAAGTCAATAAGCAAAGAAGAATTAATATACCTATTTTACCAATTACAAATACTTCGGTCGCAGTGGCAGTCGGTAACAGAACCGAAAAAGTCAAAAATCAAATACAAATTCCTACTTTAATTTCGGGAATAATGATGGATATAAATTGTTTGATCGTACCCAGTTTAAACGCTGATTTAATATTAGGTTCGGATTGGCTGCACAAACAAAGAGCAATTTTAGATTTCGGTAAATCACTATTATATTTTTCTCACAATCATAAAGATTTTTGTACAAAAATTACTTTTAAAACGAAAGTACAAAATTTAAGTATTAACCTCATAAACGAACAAATTTCAGACACTAAAGGTGCGCCAATGTCTGGTAGGCATGCATCACATGTATACAGCGACGTTGACCTTGCCAAAGCGGCAGAAAATGCAGGACTAGGCACTTCTAACGAACAAAATATGTTCTTGTTACTTAACGAATTTAGAGATGTTTTTTCAGAGACGCCCGGCTGCGTAAAAAAATATTTACATGAAATCGAACTCAATGATTACGATTCATTTAACGCGGCTTCGTATCCGATTCCCTTTGCATATAGATATGAAGTAAGTATGCAGATAAAGGAAATGCTAGATTTTAAAGTCATTAAAAAGGAAAAAAACAGAGTATATCTCGCCGTTGGTTTGCACAAAGAAAAAAGACAGGTCCGTGCGGGTCTGTTTAGATGCGCGCTATATTAATTCTAAAATGAAAAAAGATTTTGTTAGTCCACCAAATCCAAATGAATTACTTCTTAAATTTAAGAAGGGGCAGGTGTATAGTACTCTTGATCTTACCAGCTCGTATTGGCAAATTCCGATAAAGGACGATCACACGAAATATTTGGGTTTTGTACACGAGTGTGAAACTTATACTTTTTGTAGGTTGCCATTCGGTCTTGCAACTTCAATGGCAAGCATTATTAGATGTTTAAATAAAGTTTTAGGGCCGGATTGCGAATTATTTAGTCACGTGTACGTTGATGATTTAATAATATTTTCGGAAAGCGTGGATGATCATTTCGCACATCTACGTATTATATTCGAAAAACTCAAGAATGCGGGTTTAACAGTAAAACTAAGGAAGTGTCGATTCGGGTGTCCTGAAGTACCGTTTTTGGGCCATTTAATTACGGCGGACGGCATAAAGTTAGATGTTAAGCGTATTGAGGCTATACAAGACTTCCCAAGACCTCGGAACATTCCGGAATTACGCGGATTTTTAGGGCTGACAAATTACGAGAGAAGGTTTTGCGAAAGATATTCACATCTTACGGTTCCTCTCTTGCAATTATTAAAGAAAAATACAAGGTGGCGTTGGGGCGAAACGGAAACCGAAGCTTTCAAAAATATTAAGAAAGCATATTTAGATACGGTCTTATTACATCACCCGGATTTTACGAAAACATTTTATATACAGTGCGATGCGACGGGGGGTTGTTTATTCCAATTTTCGGAAAACCAAAATAAACAAATAATAGCTTTTACTAGTGTATCGCTTAAGGGGGCGCAATTATTATATACTACAACGGAAAAGGATGCGCTTTCGGTGATTCACTGTCTAAAACAGTGGCGTACCTTAATTTTGGGAAGAGATTTGGTTGTGATAACCGACCACAAATCTTTACAATTTTTATTAACGTGTAAGCTTCGTTCCGCGCGCCTCACGCGATGGACTATTTTTATGCAAGAATTTAATTTTCGGGTAGAACATTGTAAGGGGGTTGATAACCGTACTGCAGATGTTCTTTCGAGATTCCCGGTGAAAGATGTTAGTGTAGGATGTCCGGACAAGCGCACGGATGTAAACCTATATTTATTAAAATTAACGGATGATTTTCTGGCGTTGTGAGAAAATCTAAAGAGCATGCGCGAGGATCAGCTAATGGACGAATGGGTACGAAAAAAAATCGAGATGCTTGAGGGGACGGTAGGAACAGAACATGTCTCCAAGTGGTTTCTATTACACGAAGGGTTGCTGTTCAAAAAGGGGGACGATAGATCCCCAGGCTTTAAGTTATGCGTACCTTTTCCGCAACGAAAAGAACTTGTTATATCTCACCACGAATATCTGGGTCATTTTGGCAAAACCAAAACCTATAATTATATGAGATCGGTTTTCTATTGGCCCAAAATGGCAAAGAACGTACGACAAATTATTGCGGCATGCGATTTGTGCCAAAAGGCAAAGAGTGCTCCTACCAGTAGAGGTTTAACAAACAGTATTTTAGTTAAAAAACCGGGTGAATTGGTTTGCTTGGATTTAGTTGGCCCTTTACCTGAAGGAAGGGGTGGCGTCACCTTCCTACTCGTCATAGTGGACGCGTTTTCTAAATTCGTACGATTATATGCTATAAAAAGAGCGACGTCAAGGACGATCTTAAATCGCATTTTTAATAATTATATCCCGGAAATACAAAAACCTAAATGTATATTGTCGGACAATGCCACTCAGTTTACCAGCAACCTATGGAAAGAAAGATTAACCGAGGCGGGGATTCAGGTCAAATTAATCTCAGTGTATTATCCACAGGGAAATTTAACCGAAAGGTACAATAAAGAAGTTGTTCGTATTCTGCGATCATATTGTCATGAAAAGCACAGTAAATGGCCTAACTTGTTAAATTTAGTTGAAAACGCTCTAAATAATATACCTAATTTAAGTACGGGATATACTCCCAACTATTTACAAAAGGGGAAAGACGTGGATTTTCCTATTTATAAATTCTTAGATTTTCCGAAACAAGAGAAGGAAGATCTGCCTCGGAATGTTATATGGGAACTAGCGTATAATAATCTCCTTACTAAAGCGGAACGTCGGGCCGCGCGGGCTAATAAAGGGGTAACTCCTGTTAATTTTGAGGTCGGAGATTTAGTATTGACCAGGACGCATTATCAGTCCTCAGCAGCTGATAAGACTATAAAGAAATTTTTTTTGATTTACGAAGGACCATACAAAATTATCCGGAAAGCTGGACCTAATTCATACATAATAGGTGATTTGGGGGGTAACGAGCTCTCGAAACAAAATGTTGTTAACCTTAAAGCTTACAAGGTTCTGCCGCCCCCGTTCGCATAACTAAATAAATATATATATAATATTACTACGACCAGTTCTTTTATTTTTAGAAATCTACTTTTTTTTATATCTTTAATTTTTTTTTTTAGACTGCTCGGCTTGGCGGAATTTGCCGAATATTCTTGTTTTTTTTTTTTTCTCTTTTATTGCTTTAGCAGCACTATAATGTAAAACCTTATGGTTAGTGCTACTGCTAATAATGTTATAGGTTTAGGTTATTTACTATTGTGCGGTGTGATAAAGGTGCGGTCAGTGCGTATAACTAAAACGGACTAAAGACTTATTTTAGTTAGGGGGGTAGATGCACTGGTACCCCGTATATGCGTCGCCACTGGTGCGACGTATGCAAATATTGGCAATACCGGACAAACAGGTGAAGCGGAAGGAAGTCAGTCGGCTCTCAGCAGTCAATCTAGGAAGAGAGCTTGGCTGCTATGAATTGTGGTATTGAGTTAGCCATTTTTGTTTTGTTAAATTATTGTTTGGAGTGCCACACGTACTGTGTACGTGTGGAATTGTATTTCCTTTTTCTTAAAATAAACCAATAAATTATTTAAAGTAAGGTGATCTTGTTTCAAGTTCAACTAGGAAAAATCAAAGTTAAAATTTACGAAGAACCTTGAGGAGAGAAGAGCAAGCGGCCGGTGCATCTGAAAATTCGAAATCATTTTTCGATTTTTACCGAACGAAAGGAAATTTCCCGATACTGATAAATTCGTTGTCGAAAAAAAAGTTGGTTTTGTCGGAAAATTGGTGGAAAACTAGCATATTATTGGGCGAACTGGACTATCGATGTGACACGAGCAACCCACATCGAACATTTGAAATGGTTTATTCAAAAACTTAAATATATTTTTTCTTTCGATTGACATCTTATTTTACTGTTATATCTGTAATACTTTCTAAATATTTTTAAAACCAGATTATTAATTTGTAGTAACCCTGTACATAGCAAGATCAGAATAATTTTATATATTTTATTACTTTTGGTTCTGCAAAATTATCTAGTGCTTACAGGCCTTTCTGGTTTGGTTTTGCGTATTATTGTTTATATTAAAATTATTAAATCAGTATTTTATTGAAAAAAAAAAGTATTTTTGTTATTTTTGTCTTTTCTTTGTAGCCATCCACACTCCAGCAGGTGATGCTGACAACCAGACTATGAGACGAGGTGGTGGCAATGGTGGAATTAGAGGTAGAAGTCTCAGAAGTGATTTAATTTTCACAAGACCTAAGGAGCTTGTATCAAAACAGGGTAAAATTTTCTTCATCACACCTTAGTAACGTCATTTAAAATGTCTAAAATCGTTTCAGGTACAATTGGTGCTCCTATTCAATTGCTTTCAAACTACTTCCAGTTGATTGAAGCTGGGAAATGGAGCCTGTTTCAGTACAGAGTTGATTTCAACCCAGAGATAGATCACACTGGACACAAAAAACGTTTAATGTACCTAGCATTGCAGGGTGTTTTACAAGGATACATATTTGATGGAACTGTAATGTATTCCAATAGACGTATTAATCCAGACCCAATGGAGAAATTTGTGGAAACTGAAGCAGGTGAAAAAATAAGAATCACCATTAGACTGGTAGGCGATGTTGCCTGGGGTGATTTCCAATATATGAATATTTTCAACTTGATTATAAGACATTGTTTGAAGCATATGAAGCTTCAACAAATTGATCGAGACTATTATGATCCCCATCTTAAGGTAACTGTTTGCAACAAGTTAAGTAAAGTTTATAAATTCGTGACTTATATTTTACTTCGATTGTAGATCTCTATCCCAGACTATAGGATGGAGCTGTGGCCTGGTTTTCTCACTTCAATGAGGCAACATGAGAAAAATATATTAATGAATTGCGAATTGAAATTTAAACATATGCGAATGGATAACGTATATGATATGCTTTTGGAGTGCCAAAGCAACAATGTTAAAGCGGAATTCCAGTCAAAAATTATCGGAAGCATCGTATTGACTTATTATAATAATAAAACTTACAAAATTGACGATGTTGACTTTAATACTACCCCGAGTAGTACATTTCCCAAAAAAGACGGCACTCAAATATCATTTGTTCAATACTATCGGGAAAAATATAACATAAACATTCAGGTACGTATAATATTTCACTTGTAAAAGTGTAATATATTGAAATATATTTTTTCTTTACACAAAAGTTTCTCAATTCCATCCAATTGTGCTTTGACGGCCACATTCCAAATTTTTTGCAAAATAGCTCATATTAAATTTAAAAATCAAGTTAAGTGCAATCTAGACATTAAATTTAATCCAGATGCTTTATTTTTCATATGTTTATTGTTTGGAAGAGAAACGATATTAAAAATATATTTTAATAATCAAAAAGAAGAAAATATATTTGGTACTCCCAAAGGGCTATTGACGACCGGAGTCTTTCGGTCCATATATATAATTATTCTAGGTGTTCCATTAAGAATGGGACATAAAACAACTGAACATTCTCTGAATAAAAAATAAGATGATCAAATAATAAATGCTTAGGTTTCTAAAATTCGGGATGTTAAAAGTTGAAAATTCAAAAATTATTTACAATTTTTTTATTGCTCAGTATAATTTTACCAAATTCGGCCAATGTTTTTGGTGTTACACCTATCAGGAAAAAGTCAGTCAAATAAACTTTACCTGTGGCGTACAGTATAGGTAAGTAACACCTTTATCCTTTCTAAATTGTTCAAAAACATTTTTGGATTAAAATTTGTTGAGAACTTGTAAAAAAAATCAAAATTTCAAACTAAAATAAAGACCCCAAATTTGAGTGCGAATATCTCGAAAACCAATTAATGTTTCCAAAAAAACATTCTTTATTTTTACTTTAACTGAGCAAATAATGATTACCAATGTTGCTCATCCAAATAAGAAAGAACAATCAGCTGAATAATTCATTATAAAAACACACTTTATAACATGTAATTTCATTAATTTTATAAACCTTTAATTGTAACATCTATAAATATGCATTGCCTAAATTATTTAAGCTTTTACGTTTGTATATCTGCATAACCACTGGTTTTCTTTTTTAATTGGAACGCTAGTCGATTTAATTTACCGAAATACTAGCGGAATCTATGAACATGTTAAAACTGGGATCAATGGCTCAGCCTTAAGGGGAATCTAACGCTCGAGTTTTGACTCAAATGTAGAGAGTTGGCTGATAACAGATTACAGGCTCATTTTCCAACATTTAAAAAAAAATCTGTTTGGGATGTCTAGAAAAAAACAATTTTAAAGGTTTAGGTTAAAACAAAATTTTGAATTTTTTTCATGTGTTGTTTTGGCAGAGTTCTAAAAATGTCAAAAAATGAGGATTTTTAAGATCTAATTTCGTGCTTCAAAGGAAAAAAACTAAAAAATTAATCTAAGATAAACTTAGATTCATCTCTTAACAATATTATAACCCAAGAAAAAAAATATATATATTCAAAAATAAGCTCGTAAAACGTTATCAGCTGTATCTCTAAAAGCGCAAATTTGAACACCGTTAAGTGGCGCCTCCAGCTAAAATGCATTTCGTTTTATAATATATTTTTTATATAGTAAGGGAAATCTAACGCTCGAGTTTTGACACACATGTAGAGAGTCGGCTGGTAACAGATTATATCCTTATTTTTCAATACTTAAAAAAATATATTTGAGATGTCTAGGAAAAACAATTGTAATGGTTTGTCATAGAAAAAATTTTCAGGTATTTTTTTTTGCGGAGTTTTAAAAATGTCAAAAATAGGTATTATGACGACCTAATTTCTTGTTTTGTAGGCAAAAAAATAAAAAAAATTCCAAGATAAATTTAGATTCATCTCTTAAGGATATTGTAATCCAAGACAAAAAATTACCATGTAATTTTTATCCGCTTACAAAACGTTTTATTTAAACACGAAATATTGTATCCTTAAAGCTTAATTTATAACCGCCGTAACGTAACTTAAGAACTTAACGTAAGAAGTTGAAATATTGCATTTACGTATACTTATTTATAATGTTCGTAACGTAACTTAAGAACTTAACGTACCGTAAAAAGTTCACCAACTTTTAACTTAACAACTTAACTTAAGACCTTACGGTTAGCCAATGAGATAATTCTGAGTTCAGCATGTGATAACTGTCAATTATTTTTTTTATAAATGAATAGACAAATACCATTTGTAAACTATCATTCTCCTTTTTGATGGACATACATTATCATGAATGATTTGTGTTTATGTTATTGGGGATAAACTATTTATGAAATATGAGTGTTGCTGCATATACCTATAAACATCAAGCCTTGAACTGAAATAAGACACAAAACTAGTTTGCTAGGAAAGATTAAATTCTCATTATTGCTCAAAAACAATCAACATCTTCGGTTAACTATTCTGTTGTATTATATTTTTATATTATTGCTTTTAAAGTAGTTAATATATTCTTTCTATATAGCAAAATCATAATTTATAAGTTTTATTTAGAGGTTAGGTACATTGTTTACACTTGTTTATTTCATAAGGTTGTCAGTAATTTGATAATCTCTGAAATACAACACGCATGATCAACTCTTACGTTACGGACATTTATAAATAGACTTTATTTTTATATCTTAGGTTAAATTTCTAAGGCGTTAAGTTAAGTTACGTTACGGTGGTTATAAATTATACTTTACTCTGTCTTCCTCCTTAAACCCCCAGAAGTACGAGGCATATTTTTCGGGAAAAACCGTCTTTTAAGATTGTTTTGGATTAGTACCAACTACCTAAGTTTAATAAGTTATAACGGACTATTTTCCGTTCTAATGGATTTTTTTATTACCCTTGATTGGGGCTTATTCTGGTATTTTGAAAGATTACGGAAAAACTGAGCTGTTCCACTTTGGGTCTTTACTATGAGTAGAAATATACAGGATGGTACAAAAAAAATGTGTTTATTGTAAATAATAAATTCAATGTGTTCGAGACTTTCTCGAACACTAGGGCTAATTTTAACCAATTTTTTTACAGATTTAACCCCTATGAAATTGATAGGCCCATAAACTTGTTTAATTTTTTACTTTAAAATGTTGCGTTATATACACACATACTATTTGTTTTTAAAAATTTCAAAAAACGAAAACTTACATTTTATTGGTATAGGCAAAAATATACATAATTTTTGAAATTATTTACAAAAATGCAAAGAAATAAAAGAAAACATACTTTACAAACAAAAAACAAGATATAGTGGTAAATTAATAAAGCAACTCATTATATCACAAATTAAAACACATTAACGTAAACAGTTTTCTAAAATAGGTAAATATTTAAAACTTAAAGTAGATGCTACCGAAATATTCTTCATTATTTTTTTTTTTCGTTTCGCTTTTTTTATTGATGGCTTCCAAGATATACTCAGGATCTTTTATGGGCATGTTTCTAGCCTTTCGAGAATCGATTATTTCGGGAATCATACAATCGTAGTAAAAAGATCGTAGAAATGGCTCCATCTTATTTTTCCAAAACTCTGAATCCCTTAGAATTGTTTCTGTTTTCATACCGTGTGGCATCCAAACCGAAATGCAATATGATCTTCTCGTTATCTGTAATTGCCCTTGAACTTGGTACAACCATTTGTGGTTTTTTATTAATGTCGTTGTTTTGCCAAAAAGTAATATTTTTCGTTTGAATTCCTTGTTGTGGGGTCATTTGTCTTGCAGAATAAGGACATTTTATTTCAACTAGGCCTCTTTCTTCTATAAGACCATCTGGGGTTGCTGCCAAAAAAGGTTGTTCGATATCAACAAAAAGACCGCAAGGATCTATAGTTTTCCTAGTTATTTTTTCTAGTTACTTTCTAGCATTTTTTTTTTATTTTTTTGCCGTAGTCACAAGCTGCCGAATAAAATCTTTTGGGATACAATATTGTCTCCAAAAGTGATTTACAGCTGGTTGTTATTCTTTTCTTGCAAACAACCCCAAAGAGCGATGCTGTAAGTTTCTTTCTTCTCTCAATATAACATAAATCCGAGGCATGCTGGCCTCTGGTTAATTCCTCTAGTTCATCTGCTTCTTATTAAGTTTTCTTTAAATTTTCTAAAAACATTCTCTGAGCATGTAAAAATTCTTCAGGAGGCATATCTGGTTTTTGGCACGTTTCCCCGTAGCTTTCGTCACCTTTGCTTGTTGATGGTTTTAGGAATGTCTTTTGCTTGTTTTTGGGTGGCCTCGTTTTTCTTTTGCCAATCGTTTCATTTCTAACCTTTTTGCGTATTTACTGGAAGATATCCCCCCAGAAAGACGTTTTTTAATGGTATAAATAGGCGTTCGAGTATTGTGACTAACTACAGCGGCAGAACATCTACTGTAATATGACCTTTTTTTGCAGTAATTAATTCTTTTTCCGCCAATAAATTTTGAGATAATTGAATTAAACTGCTCAACTATGTTATTATCTACATCATATATCAAACTGGAAGCATGTCGCAATAAATGTTTTTTAAATGTAGAGAGCTTTTCGTACAATTCTAAAAATAAATAAATATAGAAGATTGACACTATTCCATTTTTCTCATACTGGAGTGACAACAATATTCAAATCAAACTCAGTCATTTTTGTACGTAAATTTACTTAATAAAGTTTGTGGAGAATGACTTTAAAATTGACTTGAATCTGGACAAATAAATCGCCGTGACGCCATGCTAAACAAATCAAAAATGTATACTATACCTGTTAATTTTAAGTCTTTTAGTACAGTCCCTACTGCTATATAAGCTTCATTACAAAAATATCCGATATTCTGACATTCTTTATGTTCACCAAATACGTAGCTAAACGAGTTGTTATTTCTTAAGGTTATTTACTTTTATTTCCATGGGTACTTCCTCCTTTTTTTTTTTTTTTTCTGAACTGTATAGCTTTATTTACTGCACACCTTAGCCTAATTTTATTTTGCTAAAATAAATAGTTAAAACTTAAACACTCGGTATACAACTTTGCTCAAAAATCGAACTCAGTAATCAAGAAAATCTTTAACATAAATGTGTACTTACTTCAATTATTTTTCGAAGAACTAATGGTCCTGCACTTGTATCTTTGACCCTAATTTTCTTTGAATAGTTCCGAAGCAAATGGTTTTTGCATTCAATTTTTTGTATTTTAATATTGGGGTACGGATGGACATCTAAAATTTTTTTGAAGGTGTTACTATCACCATTAGCAATAACCTTGTAAATTAGGCCGTACGTCCCCAAACTTTTTTTAAACCCATCAGCAATTATGTCGGCTTCCATGCTGGTGGAGGAACCTGTCCAATTTTTGTAACATTTGTGTTCTGGAGTTTCCTTCTTATTTTTAGCTGATATGTAGCACGTGGTGCAAAATTTGTTGCGAACACCAAGAAAACGCACTTTTCGTGTTCGAAATCCGACTATAGCAGCTGCACCAGACAATGAATTATAATTATTGCCATAAGATCTTTTGGCCCAACTTCCATCTACCACAACAGTTATAAGCAGTATGCCATTTTTGTCAACTTCTTCAGCTTCGATTGCTAACTGGCGTTCAATGTCAGCTGCATCTTTCATAATTTTTATGCTAGTGTCGTCTCAAATGTCACAAATTTGATCGTGCACTTTACTATAAAGACGAGGTGACATACAGGGGATGTCCAATGACGCACTAAGCTGCTTGAGATGACTAAAGCCGGATCCAATGGACATAACAGCCAATACCCCATTTCTAGAAGTCGAAAGTTTGAATTCTTAGTGGCACATATTACATTTTATATGAAAAATGGATATGTCCTTAAAATTCTTCTTTTAAAATAACCATATTTAAAAGAGTACATCCAAATTTTATCGAGTGACTTGAGAACTGAATGAGAGAGTTAATAAAAAATTGTAGATCTACTATTCTACCTTCTGCGTACTTTCGCCTGCATTTTTCTAAAATATTAAATATATATTTTTTTAGATAAATGTTTAACAAGGAGCAAAACCAACAAACCTCAATAATAAAAGCATCCTCAGTGTTCAAATAGGGTATATTTTCGATTTCATTAAAAGTATCCTAAAATTAAAAATATTTGACAATGTAGGGCACATCAAAATAATACAGGGAACAAGAACTAAATTTTGTATAACCTTTTAATATAACTGCCACAAAGAAAAACTGAAACTAACAACTCTCCGCAATATTACTATAGTGACCCTAAAAACAATCGACTACCACAAACAACAATACAACACTAGAATTAGTTCAGATGAGATTTGCGTTCTAGTTATTTCACCCCGTCAAGTCTGGACCTGAATGTGCAGCGTTAAATCGTCTTCTGCAAGTTATTCCCCCTCTCAAGGGCTTCTCTCTTTAAAGAAAATAGCCAAATATACCACGCGGTCCGCCTTCGTCGTACCTCGGACTTCTCCCCACTGGACATGTAATTGTTTAGCTTGAGCGTTAGATGCCTGTTAATATAAAAATTAGACCACATACCATGAAAAAATCGCATTGGGTGACTTCCTTGATGAGGAATAGGAGTTCATTTTAACTCATCAGATTTCTTAGCCCCGCATATGCCATTTTTAATTTTATGAAAATTTATTAACCAAGTCGCCATTAATTGTCTATATGTAATAAATAATAATAGTGATAAAAATTCTCGTTTAATTTTACAATGGACTTACATTTTTTTTTTTTATTTCTAATTATAGGTGCCAAATCAACCAATGTTGATTTCTCGGAGTAAACCTAGAGAAATCAGAGCAGGCATGTCAGAAATTGTACAGTTAGTACCAGAGCTGTGCCAGCTAACTGGTTTAACGGATCGCCAACGTGACAACTTTCAGCTAATGAAAGCTTTAGCTGAGCATACCCGTGTTGGTCCAGCACAAAGAATGAAAAAGCTGGAAGAATTCAGTAACAGACTGCTGAAGTGTCCCGAAGCTGTTACTGAATTAAAAAAATGGGATCTCAAATTGGCGGACCAATTAATTAGGTTCAACGGTAGAGTTTTACCCCAAGAACAAATTGTTGGTGGTATGTATAGAGTTAAATAGCTATAAAAATCTTGTGCCAATATAAAAATGTGTTTCAGGAAACAACGCCAAATATCCAGCTGGCCAACAGGCTGACTGGACCAGAGAACTTAGAAATTTGCCAATGTTCGTACCAGGCAAAATGTCGAAATTTGCCGTAGTTTGTCCACAAAAATTTAGAAACAATTGTGGAGAGTTTCTACAATGCCTACAAAAATCTGCTCGAGGGATGCAATGGGACATTGGACAACCCCGCATCTTTGATATCCAAGACGATAGGGCGAATTCATATCTGGAGTGCATAGAAAATTTGATATCGAAAAACAATCCAGATATGATCATGTGTGTGACTCCTAATAATTCTGCAGATAGATATTCTGCAATTAAAAAGAAATGTTGTGTTGATAGAGGAGTTCCAACGCAAGTGATATTGGCAAAGAATTTAAGTTCCAAAGGTAAGTAAACGTTTACACAAAAAAAAACTTATTAGCAATAATATGTTATTTAATCCATATAATAGGTATTATACCTGAAGCCTTGGTATCACTCTAGGTATGCATCTACAAATTAAAAATATTACTCATAGACTTAGTGGGTGAAATAAATTTAAGTACTAATGCAACTTTTTATATGAAAATCAGCTGAAAACTTTATATTTGACTCTGATACAATCGCATCTTTCTTGCTTATGGAAATATTGGGTGGGGTGGTGCCATTTAAAGCAGTTGAAAAATATACAATAAATCTATAAAACCTCTAACTTATCAGAGCCACACACTATTCAGTGAAAATACATTTTTCTCTTTTGAAATTGGGACAGCTATACTACCAAAACATTCTCATAAACATCAAAAAAAAAAGAAATGTCTCTCAACATAATCAGATAAGTCCGGAATTGGATATATTCCACATTAGTATTCAGGATATCAAAAGGCATTATTTAGGATAACCATCATTGTACTTTATTTCCTGTAATATTTTTCATTTTTGTACGTTTCGTCTAAATATTTTTGTCAACCTTTCAATGAGCTCAAAGACTCAATACTACGAATTTGCAACAAGATTATTAATTTGTTTCCAGACTACATGGATATTAATAAATGTTTACATAAATGCTCAGTTTCATTAAACGTAATACACAAGATCTCGAATATATCTGCAATAAAACTTTTATATGTATCATTAGTTAGACCTCACCTTAAATATGCTTCTTGTATATGGTCACCTTGTTATGATATACATATGTTAACAAATTGGAGCAAGTTCAGCACAAATTTCATACAAAGTTAAACTACAACCTCACCGAATATAATGAAATCGTATCCATGTTGAGTTTAAAAACCTACAAAAAGCCACTAAAGATCCCGTGCTCCTGTACGATATTCTAAATTTTACAAAAAAAATGCTCAGACCTACACAAGTTGCATTTCAACGTTCCCTTCAAGTTCACCAGAGCAATGAAATTGTTCTACTTACCAACTACACAGAAAACTCCTATTTGATCAGATCAATAAAATTGACCAATTCGACGTCTTGCAACAATAAATTTGTTCCTTAAAAAATTTCTTTTTGTGTCCTTCATTTATAGGAAGATACGACTAATTTTTGTATATTTTATCCAAAGTGTTAATAATAAATAAAATAAATATTCTATAAAAAAAAAACTAGATAGCAAGTAATATATGTATTTTTAAGTCACTGTATTTTTCATATAAGAAGCAAGGGTTCACCATTTCCGATTGCATTTAAATCCCGCTAAATGTATTAAAATGAATCTTCTACCAGCTTAAAGTATAAGGTTTGGGGAATGAAATCTCCTATTTTTTATTTGTC
Source organism: Psylliodes chrysocephalus (assembly GCA_927349885.1). NCBI lineage: Eukaryota > Metazoa > Arthropoda > Insecta > Coleoptera > Chrysomelidae > Psylliodes > Psylliodes chrysocephalus. Next base: position 34,138,193 of record OV651820.1, on the reverse strand, counting down.
CTGTTTATTAGAGCTGTAAAAGTAACGAGAAAATCAATACCCGTATGTATTCGTTACTTCGGATCTGACTACCCGTATAAAAATATTCGTTACTCGTTACTTTCGTTACTGTGATACGAATCTACAGAACACGCATCGTGTGGACCTCATACACGTCTATGCGGATGCGGAATTGATGTCGGTAACTAATCGTAGGTACGCATTGCTTCGGTTGTTAGGTTTTGGTACTGTCTAACAGAGGGTGCGGATGAAATTAGATATCGAATCGTTGGTTAAATAAATACATAGCGAATTTGGAATTTGTAATTAGTAACAAAGTCGTGTAGTTCACTGAGCATGAGCAATGAGAACTGATGTGAAGTTTTGCAAAATAAAATATCGTCAGACAGGTTGAACAGAAACATATATATTTTTCTAACACACTAGTAGAAACAATAATAATACTCTATAAAATCATAACTTTAATAAACAAAAACATATTATATTCTTGCAACACGCAACAGAAAAACAACTATTATACTATTCTTTAAAACTGAAATAAATAAATACATAAATATAAACAAAAGTACGTTTCGAACTCTCCGAGTCCCAGTCGACGTGCGGTTCGATAGTCGATTCGCATCAAGGCCACACTCGCATTTCGCATCGCCCATCGGGCCATCTCGCATCTTGCACACCGAACCGGTGGCGGTATGTATTCTCAAGTATTATTATTGTGCGTTATGCGACGATGCGGATGCGAATAACGAAATTTAAAATGCAGTAACGAATTCGTATTTCGTATCTGACCGACTACCCGTTACTGAGTAACGAATACATACGGTTTGCCACAGCTCTACTGTTTATACACTTAATTTAAAAAAAAATTATAAAAAGTGATTTTAAAACCAAAGACTAAAAAGTAGGAGATTTCATTCTACATATTTTTCCAAGTATCCTGCCAAAATATTTTTAAATTTTATTGCGTATTTTTCAAATCTAACTGGAAATACGATTAACAAATTTTTGATAAATTTATTTGTCAAATTAGAGATTTTCTATGAATTCCTGTAATTGTGTATAGTTAATAAATTATTGTGGGTATACGAGTATAAGGTAATACAAACACTTTTATTACATTTTCTTTTTTTTTTTTTTTTTTGTTGGTTCTTTGGCTGTAAGACCTTTCGGTATATACAGGGTATTCCATTAAGAATGAGAACAGCTGAAGATTAACTAATTAGAAATAAGCCGAATAAACGAAACGTCCGTAGGTAAAACATTACTCGTTTCCGAAAAACAGGGTTTTAAAGTTGAAAATCAAAAATTATGATTAGCTACAATTTTTTTATTACTCAGTTTAATTTTACTAAATTCGGCAAACGTTATTGGTGTAATAAAATACACCTATCACCAAAAAAATAAGTTAAATAAACTTTGCCAGTGGCGTACGTCATGGGCAAGTAACATCTTTTTTCGTTCTAAATTTTAGTCCACTGTCCACTTTTGATGTTTTTTAAATAAAGTTGAGTTAGTTTTTGAGATATTCGCACATATTTGAAAATTCAGAAGTTTTTAAATTTCGATTTTCTTTAATAAATGTCTAAGAAGAGTACATTATTTATTTCAAAAACATCAAAAAAAAATTTAAAATTTTATGTCAGAATAACATTTTGGATAGTGACGTAAAATTTAGAAGGGATGCGGTATTACGTACCAATGCTGTACGCCACTGGAAAAGTTAATTAAGGTAACTAATTTTTTTGCTGATAGGTGGATAATTTGATACCAAAAACGTTTGCCAAATTTAGTAAAAATTTTGTGAGTAATAAAAAAAATATAGCTATAAATATTTTTTGGATTTTAACACCGTAATTCGGTACCAAGAATCATTTTATCTAAGCATGATTTGTTTAGTTGTCTTATTTTTTATCAGAGAATCGTCAGTTGTTCTATGTCCTATTCTTAACGAAACACCATGTATACAAGAATGAACTACTAAGTAAATATACCAATGCGTCGAATTTAATACAAAACTTTTATTTTTATACCTGCTACATCGAAAATATTTGTCAAGGTCAAGAACTCGTTTACCTATTATCGCGTAGTAGCTAGGGGTGATGAATATTTTATTTTATAACAGTTACCGTTTAGAATTAATAAAATTATTACGCCATCTGTTGAACAAAAGAACTATTAAATATGGAATATTGCTTCATCTGCTGAACAAAAGGATTCTTAATTTATGACACATAAATGACATCTATCAAAATTAGTTCATGTTGCGAATATTGGGGGTGGTACTGTGGTCTTAATGGCCTAATTAATCTAGTGTACAGTTCATCAAATTTCTAGAGGTGTTCGACGCCCAGACAGAGAACGCGCTACGTGTGACTAAGATAGCTATTGTACAGTCTGCTAAACAAGTTATTTTAAATAGTTTTTAATATTTTTAGGTAATTAAATTTTAAAAGTGTGGAATAGTTGAGGGATTAAATTGGTCTGATTGGACTTTCTTAGAACGTTTTTAAAAGCAGCTAAAGATAGTATGTAGAATTGAAAATAATTATTATGCCATAAAAGGTGTTTTGGAATTCCTTCAACCTTTTGAAATTGAGTTAGAAAATATAAATTTTATAGGATAGCAGAAAATACCTATAATTTTTTTGTAGGCCTTTGTAAATCGTGGAAATAGTTTATATTTTATTTCTACCTTATTAAGGAAAATGGTACCTATTATTAATAACGGTTGTTTCTGAAACATTACTAAAATTTTCGAAATTTTGTTTTTCTACAAAATAATAAACTATACTATTTAGAAAAAAATTTATTTCTCTTATAATTTTATAAAAAATAACGGGAATATTTACATTTCTTGATCTATTATACAAAACGATAAATTATCTCCACGAATGGCACCATTTTCTAGTACGGAAGCTAGCTTTACATTTTGTTGGTGGTTTCATGGGTTTCATATCAATTTTTTGTAATTGTAGTTACACGTACATATACCTCTTAACACTTGTTTGCTTTATTAAAAAAGTGTGTTGTTGTGATTTACGTCGCAATAAGTCAAAAACAACTTGAAACCCCATATAAAATCAAAAAGGAGAAACGGAAAAAAATTGAGCCTGTAAATGAACACAACTCAGAAACAAAAATAGCTATCTAATAATAAAAAAATAAAATTTGATTCTTGTGCAGCTTCATCTATATCATTAACTGTTTTTGGTTTTTTAATGGTTTTTCTTGGGGATGAAAATTCCGATATCTCACGGTTATCGATTCTTTTTTTCTCTCCAGAAATGCGGACGACAGTGTTTTTAGATACTCCTGTGGCTGCAGCAACACGATCATTTACATTTTTAAATGGTATTGAAGGTGAATTAAAGTTTCCTTCTTTTCTCATAAACTCTATAACATTGGCTATTATTTCGCGAGATTGACTGTTAATCACGCGGCCTCTTAATTTGCTATTAAACTCCATACTTAGGTTCTATTAAACTGTAATGAGCAAAAAACACAAACGAAAATAAAAGAAATGTTTTAGCGAAATTTACATCTGACATTTACGTCTGAATGAAATAGTGAAATACTTGATGCGCAGAGTGTACTTTCATTGCGTAAATCCGTCGGGATGCCTGTCAGTAGTGCTTTCTCTGTCTAGCCGTCGAAAGCCTCTAGAAATTTGATGAACTGTATCTAAAATATAACTATTTATCAAATCTTAAATAGTATGATCCAATTATAACTTTAACTTCTGAATATATCTATAACTCTTCTTAAGACACTGCACCTAATGTCATTTCCTAAAATATAATAATGCTTTTTGTTTTTTTTTATCATTCTATATTTTAATTCACTTTTAATTAAATGTTTCAAAATAAACTAGCTCTCTGTGAGTTATCTATGTTTATATCTAATTTGCATAATGGCAACTATTCCTTTTTATTTAATAAACATTTTTATTATTCTAGGTGTGATGTCAATTGCTACAAAAGTAGCTATACAGCTAAACTGTAAAATAGGAGGGGCACCGTGGACTGTATTAATGCCTCTTTCCAATTTAATGGTGGTTGGATACGATGTTTGCAGAGATACAGCAAACAAAGGAAAAAGTTTTGCGGCCATGGTGGCTAGCCTGGATAAACAAATTACGAGATATTTTAATCACACTTCTGAACATGCACTTGAAGAAGAATTATCTGAAAATATTGCAGCGTTCTTAATTTTGGCCTGTCAGAAATTTAAAGAATTAAACGGACGCTATCCAGAGAGAATTCTGATCTACAGAGATGGTGTGGGAGATGGTCAACTCCCTTTTGTTATTGAACATGAGGTCGAGAATATAAAGAAAAAGTTAACGCAGGAAATTTATAAGAATAACGATTTGAAAATGGCGTTTGTAGTGGTCTCGAAGAGAATTAACACACGAATATTCACAAGTAATGGAAATCCACCTCCAGGAACTGTTGTGGATGATGTAATTACTCTACCTGAAAGGTAAGTTATATATTTGTATTTAAAACAAGCATACAATATTTCGTACAGCATATCAAAATATACATTTATTATATATAATACATCTATACATTTAAAATAATGATTGCTAAAAATTTAGATGTATATAATTTGTAAGTTGTTTAAGTAACTGTAATTATGGCCCCTATTCTTTAACTAGTTGTTATTTACCAACTTGCTATATAACAACTCGCACACTCAGAAATAAAGTGGCATAACTCAAAATTTGCATGTTTAAACTTTTAATCGTAAAACGGCCCAAAATGGCGCGCTCCATGTGTAGAGCTTTTTAAATGACAGTGCTACTCCAAAGCCGAGATGGAGTTTGAGTAGCACCAGTTATGCCTCTTTATTACTGAGTGTGCAAACTGGGTTACAACTTTGGCATTTTTATCATCTTAGGGTAGAGATGTCAAGTACCAAGTATTAAAAGTAATTTTAAAAAACCAATTTCAAAATCGTGCAGATGCCGTCACTACATCTTAACCAAATTTTTATGGAACCGCCCCTGAGGTACCCCCTTACTAACAAAAAAAGAATCTTAGAAATCGAACAACGTAGTATAGAATTATCGCTAAACATACATAAAAAAAGAGTTTGAGGATTTTTATCAATTATTGGATTTTGACCAGATTTATATGAGACTACCCCTAGTAACCCCCCCTTACTAACAAAAAAAGAATCAGAAATTGGACAAGTTGGTAAAGAATCACCTCTAAACATACATTAAAAATGAAGAGTTTGAGGATCTTCTAATGGACACAATTATTAGATTTTGGCTAAATTAATATGGGACCATCCCTGAAGTACCCCTTTTCTAACAAGAAAAGAATCGTTGAAATCGGACACCGTGTTAAAGAATTATCGCTGAACATACATAAAAAAAAACAATTACGACGAATTGAGAATCTCCTCCTTTTTTGAAGTCTTGTTAAAAAATGTGAAATGTCATTTACAGTTTCGAAATTTTTAATGTGCAATTTTCTAGTAACCGAGAAATAGTAGTTAGTCTTAGGTGCTTGATTCTTAAAAGAAACCATTAGAAAACAATATATGTTCCTACTTACTTCTGATAAGTTCTCTTATTATCTAATCAATACACATATCATCGCCTTTATCACGAAGTGGCATAAATAGCAAATAGTAAATTTTACAGGAAAGCAATAAAACGGAAATACGTAATTATCAGATATACATAATATAGAGGGATTTAGAGTTTGCGCTTTCAAATTTTATCATGGAATTCTAAGGTCTAGTTTTATTGTTTCGTCATTCCAGATTAGCCAAACGCCCTCGGGATTTAAAAAAAAAACATTCAGTTATGCCACTTCGTGACAAACAATTTTTTTAATGTAATATTTATGTATGTTTTATCTGCCTGTGATTATATTTAGTACAGGTTTGGGAAATTACAAATAACTGAAAACTAATGATTAAAAAGAGTTGGAATTACGTTGAAAACTATCATGCTTCATGAGGTAATTCCTGATATTTCTGCAATTCAGGTAATAGAACCAGGGGCATTTGACTTCTGAAGATTAGGTCATAATACTTCTTGCTTGTTAATTTTACTGATTCTGTGTTGAGAGATACTAATTTAATATCACAAATATTTTCTGTAAGTTTTTTTATTTCAATACTGTCATACTCTTTATGGTAATGACTTAGTTTGAAAAATAAATTAGATGGCATGTCTCTTCGGACCATAAATTCTATAATTTCAGTCCACTTTCTCCTGACGCACTTTCTCTAATTGATAGAATTCTTATAGATTTTAACAGTTTTTTAAAATCCAAGAAATCTGAGTACTTCATTGGAATGACGACCTAAGATTGTTTTCTTCTGGCCAATCGAAAAATGGGCACCGCTGTGAGGGTTCAAAAACATCCCCAACACCTATTATGGCAGTATTTATTGTACTGTGAGCAAAGTCCCCCTCACTCTGCCCATGGTTTGTTTCGAAAAACCTTAGTGATGTTTTCACAATTAAAAGATTTTTACTCTGGACATAGCAGCCGTCCGAGTAGAAAGAAAGGGTAGTAATTTGGTCTTCATTTGTAAAATATTCCAAAGATTTATAAATACATAAAGAGATTACAGAATTTTCATTCAACGGAAAGCAACGACATTCTTTAGTACCAATATTGTAAAAAGTAAAGTTAAATGTTGCTAATCTTGTTTTGTAGTAAATAGCATTCTCTTTGCTTCTTGGCAAGTATATAACTTGTTGTAAATCGAACATTCCACAGAGAAATGATTTGTTTTCAATTGTTCTTTTTTTGTCTACAGCGTTTAACTCTCTTACTTTTTGCTTTTCTGCAATATGCCGTGTGTACTTGTCTTTTAAATAATCTCTACTTGTAAGTTATACAGAGATAACATTAATTCTTTTTTGGATTGTAGAAAGATAAGATAAGGGCGACGATTTGTCCCATTAATTTCTTGATCTATTAAAATATTTCGTTTATGAACTGCAATAGTGGAATGACACGAACTCCCAGTAAGTAGGGCAAAAGATTAATATAAAAATGCTTTTATAACTAATTAAATTAACTTTATTATTTTAGAAGTAAGAAATTAGAGACAAACGAACACTTAGCAATTAATACCGAATTTGTATTAATGATAATAAAAAATATGCTGTCGAAATATTAGTTTGCATATAAATATTAATTTGAAATTGTATCCTCAAGAAAGACTAGCCTACATCAATTGTCAATAATTCAAAAAAAAACAAAGGTTCTTTTAACAATGAATAATTATTTTTAGGTATGACTTCTTTATAGTAAGTCAATGTGTACGCCAGGGATCAGTTTCTCCTACAAGCTACAATGTAATATCCGACAATTTGGGACTGCCTCCAGAGAGGCTACAAATTTTGACATACAAGTTATGTCATATGTATTACAACTGGAGTGGTACTGTCCGTGTACCAGCTCCATGCCAATATGCTCATAAATTGGCATTTTTAACAGCCCAAAGTTTGCATAGGCCAGCAAACAGAGCATTGGAAAATGTTTTGTATTATCTTTAGATGAAGATGCATTTGGTGTTTTTCATGAAGCCACCCTTTTTTATTTCATGAAGCCACCCTATTTTTATATATTAACCCCTTGTTTCTTTTTTGTTTACTGGAAATGCCATAGTGTTTCAAATAAGAATTTAAGTATTTTGTTTTTTTTTTTTTTAATAGTATTAAGAGAATGTTACTTGTTTCAATTATTTTTTCTTATAAAATAAAATGAAAGTTTTTTCAATAATGTTATTATTAAACAGAATGCCCATGCTCAATGTCATAACAATTCATAAGATCATTATAAAGTAAGAATATTCAGTTTTAAAAAGCGAACTCAACGAAGTTTAATGGCTCAAAAAATATTTTTTAAGTTTTCTAAATAATGTTCAATATCACCTTTTTTTGATGTAAGATAACTTTTCATTTAACATTGTTTAAATTGTACCAATTTGCTCCTTTCTTACATCATTGTTGGTCGTGAGTCCTAACTAATATGCATAGGAAATAATAGAAATTACTATTTCAATATAAAAATAAGTTTTTTTTAAGATCAGGCACATCAAATTTCGTTTAAACTAGTGATGACAATTTTGTTTCCAATAGATAAAATCCCATCGTCTGAGCAATTAAATTTTAAGTTGCTTTTAGCTAACAATTTGAAATACTTTTTACTTTATGATCATCTCATATAAAAATCTCAATAAGTTTATTTAGATTTTAAACACAAAATAGATGGAAAGGAAATAAATTCCACTATTATTCTTTATTTTTTACTTAAATTCATAAGAATATACCAAAAACCTGCTTGAATACACCTAATATTTTAAATTTTTATCATCTTGCAAACAAGTCATCCACAAAATGTATTTCTGTTGACTAACTATACATATTGACGTATTTCATGAAGACACCCTATGGCTCGTCAGAAATAAAGAATTTTGAATTTTGTCGTTTTTAAAATTGTTTTTAATTCCCAACGATAAATGCCTTAGTGTTTTAAGAAATACTTTAGTTTTTAAGAGAATGTTACTTTGTTATATTTTTATAAACTTTCTTATAAAATAAAATTATCAAAAATGTTTTCCAATATTTTATTGAAAATACTTACGCTGGTAGTGGTAAATTTACAATAAGCTTATTTAGATTTTAAAAACTAAAATTACATCCATAAAAAAAATCTTCAAGTACTTGGGTATTTTTAACGGCTCAATCTGCATAACTTGGTTAATATTGGATCTTTCCTTTTGACTCTTTTTAATTATGTAACCATACTTTTGTGAGAAATGTGCTTCATACATAAGAATTTTTTGTTTTAGTTTTAAGTAAATGTTACTTGTTTTTAATTACTTGTTAGTTACATTTTTATAAACTTATAAATAAAATTTCTAAAAGTTTTGTTTTTGCAAATATATTAAACAAAAATGCATACAAGTATATACGATCACAATAAGCTTATTTAGATTTTAAAAACTAATAGTGATGGGTCGCTCAAAAAAGTCTACACACGTCTGAAATGTGAACAAGTTCGAGCAAACTTTAACAATTAAAAAGTGTGCCCATGAACGAAATGAAGATTTGACTTAATATTTCTTATAAACAGGAAAAATAGCGAAAAAAGTAACAAATGACTACTAATTTTTATGTTTTAACGATTTTCTGATTAGTGAGATTATAGCCTCCAAGATAAAGTGATTATCCACTCAAGTAATTTGAAATTTAAACATTTTGGTTTATTTTTATAAATAAAGGATCAAAAACTTTATAATATGTATTTGCTGTAAAGTTTTAAAAAGTATCATAAAATTTGATACATCGCTCTACAAATAATGCAATTTTTAATATACCAATTTTAAAATCATTTAAACTAGTCGGCCATATAGGAAAATAAAAAGAAATTAACAAAAATTTGTTATAAAGTAGATAAAAAAAAACAAAATAAACCTTTTTATCTGAATCCAACAAAATAAAAAGACGATCTTGACAGGCTTGCATAAAACGGCCTTGACTACTTTATACTTTTCTTTTAAAGGTCGACTACTTTCCACTTTTTCGGGCATGTCTGTGCGGTTCGACTAGTCTAAAAATGACTTCATGAAAAGACCCATCACTGAAAAAAGTTAAAACCATGAAAAAAAACAAAAATGAAGTATTGTATGTAGAGTAATATTATTCCCATTTCCAGTCCAGTAGCTTCAAGTACTCTGTTTCTGATATATCAGCTATTTTTAATGTTTCAAGATACATCTAAAAAGTATAAAGAAAATTAGTTTTCGTAATACGCAGGTGCGGAGGGTTGATTTTTTTGTGGAGTGCAAGGTGCAGAGGTTATAATAGTAATAATTAACAGCGTTATCCACTACGCTCCTAACTCAGATTTCAAATCTGCTAAATAATATGCGATGCAGTACTTTTCAGCCCAATTTGGCAACGACGGCGCTCGATGTTTGAAGGCTTGTTTCTCCGAGATATTCAAGTTGGGGTCGGTTGCGCGTTTTAGTTTATAGTATAGCAAAAGTTAGTACAACAGTCGCTTATTGCTAGAGATGTTAAAAATTGGCGCAGAACCAAATCAGACCCTACAGGTATTATGGATAATAAATACGTAGTATATGAAACGGCCACGCACGACATTTTTGAGTACCATGTTGGTAAAGACATTTTTTACAATAAAAAATAAGCAATTAATAAATATTTCTATTATTTACATCACCGTAGATTGAAAACTAATTGAGCTATCGGCTTGATTTTTTTATGATAAAGTAAGAACATGACCACAAGTTTCAGAAAATATAAAATAATAGCATGCATTAAAAACATAAAATACCTATATAGATTTATTTCAAAAATACAAAAATATTTTGATTTAATTACAAACAAAATCAATAATTGTAGATTATACGTAGAGAATCGCAGGTACCAGATAATTTTTTGCCTCATTGCATCTTGTGATGTTAACTTTGAAGCAGAAGCAGGGCATTTAATTTCAATTATACAATCAGTTCCTACCAGAACCAGGCCATCAGAACTAGCTCCTAAATAACAAATCCGGGTCGACAAACAAAACCACAATTTTCTACATGCATAATAATTTTTCTGAAAATTGACTTGTGCTATTGTTTTTTTCTAAGCCATATCTTGTATGTTTATTTCCCATGTGCTTGGAATAAAGCAAATGTTAAATTTTTTACAATTTGTTTTTGGCCGCATTTTACAAATAGTGCCAAAATTAGAAGCAGTTATGCCTACATTTCTAGCTTGTTTTCATGTAGGATTTTCTCCTTAGCTTCTAGTCTCTTTTTCAATCAATTCTATTTCCAGATAAATATTTTGTTATTCTTTTAAAAAAAAATTCATTTTTATTTTAATACTCATCATTTAAATCAGGTATTTATTATATACTCATGGTTAAGAAGACCATAGGTATTCTTTATCGGGTAAGGCATTTTTTTTTTGACCGTCAGTCAGTTATACGAGTTATATCATGTGATAACTACGAGCCTCTGAATAAAATCAAAACTGTCATTTAACAAAGAAACATTTTATTAACCGACATGCGTGATTTTTTCCATGACATAATTTAGCATTTTATCACATGTCATGATAGCAATTGATCATTAAATTATTATTTAATGAGTGCTATATTAGGTGAGATTTAATTAGGACTGGGCCATGTGGATCTGTTGTGGATATATTTTAATCGTTGTTTAGAGTACCTTGTCTAAAAATGCCACAATAAGGATACTTACACTTTTAAATTATTCTAAAAATCATTGTAGGATTTTTTACAAATTTTTGTTTTGAAGGAAAACCGTATTTTTTGTTTCCAATATTATATTATTAAACACACTATCATACCAACAACGATAACACATTTTTTTAAACTCTGTCACTCTCTTGCAAATGAAAATACTATTAGTACAGGATCCGTAAATAATGTCGACCTTCACCCATCTGTTTAATGGATAAAAGTTTTTTTTTTATTAAACAAAATTTGTTTTTAAATATACCGCAAATGGGTTGCCTAAGAAAATACGGTCAGGGACATTTTTTGCTTTCCTTTCTGTGTACAGATAAGGAAAGTTTAGGAATCATGATAAAAGTTGCTTATGATGCCATTCTCTATTATTTTGTTCCTATACATAATTTCCCTAAAATGGACCTAATTCGAGATATTTGAGGAAAACTGCAAATTTCTAATTTTGAAGACAACCCAAAAACGGATAAAGAGAAAAACACCAAATTTTAAACTTAAGCTTTAATCTATCCTGCGGCAAGCTGATTAAAGTTTAGACATTATCGAAGCATCTAGGGAATACTTTACAGGGTGTCGTTTTTTTTATTTTAAGAAAATAAATACTCTGGACCATATTTTCTTAGGCAAACCTTTTGCGCTGTATTTATAAAAATATTTTATTTATTAAAAATAAACTTTCATCCATTAAACAGATGGGTGAAGGTCGACCTTACTTCGGATCTTAGACTATATCTATTTATATATGAACTAACAGAAAAGTAAAATTAATGTGTTTGTGAAACGTATTCAATATTTCCCCTCCACCGGTCGATCGGGGAATAATTTGCAGTTTTAACGCGTTCGAACTAGTTTTTACACACTGTTTCAACTAGTTTTTACACACTGTTTCAACTAGTTTTTACAAGCTTGTTCAACAGTTTATCATCCTTGTGAAATGCCTTTTACCAAAATATTTTTTAGACTTATATGTGTTTAAAGTGAATGTTTTTGAATTTTTCCTGGAGGTATATTTTTTTTATACATTTTTAATAAAATATTTTATGACATGTTTCAATTTTATAAATATCTTCACGTAATTATTAAGGTCATTTGATCAACAAAATCGTTTATAATAAAGAACTAAAAAAATAAATTTTAGTAGTTTTTCCATAATATGCAAATATGCGTCTCAAAAACTTCAAATCTGCAGCAGCGTTACGAAAATTCAACCTGCCTGGTTAGAGGTTAATTAAACGGTAAGCCGATCCTGGAGACATGGTCAATATCAGTGCGACGTTGCTAAGTAGTTATTATCTCGGGTAAATCTAAATACATTTTTAGATTTTTAGTAATTCTAGGTTTACAAAAAAAATAGGCTTTGTAGAAACAAAAATAGTTGAAATAAACATATTTTTTGAATAAAAATACGCCAGTCGTCTTTTTTTTTAAATTTTGCTTTTAGTCTAAGATCCAAAGTAAGGTCGACCTTCACCCATCTGTTTAATGGATGAAAGTTTCTTTTTATTAAAAAAAATATGTTTATAAATATATCGCAAAAGGGTTGCCTAAGAAAATACGGTCCAGACTATTTATTTCCTCAAAATAAAAAAAACGACACCCTGTAAAGTATTCCCCAGATGCTTCGACTATGCCCAAACTTTAATCAGCTCACCGCAGGACAGATTAAAGCTTAAGTTTAAAATTTGGTTTTTTTCTCTTTATCCGTTTTTGAGTAATAATAGAGAATGGCATCATAAGCAACTTTTATCATGATTCCAATACTTTCCTTATCTGTACACAGAAAGGAAAGCCAAAAATGGCCGTGACCGTATTTTCTTAGGCAACCCATTTGCGGTATATTTAAAAACATTTTATCTAATAAAAAAAACTTTTATTCATTAAACAGATGGGTGAAGGTAGACCTTATTTACTGATCCTGGACTATTTGTTGATATATTAAAAATGCTTTGTTTTTATATGTCAAAATTTGGACTCTGTAGCCCCATTGTGCACGACTCCATAAATATGCCCTGGAAACTTGGAATTAGTTTTTAGTCAATTTTAGTACATGGCTAACGCTCTTTAACCCACAAATTTAGTATTATGGATTACCTTTTTAAAAATACCTAAATCTTTCAGTGTTAAAATTGTCCATATCTCTATTACTATGTAGTTAAAATACAGATTGGTAACTTTGACAGACACTGAAAGATTTAGGTATTTTTATGTAGTATGCACAATACTGGTAAATTTTAAAATTTGTGGGTTAGGCAAGTATGGCTCTGAGCCACTTAATTATTAAAAATATTAGTCCACAGTATGTGCTTAGGGTTGATTTAAAACTTCGTTAATGGCTTAATTTTTACGAGTCTTAAAACACTTCCTCTGCAAGATAATTCACAGAATATGCTAAGTTTCTAATCCGCGATGCCTTTAACGTGTCCATTCTTTGATATACAATGATCGCATACTAATTACCTAATGTAACTTGTGTTAGGAAAGTTATTTAAATTATTTGCATAATTTGTCAGCTCGGGAGGAATATATCAAATTCCATATAAGAATCATTATATTCACCAATTTTTTATTTTTAAGTTCGACTTCACAAACGCCGCTTATCTTTAGTCAGATAAATTCATACTAATACGTCGCGTAGAACTATCAAATCATGACTGCGATGCGTGGTATGTGCTTTTCATGAAAGCAACAAGTAGTTAAATTTACTTGTCTGCCAAGTTAAAAATCCATTGCCCTATAACTTACGTTATTCTTGTCTTTTTGTCGGACTGGAAATTCCGCGCATTATTTTTGGTAGGCATTTTGCACTATTCGCACATTATGGGTGATGGGTGATTTTTGTCGCATGTAGTAATCAGAATACCACTTATAAAAATGACAAATAGCTTCATAAATAAAGGAGTCTCATTGTCATCCTGTATAGTATCTACTGCCTATATTTCAATTCGTACATACTGAGCATGTGTAAAGTTTTATTTTGTAATTTGAACGGAAATGTCACACTTTAACTGAAAATGTCATGTTCTTAGCTCATTTTGTTTAAAACGTTGATTCTCAACCACCTTTCGTCTCTGCCAATAACCATTTTATGTAGATTATCATTATGTCCGATAGCCATTAAAACGCTGAGCTCTTCGTAAGCAGCTCAAAAATGGTCTGGAGATGCCTAGAAAATTTGAAAGAGCTAGGCGAGGAAAATACAGTTACTCTCGCTTGGGTTCCGGGACAACAGGGTAACGGGATTGCAGATAATCTCACAAGGAAAGGGGTTCAAACAGTAAACTGAGACTAGTAGAAGATAGCGAGTGCAGATTATGTGAGGAGGAGGAGGATGAAACCTCCATTCACATTCTGAGTGTGTAGCACTCTAGAATCCAAGGGCGCTATACCTAGGAACTTGAAGCCACTCCAAATGCACACTTCCTTGAGAAAATAGGCATGCAGATATTTCCTTGCTGCATTAGCGATAGAAGGGGGCACAATATATATTTTAGGTCGTAGTGTATTAACCAACATTTTTATTGATGTAATAAAGTTACAGCGTCTTGTCCGTTCTTGATGGAATCTTGTTTAAAATAAACGAATTCATTAAGAATTGACATTTTGCGCGTTGCAGAAAACTCATTAAAAAATCTGATGTGTTCAACACATGACTTTCTTATCTACTTATTATAGGCTTTTTCCGGTTATTGTGTACAACTTATTGTAGCACCTTTATAAATTTTTAGAGGATAAACTAAATATATACATTTTCCACATACATCTAACTCGAAACATTTTTCTATAATTATTGAAAACGAAAATACTGAAAAATTTAAATTTAGCACTTTTCCTCCAATTTTTCCATTACGGTCCATTTTAGAAAAATCATTTAATAACAAAACTTATAGAGATTCATCGCAAACAACTTAAGTTTAACAATTTTCTTAAAAATCAGAATTTTGCACATTTTTTCAAATTTCTTGAATACGGACCATTTCAGGAAAATTTGACATAAAACAAAAATTATAGATGATAATAATATTAGAAGTAACTTTTATTTGAACAATTTTCTTCTCCAAACATAAATAACAGATACATTCCATAAAATATAAAAACTGCCTCCCATAAAGTACCCCCCCCCTAGATGCTCCGACTTTGTTTAAAATCTAATCATTTCACGTCAGGCCGAAATAAAACTTAAGTTTAAAATTTAATGTTTTTTCCTTTATCCACTTTTGAGTTTTCCTCAAAATTCGAAATTTACACATTTTCTCAAATATCTCGAATACGGTCCATTTTAGAAAAATTATGTATAGAATAAAAATTATAGAGAATTATATTACAAACAACTTTTATTTGAACAATTTTTATAAAAAATTATTTTTTTACATTTTGTCAAATTTCTCGAATACGGACCATTTTGGAAAATTTTGTATAGAACAAAAAATATTGATAATATTGTAAGTAACTTTTATTTCAAGAATTTTCTTCTCCAAACGTAAATAACAGATATATTCCATAAAATATAAAAATGACCACCCATAAAGTACCCCCCCAGATGTTCCTACTCTGCCCAAAATCTAATCAGTTTATTGGACGCCGGAATAAAACTTAAGTTTAAAATTTGGTGTTTTTCTGTGTATTGGTTCACGAGTTATGGTGGATACAGACACACACACACAGACATCATCGCGAAAATAGTCAAAACGGATTCAGGGGACCTCAAAACGTAAAAATCGTCGAAAACTGGAAGTTGAAAAATCATGATTCCTATACTTTCCTTATATCTGTATACAGGAAAGTAAAAAAGGACCTGGTCGAGTTATAGCGACACCGATAAAACATTCCTCATTACATTCCTTGAGTCCAAAACATTGAAACTGATCGTTCTAGAAAATGTTATATGTGGTGTCACTATATTCGACTGACAACGTTCTACCCCTGAGAGGCCGAGCTCTTGTTAATTGATGGCTTAGTTACAGAGATACAGCGTGTTAAAATTTTGAATCAAAATTCAAAATTTGTCATACCTAAATCAAAAATGTCTTAAAAGATTTTTTTCAAATTTGATCTACCAAGATCTCAAATACACGAACTATTAAAAATTTGTCACGTGCCTACTAGATTATATTGAATTCTTACAAATTATCTAATTACATGCAGACTTTTGTTTAGAAGCAAATTTCTACAACACCGTTAATTTTAGCTCAATAAAAGGTTACTATACTTTTTTAAATAAAAATGAACGGATAATTAAAATATATATTTCAGTGGCTTTAAAAATAGAGAACAAAAGTTGCCACTAACCCTGATAGCTCGCAACTGGTTAAATTTTTCAAAAATTAGAATATCTCAAAATATTACTTGCTTAAAGAGCACATTGATCACCAAATTTGAATTTCAAATTTAAAGTGACACCCTGTATAAAGTCACATTCGAGGGGTGAAACCTTTCCTAAACACTGGTAGGTTTTCACTTGAAATCTCCAAAATCACGACGGAAAATCCCAAAATCATCACCAACAATCATACCCGAATTATGAAAGCAGCAGATGGTGGATCAAAAAAAAAAAAAAAATAGTGAATAGCTTTAAAAGTCTGAAAATTCAAGAAGAAAATTTATAGATCATATAGAACCATGGGCGATTTCTCCAAAATTTTTGGTCATTTCCGAAATATGGGTACGTTTTGACCTTAGTGGTTTCCCCCCAACTATACCTTTAAGCATATTGCATTCACGGTATTTCGTGATGAATTAATACATAAACCTTTTTTTTTAAATTGCCTATTTCTTGCCTTGGTGAGTACCCTAATCGGAACGTTTGCCCTACCCAGCATATGCATTTAAATGTAAGTATACCTTTTGCTTTTTGAGGTTATCAATCAGTTGTAATTGTTTTTTGAATCCATTTAATAATTCAATCTTGTGTTTTTCAATATGTTTAACAGTTGCAGTTAGATCATCGATTTGTTTTTTGAAAACGTCCCTAGCTTCCTAAAAAATAAATTTAGAAAGTTGAATTATAATTTGTGCTAATTTAACACTTGTGTGAGATACCTACAGGACTATATTAGAAGAATGATTGTGCTTACAGTACGTACAGTTTTTACAAAAGTTGAAAATAGGTCGGAACCACACAAGTGTGAATTTTGAATAAATGAGCCGATCGATCTTGTTTAAATCCTATTCACCCCTTTTTAGTTGCATCAGTTATGTACTATTGTTACCTTTTCTTCATCTTTAACAATTTTTAAAGCGTTCTTTAATTTTTCATTCTCCTCCTGTGACCTCGCAAGTCTTACGTCCAAATTGTTAGAATTAAGATTGGAATTTTTCAGTTCCTTTTTATTTTGGTCCAGTTCTTTTTTTAATGCTGTTACCTCATTGGCTTTGGCTTGAAATTTTGAATTCAAGGAAGACGCCTACAATTTTTTAAGAAAAAAATTAAATGTAACCAGGAAAACCAATTATCTTCATATAAATGGCAACCCCAAAAATGGAATTACTAAATCACATAAACATAAATAATAAAGAATAACCTGGGAAAATAGAAACCTTTTTACATTTGAAAATTACCAAGAATGTTAGAAGAATCAATATGTAGTTAGTTCTTAATAAATATACCTCAAACTACTTGTACATTAGAAACATTACCTGAATTTCAAGTTTTCCTATAGTATTTTTTGTTGAATTGTAAGACATAAACCACTTATCTTTATCCTCTAAAAGTTTCTGATTTTCTTCCTGAAGTTTTCTAATTTCATCAGACTAAAATAAATGTGTGTATTAGAAAACTACAAACATAAGATGTTTTGTCATTTCTTTTAAATACCATAGACACATGACTGTGCATTAAGAATTATTATTCAGAGTGACTACCTTTTTACGATTATCAGCTTGTAGCTTTACTACTTCCACTTGGAGTGTTTTAAGTTTTGCTTTGTAGAATTGATTGGCATTTTTAATCCCCATGTCATCTACACTACTTGGTATTAACAGAGAATTATTCTTACCAAATTCTAAATTATCTTCTAGTGCAGGCTTGGTAAACTTGAATTGGTTTTGTTTTGCCAGAATAATGTCAGTCTTGGTTTTAAGAGATTCCTGTATAAGATTGTCTTGAATTTTCTAAAATAAACACTCTTTTAATAACATTTTTCAAATTCGCAGTACATACTGACCATAACATCATTAACTTTCTTCATCAATTCCTTAGTTCTCAGTTCCAATTTTTCATTTTCTTTATAAAATTCATCTTCCTTTTTTAATAGATCTGACTCCATTGCTTTATTAAAATATATCTTAACTATACAAATTGACAAGAATTGTTTGTATTGTCAGACACATTGAAAGTAGTATTTATTTTGTTACCATGACAACTTGTACGAGTAAATTTATCTGGCATCTTGGCAACGATTTATCCATTCCATATAAAAATATGTAAATCTAATGCTCATTTATCGATAGCAAAATTTTTTTTCAACAGCTTTTGACTACTAAATCTTTCTGTTTCGGGGTGAAAGTATCTACTGTGAAAATAATTAAGATTTCCAAGTATTATACGGTGTTTACCAAATTACGAATAATTATCACCAAATTCAATAAAATTTAACAAAGTTTTATGTAAAAAAATGCAAAGCAACTCGCGATGCCTCTTAGCCGCATAGGTTAGGTATATTAGTTTGTTTTTTTTAATTTCTCCCAAAATAAATTCTTATCAGAACTGAAGGGTTTTTACTTATTCTCTTCTACACAGATTATAAGAAGTACCGAATGTATATCCTCTAAATGTGGATTTAGAAATTAATTATTATTGACCGTTTTAATTTTACCTAAGGCGTCCCCGGGTCCGAATTCATATATGAACTATCAGATAAGGCTGACATTTTAGGACCGAATTTGCATGTTATTTTTGAACGTTCATTCGCGCGGTACCCAATTTGTATGTACCCCTTTCGAATAGTGAAAGGTACCAGATCGTTGCCCTTTGAAAAGTAGTGAAATTAGTATTCGTTTCTTTTTTAAATTAAGCTGATGTTTTTGCACATAGCAATATCCCACATTCTTTCCGGCATGCTGACCTGTTAAATAATATTTCTAGCAAGACATAAATCGAATTTACCTGGAATATCGTAAACATCCCAGTACCCAGGGCAAAAAAAGAATTTTGGCGCCCCTTAAGGCATTTTGGATCATGTTTTTTATTTATTTTTTTGAAGGTAGGCAGATAGGTGCCTTAAATAAAGCAAAAAACTGAACTTTAGAAGCCATATTTATTTGTAGACTAAAATATCAAAATGAAGCAAACAGAATAAAATCATAACACAATAAATTAAAATAAATTCTTGTTCACACCCATTTTAAAGCATTTACTTAACTAATGGGGTACATACACGTTGTTTATAAATACTAGATAATAACCCAAAACTAAAAACCACATTTTTTTAGGAACAAATAACAGAAATATTGCCTAATGTCTACATATACGGAGTGGCCCAAAAGTCTGGAAACGGCCATGCAATTATCTCGTAAATTGCTAGTCCTAATTGTACAAAATTTGGGGTATACCTATTTTGGGATACGGAGATTCCAGATTTGATATTTACAATGTTGCCAGATTTGCCGTTTCTCTTATATTATTAGTCACTTTGGTTTTTCAAATTCATCACCCTGTATATTAAATCATTATTGGAATCTCCTATTCAATACGAGTTCAACCATATGTAACACTTATAATTTTATGTAGTCTGGAAGGTCTTAAATTTTCCGAGACTTTGCTGTTGCAAATTCATTAATTACATCACTAAAATTTATATAATCAAAAATGTCTTGTTAAATTGCTAATATTGCTAGCCCACACAATCTTTCTTGAAGCATTGTCGATCTTAAATAATTTTTAATGATTTTTAACTTTAAAAAAGATCGTTCGCCAGAAGCTACAGATTTTTAGTGGAATGCTTACGTTTGAAAGGGCACTGTAAATAAATAAATTTTTTAGGTAGGTTTGGCATACTTTAATATTAATTGTAGCATTTTGCATTTGTTTGCTGACAATATTTATATGAAATAAAACGTCATGCCAAGCAAATAATAATTCCACATATAAATTGAAAATTTTGTACAGACGTTAAGGGGGAACTCGCTTCATGTCTTGCATCAATGTGAAAGGAATTATCTTCAGCTACTTCTAGAAGACTTTCGCAAACCTTAATTAAATAAAGTTTAAGGGGCTTTATTGCATCAATTCTGCTGGACCATCTTGTCTCACTTAAAGGCTTTAAACTTAACCCGGGGACATTTTTTCTCATAAAATCCCACTTTTTTGTGGATGACAAAAAAATTTATATAACTCTTGCACAAGATTAAAAAAGTTTATTGTAGCATCTGACACCTTAGAAACGTCATTTACTATTAAGTTCAAAGTATGAGCCGCACAAGGTACAAAAAGGACTCTCGGATTCGCATCAAGAATGCGTTTTTGAAGCCCAACATGCTTTCCATTCATGTTTGCCCCATTATAATAACCTTGTCCCCTAATATTTTTTATCTAATTTAATTTTATCAAAATCTTTGTCACAAATGTGTATATCCCTTCCCCTGTAGAGTCCAGTATTGGATTAAACGCAATAAAACTTTCCTTAACTTCAAACTTTTTTGAAGTGGTGTTAAGGACAACATACGTCAGAACAAGACTAATTTGCTCAGTATGACTATACTGTACTGGTGTACAATCTAATATTATTGAAAAATATTTTGAACCGCGAACCATTTCTAAAATATTATTTCTTACTTTAGACAATAATTCAATTATTTCATTCTGTATTTGCACGCCTAAATAATGAGTCATTTTAACAGATTTTTTTTGGGATGCACACTCGGCTAACGTGCTGTCTCATCACTGAATCAAAAGAGGCAATCATCTCAACAGCTTTTAGAAAATTTCCATTATCATGTTCGAAAAGTAATTTAGAAGAACCGTGAAATGCCAAGCATTGTGTAGATAAATACTTAACAATCGCAATAATTCTTTCCAACACGTCGCGCCAATATTTTTTTTTGTCGTTTCTAAAATCCGCAGGTGATGAGCATTAACAGTCGTAGATATCTCCAACATTTTTTTTTTTAATTTTACCGAAGTGTTCATATAACTGTTGTGTAAAATTGACGTTTCGTGTCTCTTCTTTAGCAAATTCAGATACTCCATTTTGTATCACAAAAAGTGTTAGGAGTTTTACAAAACAACTTACAACAAAAACAAAATAGAGAATATTTAGAAATAGAGTAAATAAGTCCTTTCGACTTTTTCTCCATTTGCTAGACTTCTTACAAAGTATTTGCACGAAAACTTTCTCTTATCTTTATTACTAGGAAAGCTAAAACTGATATCTATCAAGGGCGGACCACGTTTAACCAATATTCTAGCTATCTCATTGGTGATTCTTTCGGGCCACAAACCGGGGTCGGGCGGAATTATATCGACACTAGCCTCATTAAAGCCTTCATTGAAAGTGTCACTTGCAGCAGGTATTTCAGTAGCTGAATTACCTGAAGTGGATTGTTCAAGTGCTGTAGACGAGGATAGTGTCATCGCTTCATCGGGCTCTGCATCAGTAGAAGCTGTTTTGCTGCTACAACCGCCACCACTTGTTGCAGGATGTTACCGTGGTCGCCTCTGTTGAAATTTCAGATAGCCCACTAACGGTTACTGATATTACGGATTTAGAATCTTGAGATTCGGTCGCATCGATGGTCTCCGTGGAATCTTGATTGTTTTGCAAGAAGTGCTTTAAAGATCCAGCCATGTTTTCCCTATCATGTAGTCTCAGTTTCTTTTGCTCGGGAAACTTCGCACCTAAAGGTATCTTTATAGAAAAGGGTATCTTTCTTTTATCCTGAAAAAACAAATAAATAATTAGTACTCATGGGAATTAGGAATTAACTTCTAAAGTAATAAACACAATAATAAGCACCAAGTTTGCATATTTGAGTAAAAAACAATTTGTTCGAGCCCTTTCAACTTAAACTCTTTCAAAAATAAAGGCAGAAAAAATATTAAACTAATTTGATCGTATAGCTCTTAAAAAACCCTATAAAATGGTTTTTAAAAAGATCGATAGCATAAAAACTAAGCGAGTTATGGATAAAAAAACAATTAATTTTTTAAACTCATACATGACATTTCAATTAATAAAAAGATATTTGGGTAACAAAAAAATATAACCAGTATCCTATAAAGGGTTAACGTTGATAGTATAAAGTGGGGAACACTTACCATTTTATAAAAATCAAACCGTTGAAATTGCAGTCAGCACTTAATTTTTTAGAAAAAAAAAGTAGTAAACAAAATATACAACACAACACTTGACAAAATAAAAATAACTTTAAATGTAAAAATTAATAGGATTACTTGTTTTTATGCACTTGTTGCACGGTCCAGTGAACTACCCGGTTTAAAAACGCCTCTGGCGATGCATCGCTTTTATAGCGCTCTAGGCATTATTCATGTCTGAACAGGAAAAATCAAGAAACTACCGCCTGACATGTTCTCGCAACATAGGAATCGGCAGTAAGATGATGTTATAGTAATAAAATTTCGTGTGTATTTATACCTAATCCTATTTAATTTCTCAACTTTTATTTTAAAATTAATATTTGTTTTTTTTTGCCAATTTTTTTGAATTTTTTTTTTGGACCCTGGGTTTTGACGCCCCTAAAGGATGGCGCCCGTGTGCATTGCACATATTGGCGACGCCCTTGAAATTTGTGTTTTTTTACCGAGACCCCTGTCTTTAGTATTAAGTTTAACCAAAATTCCTGAAAACTCAATTTAAATCTTATTTTAGTAAAATATTATTTCCTTTTAACTATA
Source organism: Psylliodes chrysocephalus (assembly GCA_927349885.1). Classification (NCBI taxonomy): domain Eukaryota; kingdom Metazoa; phylum Arthropoda; class Insecta; order Coleoptera; family Chrysomelidae; genus Psylliodes; species Psylliodes chrysocephalus. The sequence goes on along the minus strand of OV651820.1, from coordinate 34,115,075 downwards.
TATTTAACATTTTTTTAATAAGATTGATAAGTAAGGTGAAATGATGAGACATTCGAAATAGAAATATTTTTAATTAACATCTATTAACAATAAGTAAAGAACATCAAAATATTTTTGTATAATTTTTATTTTTAATACTTAAAAGCTACTTGAAAGAAACATGTTGGTTTTATTAAACAAAAAAAAAAAACAAAAATGGATATAAATGAAAATTCAATGTTTGGTAATTTATACTAAATAGGTACCGGGTATCAAATAAAAATGGACACCGGCCACCATTTTACTACAAATCTGGTATTTTTTTAATAAATTTTTTTCCCAGAAATCTGCTAATTATTGTCAAGTTCCTAACTTTCCGATAGGGGGCGTAATGCTATAAAATGATCATGGCCATCTTCTTCTTCTTTAACTTTATATGGGCTCAACTCTTCCGAATTATTTACCAAACACTATTTGTTCTCAAATTTTGTAAAGTGGAAAAGCTGCACCCTCGTGCGTCCGACTTCTGTCCTCACTCTTCCACTGCACTTGATATTTGGTTTAAATATTCTTCTGTATTCTTGGTACAGAATATTTGGTTAAATTTAGTATTATAATTAAAGTCGGATGGTCACTTTTACACAAGATATTTAGTGGTTTATTATTCGGAGACCGCCATTTCAATGTTGCCACGACGATGTCCGAATCGGAAGTCTGATCATGGCCAATGAGAAAAAAAAATGCCAAATTAAGTTAGGTAATTTTGGCTATCTACTCGTTTATCATTGATCATAAGCATTACGCCATCTAGTGGCGAAGTTATTAAGGGGGCGTATTCAAGAGGGGGAGGGGATCAAGCTAAATATTTCCAAATCTCACTTGGGGGAGAGGGGGTATTTGTAAATCTGACGTATTTTTTTTCTTATAGAAAACGGTGTAAAATTGCGTGAAAGTAAAGTTAAATTAAAGAATGTTTCTAGAAATTTTATATTACAGCAATATTCTCAAATACTAGTCTTTGCTAGTCTTAAATAAAAGTAATAGAACATATCGTGTTTTTTTTTAATAATCCAACGCATTTACACCCAAAACACAAATTTTGAAAAATCTCAGGTGAGATTATAGGAGAGGGGAAGGAGTTGAGGAAAATCTTACGAAATCTCACCAGAGGGGAGGGAGTCAAAAAATCCTCAAAAATACCTCACGTAATTAAAAGACGCCCCCTAACTAGAAAATAACTTCCAGCGATTCTACTTGACATTCATAACATTTCAATTTGTTTTCCCAAAATTCTACAACTAAGAGTTTTTGGACTCCTTTCTTATTTAGACACTCGGTACATACTATTTTAAAATATAATCCAGATTTCACTTGGATATTCATTTATTCATTCTGTATTTTAAAAAATCTCTGGATAGTTTTAAAATGTATATTATTTTTTTTTGTCCAAATAAGTACTTATAAAGATTAACAGCCAATAACATAATATACAGGGTAATACACCGAAAACTTCCCATCCTTCCAGTAAATAATATGATAAACCGCAAAAACCCGTCAATATTATTTTAAGGGGTGCACCTACAATGAATACGTTTATCACTCGTGGCTCAACCTCCTAGGAGGGGTAGGTAGGATGTTACCCTTAAAATCTTAAATGGGAAAGGGGGTCAAGAATCACATCATTTTAAAGGGCGTTTAATTCTCTTTCCAATGGTACCCTAATTTATATTATCTTCTAACCAGCAGGTTCCGAAAAATTGCGTTTCAAAGTTACAGAAGTTGGAACGTGCCTGCACTGAGATTCTCGGTTTTCATGTTAGTATTTAAACAATAATTATTGTATTGGGTATCCTTTTAGCAGAAATGGTTAGAAGATTAGGTGGTACCAATCTTTTACATTTAAAAGTAATCTAATAGTAAAATTTCGATGGCAATTACGCATTTATCCAATGGTAGTTTTTTAATTCTTATCGTTGAAATTCCACATAGCCTGCCTTTTTTGCTATTTATATTTTTTGAATCTTGAAATAGCTGCTTTTTGTCAAGTAAAATGATTGTTTAGCAAATTTTGACCATTTATTATTAGTATTGTTAATCCAGTTTTACTTGTTGGGCTGTTCGAAAACACCGTTAAGTGAATAAACTGCAAAAATGTTTTACTATCTACAAGGAAAGAATCGAAATTATTTTCTTCAATGGAGAGGTTCCAAAATGCGCACGAAGGACAGCAATTCTTCTTAATGAAAGAAATTCTAATCGTAATGTAAATCACAGGACTCACAGGTATATTCTGGATTAGGTAACAAAGTGTTTGGAAACTGATTCGGTGAAAAATAGAAAAAGAAATAACCGACGAGTAGTAAATGAAAAAGTTCAAAATGAGGTTTTGGGAACATTTGTTGCAGTGCCAACTAGCTCCATATACGAACAGTAGCAGAACAGACGGGAATATCACGCAAGACTGTAAGAAGAGCACTGAAAATGCATGCATAAATTTCATCCCTATAAAATGCAGATACTTCAAGAGTTCTACGAAGATGATTTTGAGAGAAGAACAGAGTTTTGTGAAAACATGTCTGACCAAATCAACGCCAACCCTAATCTTCTGCTAAATATCTGTTTCAGCGATGAATCTTCAATGTTCAAGTGCAATGTTAAACAAAATTGTAGGTACTGAAGTGACGAACACCCGCATATTATTTGAGAAGGACATAAATAACGTCCGCAAAAAGTTAATGTTTGATGTGGTATTCTTGGAAATGCAATTATTGGTCCTTTATTTATTGAAGGAAACTTGACAGGCAATTTGTTCCTTAATATGCTTTAAGAGAATATTGATCCTCTTATAACTCACAAACTAGAAACTCAAACTGATGCAGAAGGTAATTTAGTTTTACAGGAGAATCTGTTACATTTCTAGCAGGACGGTGACACCTCATTTGTTTCTTCCCGTCCGACAGTGGTTAAACGAGAGATTCCCAGATTGGCAGAAGGGGAGTGATTGAATGACCCCTAAGATCACCTGATTTAACTCCCTTAGACTTGATATTGCTGATCTTAATTAAAAGACGAATTGCAGCATGCCGGTCTCAATTCCGAAATGTTAGAGAGGAGTTCGGAAACAGACTTTATTACTGTTTATAGTAGGTACTAATGGACAACATTTTGAACAGTTTTTAAAATAGTGTACAAGTAGATCCTATATGTGTTTTATTTTTAAAATTTATTGTGCAAATTAAAAGTTTTTTTTGTAAAAGTCACGTAACCAAAAAAATAAAAAATCAAACGTGTATACTTGATATTTGTCCTGTTATTCAACTGGATAGAATAATTTTTGTTTAAATACTTAACTGAAAACCAAGAATCTCACTGCAGCCACGTTCCAACTTCTGTCAAGTTGAAACACAATTTTTCCGAACCTGCTGGTCAATAGATAATAAAATAGGGTACCATAGGAAAATAATTAAACGCCCTTTAAAATGATGTGCCACTTGACCCCTTTTCCCATTTAAGATTTTAAGGGTAACATCTACTACCCCTCATAGGAGGTTGAGCCACGAGTGTTAAAAGTATTCATTGTAGGTATCCCCCTTGAAAATAAAATTGACGTGTTTTTGCGATTTTTCATATTATTTAGTGGAATAAGGAAGAATTCAATGTTGGTAATTTTCGGTGTGTCACCCTGTATATTCTTCAGTACAATAATTTTTAGAAATATATTAGACCATAATATAACGATAGCAGTCTTATAATACTTTAAATATTAATACCTGTCTTACAAACTTACAGACAGTACATGGCATTCATATTAATTGACTATATAATAATACTTAAATTGCAAAATTCCTGTGAATGACTCAAAAAGTTTGCATCATTGGTATGGAAATCTGCTTTATTGATTTTTGAGATAAAGTTGTTGCTTTACTTAAAACATACTTAAAATATCTAAAAAAATAACAGATATGAGGGAAGTTAAAATTATAAATTTGGTTTAAGAATAAATTACCCATATTTTAAAAAATATAGGAAACTTGTTTAAAAACGATATTTACGACCAATTTTGAAATCACAGCATCTTATCTCAAAACAATATTTTATATATAAACCTTTTCGAAAAAATTGATGTTTTTAAAAATAAGATATGCTTTGATAACTTCGAACGAGGTCAGTAGAGCACCTCGGTTTTTTCTACAAACAACTATGACACATTTTTAGACTATTTTTAGGCTCTTGAAATATTATAAAACCTTTAGAAAAAATTTGACATTTTTAAAAATACGGGGCGCTTTGCTATTTGGCTTCAAATGAACTCATCAAAGCACTTTTAGGCTCTTGAAATATATAAAAGTGTGGCACATATAGTTTTAATTAAAAAAAAAAACCTGAAAAACCGAGGTGCTCTGCTAGATATATACGTTCGAAATTAGCAAAGCACTCCTGTATTTTTTTAAAATAGCAAATTTTTTTCGGAATGTTTTATAATATTTTAAGAACTTAAAAATAGGCAAAAAATGTGCAGTTATTTTTAGTAAATACCTTAAAAATGGAGGTGCTCTACTATGGCCTAGATCGAAGTTCTCCATGTTTTTAAAATCATAATTTTTTTTAGAATGTTTTATATTTTAAGAGCCTAAAAATGTGGTGTGATTATATAAAAATAAATAAATAAAAAACCGAGGTGCTCTATTGACTCTGTTCCAGCAAAGCATTCTGTATTTTTTATGCCAATTTTTTTTGTAATGTTTTTCATGAGGCTAAAATTAGCCTAAAAATGTGCTGTGGTTGTTTTTTTAGAAAAAAGACTTTAAAAAACCGAGGTACTCTGATGACTTTGTTCCAGCAAAGCACCGTGTATTTTTTAAATAACCATTTTTTTCAAAAATTTTTATATTTTAATAGTCTAAAATTAGCCTACAAATATGATGTGGCTGTTTTTAGAAAAAACTTTAAAAAACCGAGGTGCTCTGCTAACTTTGTTCCAAAATAGCAATTTTGTAATAAACTATAGGAGTATAAAATTATTGAATGGAGTGTAAAAATAGCCTAAAAATAGGGCATAGGTTTCAACTCAAAATACCCGAAGTGTTTTGATACCTTCTTTGGCTTACCAACAACTTAAACCAATTTTGTTTGCAAGTGTTCACGTTTTTATCTACATAGTTGCAAAATTATTATGGGAGTATAGTTTGTGGTTATAATACGGAAATTACATTATAATGGAAGTGTACATTTGCATTCTTAATGCCAATTATTATTATTTAGTTTAATGTCTTTCTGATTCCAACTATTGTAATTGAAGGTGATTTCCAGGAAAGTAAATCATTCATTTTGCAGTACAGTGTAAAGCAGGTATGTGGGCTGGTTCATGTATAACATGCTTGCTCTCAAACGCCATCCTCACTCAATTTAGTAGGGCGTCTCCCTCTTTCTAATGCAGTAGCTGAGGCTTAGTTGTGAATGAATAGGATTAGTCTAGTAGTTGTTTGTTGTTGTCTTGAACAAAATTAATATTTTTTTACTTCCCTCATATATGGTAAATATTTTGAAATGTTATTTTAAGTGAAGCACGAACTTTTATCTAGAATTATGTTTTCTCAATTAATAATAATAAAAAAGTTTATCATATAATGGTGTACATTTTTTTAAATGTGTAGGGAACATTATTTAATTAAATCTTAATCATTTCATATAAAACACTTAAACTACATCAAATCTTTACAAAACAAAAAATAGGTTCTTTAAAACACATTTTGATGTATAATATATTCTATGTAATAATCAGAACTACTGTCAGGTGTAATTATATCATCTTGAGGTGAATTTGTTACAACTTGAACAACAAAAATGATTTCATCGTTTTTGATAAATGGAAGTTGTCTTTTAAAATTTAAGGATGACAAATTACAACGTCTATAATCTAAATTATATTCCAAAGCCGGTCTTAAATATTGACTTTTGATGTTTATATATCGACGAACCTACAAAATAAAAAAAATATCTCTTACTAGATAAATCACAGCTAAGGTCTCGATTTTATTCCATTTGTGCACTCTTTGAAAATAATTGTTAATTATTTCAACAATTTTACTATTTTTAAATGAACAGTCTAAAGATAGTAATGTTGTCTCGCAGATATTACAAAGAAAAGTATTTATAACAATAGCTATCTGAATGCTAAGGTAGAGCTTACATGCCTACATAAACATTTAAACAATAAAAATCCAGTTATAATATGCAGTGTAATTTTTACCTTAGTGTTTAGAATCAGTTCAGAATTGTTACCATGAAGGAAGCTATTGCTTTTATAATCAATATTATCGTGTGTTAAACGGATGTTTATTCAATTCCTAGCTTTTGTGGAAAGCGACATGCACTTGTTCAAAGTGTATTGGTAACGTTTGATAGCCGATAGTGTATAAGTATTTTGACATAGGGGAAGTTCTGGCATTTAATGAAATATTGATGGCATGGATGTGAGTTTTAACTGTGTAAATATATTTCAGTAGTTCTTAATAACAGTAATATATAATGCCTATAGATATTTTAATATACGTTATTAAAAATTAAAGTAACTAGGTATACAGTTTAATGATAGTACAATGCTTTCATTTGATCAGTTTTTAAGCATTTTAAAAAGTCCTTATTAATACTGTTTTGTTTTAATATTTATTGAAACATTTCCTTGAAATTGGATAAAATAAAGTAAATAACATACCCTATAAAAGCTAGTTGAACAATAAAGATTCACTTTTAATTGTTCCCTGATTAGTAACTGCCCATAATCATACAAATTTTGATTCCTGTCTATTGAGGATATAAAAATATTATTGGGGACAGCTTTTCTTACTTCAGATTCTATCATTTTATATTCTTCTGAATTGTTAGAAAGTCTAAACTGTTTAGATGGGCCAGTCTCACTTTTATCCCATGTAGAAGGCGTTAATTTTAATATCAAGGCCTCCATTATCAAATCTAAAAACAACAATCTCAATATACCTCTCGAGATAAGAAATTACGGTATACAAAAAATGAATTACCAACTTTAAAATGAATTTTGGTGCATCCCACAAAACATAATTTACACCAAGTTGGAATGACAAACTCTTCTTCTCTAGTCGTAATTATTTGGCCTCTTACCACGGTATTCTGTGCTCTTTTAAGGAAAAATTTTAGGAGTTGTCAGGCAGTTCCACTTCAACTTTATTTATGGTTTGATTGGCATCATCGAATACTATAAAGACAAAAAGAAGTTTTTTAGCAGTAGCTTTAGACAAAATTTCCTTGCCTTGAAGTCATTCAGTTCCTCAAAATTCCTTTTTTTACACTACCCAAAATAGTGGTTGGTGCTTCTGATTATAATCTTCTTATTCGTCTTCATTGATTGGCCTCTTTTTAGGTATACCGCCAGCAATTACACTGTGGCCTGGACTTCTTTATACTTCACTATTATTTAGCGGTCCTGCTTGACTCTGGGTCCATATTAAGTAAAGGGCCTCAACTTTGCAAATTTTTGAGTGCAGTGTTGTCAGATCTACTGTTTTCCCCAACTTGGCAAATTTTGTTTTTAATTTATTAGGTTTGCCTCATTCTTTAGCAAATGTACAAAGGATATTTTCCCAAGTAAATTTTATTAGTCGTTTTTATTCTTTAATTTCTAATTTAGGTATAAACGCCAAAAATGTTTATTTTTCGTTTCTTATATATAATTATTTGTTTTTTAATTTATTGCACTGCAAATTATAATTATTTCCTCCTGTTCAGTTTTGATGATATACTGTTTTTTCCCACCCATCTACTCTACTGTTAACAAATTTTTATCCGGCAACACATATTGTGGGCAACACTGTTTACGAGTGTAAAATACTTGTTTCATAAAATATATATGCTGCGTTTGAGAATCCACATCGGATGTCGGATGCATCTGAGATGTAAAAAATCTCTGATCACGTGATTCAGTATACGTAAATGTAATGGGACAGATGTGTCCGATGTGGATAAAAAAACGCTCGAGATGTAAAAAATGCATCCGATGTGGATTCTCAAACGCGGCAATATCTTTATCTTTGGAGAATATTAATTTTTACTTTCCTATCTGTATACCTGATAAGGAAAGTATAGGAATCGTGATTTTTTTCGACCTTGAGTTTTCGAAGGATTTTTACGTTTTGAGGTGCCTAGCTGAATCCGTTTTGACTATTTTCGCGATGATATGTCTGTGTATCCTCGATAACTCATGAACGGATACAAAGAAAAACACGAAATTTTAAACTTAAGCTTTATTCCAGCCTGCGTTGAACAGATTAGATTTTGGGCGGAGTCGGAACATCTGGGGGGTACTTAAGAGGTCATTTTTATATTTTATGCATTATATCTGTTATAAACGTTTGGAGAAGAAAATGCTTCAAATAAAAGTTACTTCCTATATTATTGTCTATAATTTTTTTCTTGTACAAATTTTCCTAAAATGGTCCGTATTAGAGAAATTTGACAAAATATAAAAAATCTTAATTTTTATGAAAATTGTTAAAATAAAAGTTGTTTGTGATATAATTCTCTATAATTTTTGTCCCATACATAATTTCTCTAATTCTCTCTATTCGAGATATTTGAGAAAAAGTATAAATTTCGAATTTTAAAGAAAACTCAAAAACGGACAAAGAAAAATACATTAAATTTTAAACTTATGCTTTATTTCAACCTGAGGTGAACTGATTAGATTTTGGGAAGAGTCGGAACATCTGGGGGGTACTTCATAGGAGGTCGTTTTTATATTTTATGGAATATATGTTATTTATCTTTGGAGAAGAAAATTGTTTGAATAAAACTTTCTATATTATTCTCTATAATTTTTGTTTTTACAAAATTTTCCTAAAATGTTCCGTATTCGAGAAATTTTACAAAATGTAAAAAATTCCAATTTTTAAGAAAATTGTTTAAGGTATAATTCTCTATAATTCTTATCCCATACATAATTTCTCTAAAATGGACCGTATTCGAAATATTTGAGAAAAAGCGTAAATTTTGAAGAAAACTCAAAAACGGATAATAAAGAAAAAAAACATTAAATTTTAAACTTAAGCTTTATTCCGACCTGTGGTGAATAGGTTAAATTTTGGGCAGAGTCGGAACATCTGGGGGGTACTTAATGTGAGGTCGTTTTTATTTTATGGAATATATGTTATTTATTATGTTTGGGTAAGAAAATTCTTCAAATAAAAGTTAGTTCTAATATTATATTTTCTATAATTCTTGCTTTTATAAAATTTTTCTGAAATGGTCCGTATTCGAAAAATTTGACAAAATGTGCAAAATTCCAATTTTTTAGAAAATTGTTAAACTAAAAGTTGTTTGCGATATCGATCTCTATAATTTTTGTGTTTTACATGATTTTTCTAAAATGGAAAAATTGGAGGAAAAGTGTAAAATTTAAATTTTGCAGTATTTTCGTAATAACTAGATATGAAAGTCATGTGTTGGGTCACATCAGATTTTTCAATTTCATTTTGCAAATTTTACTTTTTAACTCGTCAAATTTCTTTCATGAAACATAAATTTACTAAAATATTCAAAGTGAGAAAGCTGCAAAATAGTTTTATGATGAGAAGAAATATGCCGCAGATCGTTTGTGCTTTGAATCTCTTCCGTGTGAAATCAAAATATATACAAAAAATTTCATTTATGACAACGCATACACCACAGGATATCAGAAATATTCCGTGGAACTAATATGGATATCTAAATGTCCGTCTATATCCAGAATATAGAAGATATCCTAATGGATATCCAGCAAAATATCTAATGGGTATCTTCCAGACAATACAAGAAATCCCAGATATATCCACAGAATATATTTTGTGGATATTCAATATATCCAATATGGATATCCAACCAAATGTCCGCCTATATCCCAGGATATAGAAGATATTCGGATATTCAGTAAAATATTTTATGGGTATCTTTAGTAGAGGTTCATAAGTAACCAATGTTTATTGAATAACGTCGAAAGAAAATAGCAGAGATAAAAAATATTTTCAACACTCAAAATATTTTCAACACTCTGCCTTTGATATTGCCCACTAAGGAGAAAATCATCCTTATTAGGACTCTTCAGCAATAAATGGAAATTCTCGACTCCAGTCTCTATATAATGGAGTCTAACTGATCTACAAATTTCGATCGAACTCAATTACGGCGGGTTAAGCATGAGCACGAGCCATCTATACTTAGTAAGCAAAATCAAATAACATCTAGTGGATATCCAAAAATTAATTTTAAATATCTGAACGGTACTATTAGCTACAATGGCGTAATTTTTTAATAATTTGCTATATAATTACTATTATTTATGGACATTTGCATGTCTATAAATTACATCTCATGGATATAAAATATATATCCAACATGGACTGGACATTCAGTGGATATTGGGATGTTCAGTAGATACCCAAAGGATTTGGTGTGCTGTCTGGGTTATTACTTACTTCACTTTCCCGGCTAGCATACTTTACACAAAAGTCACTTATTCTATACTTCATAGGTTTACAAATAAATTTTTAATAGAACGATAAATAAATAATATAGTTTACTCACAATGGGTTAGTAATTAATGGATTTGAATCCTTCGAAACAGCCAGGAAGTGACTTAATTAGGGGTCTATTCTGTAAAACACATCCGTTAAAATTTAGAGGTCTTTAAAAATTAAACTTTTAGCGGCCCGTTAATTTTTTTTAACCAAAAATGGTATTCTGTATACACAAATTTTAGACGCATGTTATAAATTATTTATTTTAACGGATTCTCTTAAAAATGGCAGGAGAACACTTGACAACATCGCATTTAAGATTTATTTGAACTAGTTTGAAAACAACCATACAAATCCTCAATTTTCAATTCAAAACCGTTAAAAATTAAAGGCAAATTTTAACATCCCTTTAAAAATGATTGTTATTTGAGGACTATTTTAAATTAATCCGTTTAAATAATGACAGAAGTAAGTTAGTGAATACGAAAATATTTTTAAAGCCCTTAAAATATAAAGGAATTGTTACATAATAGACCCCTTATACTGCTTACTTCACATTCTCGGGTAGCATGTCACTCACTATATGCTTCATAAGGGTTTTTATATATTTACCTGCTTTTTCCGGAATTATGCCTTAGGTAGGTAGCTTTTTCTGCAGCTACTCACAGTTCTGGCGGGGTACTTTCAAGTTAACGGTCGGGCATATTTGTAAAATATATAATAACAATGTAATTAAAGTGCCATTCAATATGTAGCTGTTAAAATAATTACCTGTCAGATTTAACCAACCTGTTATAATAACTACCCAGACAACACACCAAATCCCAAAGATATTCACAGAATATCTTTTGTGGATATCCAATATATCCACAGGATATCAGAAATATTCCGTGGATCTAATATGGATATCCAAATGTCCGTCTATATCCAGAATATAGAAGATATCCTATGGATATTCAGCAAAATATCTAATTAGTATCTTCCAGACAATACAAGAAATGCCAGAGATATCCACAGAATATATTTTGTGGATATCCAATATCCAAATATGGATATCCAACCAAATGTCCGTCTATATCCCAGGATATAGAATTCAGATATTCAGCAAAATATTTTATAGGTATCTTTAGTAGACATTCATAAGTAACCAAATGAATGATAACGTCGAAAGAAAATAGAGATAAAAAATATTTCCAACAATCTGTCTTTGAGTTTGCCCACTAAGGAAAAAGTCATCCTTATTAGGACTCTTCAGCAATAAATGGAAATTCTCGACTCCAGTCTCTAATAGAGTCCTAATGCGAAAAAATGTTCGATCAACTCAATTATGGCGGGTTGAGCATGAGTAGATACGAAAGTGGTATCGCCATCTATACTTAGGAAGCAAAATCAAAAATTACATCTAGTAGTTATCCACGATGGTTTGCGTCCGCGCTAAGACTTTGATATATGTGGATGTCCATGGGATATTGAATACACCTTAAAAAAAATAATTTTAAATATCTGAACGGTACTATTAGCCACAATGGCGAGCACAATGGCGTAATTTTTTAATAATTTGCTATATAATTACTATTATTTATGGACATTTGCATGTCTATAAATTACATTTTATGGATATAAAATAGATATCCACTATGGACTGGACATTCAGTGGATATTGGGATGTTCAGTAGATATCCAAAGGATTTGGTGTGCTGTCTGGGTAGCAACGATCTCACAGGTTCTTTCCTTCAAGACGTTCATCAAATTATGATAGAAATTAACACAGGCATTCTGACTGATGGTTATTGCCCAAGTATGGAATCATCTCCATATGAGCAAGAAGATACCATCGAGCATATCATCTATGATTGCCCGACGCTATTATTAGATTTGTGTTCGGCGAGAATTGGTGAACACAGGCCGATATAAGAGAAGCACCTCTTGGCTACGTTGTCAACTACATTACAACTGTAGGCTGACTTACGAGCTAGGATGTGCCTATGTAAAGGGTGTTCCAACAAGAGTTTCCGGATGTTGATAATAAATAAAAGAAAACGTTTACAACATAAATGACAATTTTTTATTGCAATATGAAGTATAAATCTTTACAATTATACGTGGAAAATAATATCTGGCAAATGGCCACCCCGATTTCTCTGGCAGGAAACAATTCTTTTGTTGAAATTTTCCATAACATCTGAGCACATTTGTGGTGTTATCTCACGAATTATGCGTCGAATTTCCTCTTTCAACTGTTGAACTGTTTGGGGATTGTTTTCGTAAGCTTTGCTTTTTACATAACCCCACAAAAAATAATCCAGCGGCGTCAAGTCGCATGATCTAGGTGGCCAATTTACGTCCCCATTTCTTGAGAGAATCCTCCCATCGAATCTTGTACGCAATAAATCCATCGTTTCTCTTGCTGTATGACTTGTCGCACCATCCTGTTGAACCACATATTGTTAAAGTCCATGTCCCATCTCATGCCATAAAAAGTCGTTAATCATCGCTCGATATCGCTCCCGTTTACCGTAACAGCTTGTTCGTTTTCATTTTCAAAAAAGAAAGGTCCAATGATACCTTCAGCCCAAAAATCACACCAAACCGTGACACGTTGAGCATGCATTGGCTTTTCATGGATTTGTCTAGGATTTTCATTGCCCCAGATGCGACAGCTTTGCTTATTTACGTAACCGCTCAGATGAAAATGGGCCTCGTTGCTTAAGATGATTTTGTTGTAAAAATAATCATCATCTGTCTTCCTCAGTTAGCAAAATCACGGCGTTAGCCATGGTATGCTGGCTTTAACTTCTGTGTTAGCTGAACCTTGTAAGGGTGGAGAGCCGAATCCTTTTTCAAAATTCGCCATGTTGAGGTTTTGCTGATGCCCACTTGCTGCGAACGCCTTGCAATAGACATTTGGGTGATGTCATGATGTCAGCCACACTTTGACGAACAGCTTCAATATTATCAATCGAGCGAGCTGGACGTTCACGCTGTTTTGTTTTAATATCTTGCACAGAACCTGTAGTTTCGAATTTACGCACTATAATACGAATGGTTCTTTCTGAGGGTCGGTTTTGTATGCCAAAATAATCACGAATTCGGCGATATGTAGCTATCACAGAAGACCGATTTTCAAAGTACGTTTTAAAAACGTAAACTCTTTGTTCTACTGTGTACCGCTCCATTGCTAAACTTGTACTGGTTTGCAGAATGCAACAAAAAAAGAATACCACAAAAAGTTTGTGACAAAAAAAGTAGCAAACAAAAATATCCGGAAACTCTTATTGGAATACCCTTTACTTACGATACTCAATGGCCCTAGTGAGGTCTAAGGACCGTGGGTTAACCCACCCTCCACGCGTCTGTTTATTAAAAACCAATTTTTAAAATGCTATTTTATCTTTTTAGAATAAAAGCAGAGGAAAATGGTGCAGAGATCAAAGGTATATATATAAAAAAAAACATAAAAAGAACTGAAATTTATTATCAAAATATAAAATAACCTAAAAAAGTGACTACAAAAATATATACACAAGGTGATAAAAACACCTTAATCATGAAAATTAAAAGGTAAAAAGCCTTTATAATTCATATTTATACAGAATTTTAATTACTTCAAGAATTTTTGTTTTTGAATAAAATGATACATCTTTAATTGGTAAAATAAAATATAACCTACCGAAAGTTCTTTTTTTTGTATCACAGCATTTTGAGGCTTCCTAATCGAATCGAAATTAATTTGAAATTGAAATCTGGGTCAATATGTTGTCAAGAAAATACAATCAAAAAAATTATTAAGTTTTCGATTTTACAAAATAAATTCTGAATAAAATTAGAGTTATAGTATTTCAAATTGAATAATAATGTTTTTATTGACAACATTAAGCAGTTTTATAATAAATATTATTACAGAAAATAATAATTACATTCCATACATAAGGTTAGCAACCACTATATATAAATTATTGTACATAAGATCCAAGTTTACACATAGAAACTACCACAATAAGAAAACAAATCAATTAGATACTAGTTTCTTGATTTCACACTCTGATAGAAAGTTTCAGTTAATTTTTTATTTAAATACGTAAAAAGTTAACTTAATTTGTTTTCTAACTAATGCACTTCTCAAAATGTGTAAACAGGACTGTCTGTATATCACACGGTTATTCATTAAATTCTGTCGGTTTAAATATAAGATATATACGTAAACATTTAGAACATCTGTTTGCCACAACTATAATTTTTAAATACCTATTTTTTCACTTGAAATGTGGTAGCTAAATGTTGCTGTGTGAAAACAATTATGTTTTTCAGTGCAAATTATGTAGTTTAACATCCAATAAAATATAACGTTAAAAGTATAGTTAAATTTCAAAGGAGTATTTCGTTCACTATAAAAATAAACAAAATGATGTATCTACCTGCAAGAACAATTTTTAATACCACGTATGACTGTTAATAGCCTTATAATTAATAAACTAATAGCCTTATTTAAAAAGTATCTTTAATTGTTTACGGACCTATAAATCCTTAAAGATAGAAACCTCAACTCAAAGTAAAGCAGAATTGGATGATTTCCTGATTTTTAATCACACTGCGAATCATTTTGTGTTTAGTAAAATTGAAATAATGAAGTTATTTATTTTATTTGCTTTCAGCAGATTTGATATTTTAGCAGCACCTATTTTTATACCATTATGCAGGACATTTTGTACCTATTGTTTTTACATACATACGCCTGCTAAATAACAACTTTGCAAATACTAAGTTAAACTATGGCAAAGACCATTAATAGGCCTACAACTAAATGCATGGATTTTAAAAGCGTTAAACTTGTCAACACCGCAATTGAAAATAACCTTGTTTCATTCATACTATACGTCACGTATAGTATTTTATCTATCGATAGTTTGCGACGTTGCCTTACAGTAAATTGTTCCATATCGGGTGTTTTTATTGATTTTTATACTTTTTTGGAAATATTTCGGCTTATAGTTTTAGTGTATAGCTAACAACATGGTTCGCGAGTGCATTTTGTGCAAAAAACTTGATAATGTGAGTGATAAAGTATCTTTTCATAAGTAAGTAAGTAAGTAAGTAAGTAAGTAAGTAAGTAAGTAAGTAAGTAAGTAAGGTTAGATGATGTATTGCGTTGTTCAGTGGTGTAGATTTAAAGATTTTTGCCGTGATATCACATGTATTTGCTGCGTTTGAATATCATCATCCGATGCATTTATTGAATCTCGAGCGTTTGTTTATCCACATCGGACACATCTTGTAGGTATATAAGAAATATTTGGCTTTTACTTGTAAGACTTGAAGAAAATAAAGGTATCCGAAAAAGAGTGTTATGCTCGGAGAATAATTTGAGGGTTTTGGATATATTTATTTTAAATACTGTAAAAACCTAACATATTAAACTTTTTTGGAGATCACATTTTTGATGATGATATTTTTGAAAATCACGCACTAGATTTGATAAAGCTGATATTAAAATATTATTTCAATATTCGCATTCATTATGAGACCACAAAAAAGTTGGATATTTCAAGAAAAAATGGAACAAGAAGTCTAAATACAAAAGTGTATTGTTTAGAAACGAATATTTTCTTTTTTAACTAAAAACGTAGTTTTTTTTTTCAACGCAAAGCACTAATGTAGGTTTATTGTTGTATAGTTCTACGTGTTTTCCTATTTTACAAAATTCTTATCGGCAGATCCGCTATAAGTAGCGTTCCATTTAAAATCTTAGCCTTTGTATATATGGTAAATTTATTGATTTATTAACTTTTATAAATTTATAATTTCTTAAAAATCTGAATTGGATTTAAAAATCTCTCATTATTACCAATTTGAAAAACTATTTAAATTAACTCCAAAATTGGATTCGTAAATTTGTTTAAAATAAATCTTGATTTATTTATTGTATTTTATTTAACATCTTTATATGTAATAAATATTGTATTAATCTTGGAAAAAAAATTGTTTTAAGTTTTTTACCTACATTTCACTCAACTGCAAACTCTTATTCCAAATCCAATAGGTTTTAAAGTTTGAACCTATATAAAGTTTATTGCACAATATAGGATAGTATTTCACGATTTATTTTTTTTTTTTTAACTTATACAAAATTAGTATTTACTGCAAATTAATAATCTTTTTTGCACAAAAATCGAAGTGTTGATTTTATATTTAATAACATAACTGGTATCGACGGACTTTTCTCTTTTCCAATAATTGTGACCAAACAAATGATACGTTATGAATGAAATGCTTCATCTGTTGTTTCTTTTATCTAAGTGGTAGAGAGACATCGGGCTTCGAATCCTACAGAAGACTATGTGAATTTATTTGCATGGTTCTATATAGCATTTGATGGATGCTGTATTAGCAGAAATTTAATTTCAGTCGATATGACATACAGATTATAAAAATCGCCATGCGTTACCGCTTCAATGATGGTGGGAGGGGGTTTCCTTACCTGTAAGTCAAATGGCTCCATCAATCATTAAATCGCCTCATTTAGCTTCAGGGGTTGAAATTCACTCCTAAGGGGGTTAATTAGAGAGAGTATTATTATTATCCCATTCAAATTTGTGATGTTACATACATTACATAACCCCCTACAGTCTGGAATTAGCAGCAATTGATTATTATCTCTTTCCTGCGTTGAAGTCATACCTGGGTGGACGAATTTCAGGAGTCAAGAGGAGTTGAAAGAAGAGATCGTACGCTACCTGGGGATTATTTTGTAAAATAGAAGAAAGTCCAGGCTTTCCAACAAAGTATAATTAATTTTTTGAGAAAAAAAAAATGGAGATAGGCTGTGTGTGGATACGAATCTAGTGTCCGACCGTGTGTGGATATGAATCTATTTTCCGCATCAGTTGTCAAATACAGGGTATTTCTAAATTCATGCGACAAAATTCAGGAGGTGATTGCTCGTATGAAATTAAGATGGGTCTTTCCTATAACAAAATTTCCTCAGTCCACCCCTTTTCGAGATATCACCCTTAAAAGGTGGTGACTAAAATTTGAAATGATTATTTTGTTAAAAAAAATTTTTTTTATTCTTAAATTTTTTTCCCAAAACCAATAGCTGCAGAGAAAAAAAATAACACCATAATTTATAATTTTTTTTAATAAATTGAGTGGAAAACAGTATAGATGTAAAATGTAATACGATTCATAATAAATGCTGGAAATGGCCACCTCTAGCCAAAATACATGAACGTAGCCTACGTGTCGTACACGTTCAAAGATTTGAGGTGTAAAAATAAAAACTCAATTTTAGTCGCCACCTTTTAAGGGCGATATCTCGAAAAAGGGTGGGCTGAGGAAATTTTGTTATAGGAAAGACCCATCTTAATTTCATACCAGCAATCATCTCCTGAATTTTGTCGCATGAATTTAGAAACACCCTGTATGTTCGATTAGATGCATCATTATATTTTGATCTATGTAATGTCCATATTAATAGTAAAATCGATTTGATGATTAAATTGTTAACATTGATTTTTATAGCTAGATCCTAGATATTTATTTTTAACAATTATTAAATTAAATTTAAAAGTAACTATATTTTTTTTCTGGTTAATATATATAATCGATTAGATGATTCACTTGACATGAGCCCCGTTAGCTTAGTTTGTTGAGTGTTCCAATTAAATCAGCTTTCGGTTTTGACAAAACGCTATCCGTAATATTCTTTAAAAATTATTCAAAAAGGCATATAAAAAACTATTTTGAAACCAGTTACAAATTGATTGATTATCCATAACCAAATTCCTGGTTTAACATTTTTGATTAAATTATTTTGTACAGGTAAAAGTGATTTTTACACTCGCAATACAATATCTTCACTTCAAGTTAATGATATATGTTATCCTTATTGTACACAAAATCCATACAGTAATGTACTGGGTGTCCAAATAAGAAATGACACCGGGAAATTATTTTTAAGTTGTCAACTTCGACACTGGATGATCAAATTCGCACATATTACGATTTTCACATTTTTAAATAGCAGGTTCAGTGTTCACTAAGTCATAGCAACATCAGCACAAAACCCAACAGTAACTATTGTAATAAAAAAATATGTCACTGTAGTCTTAATCAATAATTTTATATAGAGATCGGACTTTTCATGAAAAGTAATATTTGAACTAGTCCGACGGACATGTCCGGAAAAGTAACGAAAAGTCACCATGACAAGTAGTCGACCTAGTTAGAATAGTTGAGTTTTTAAAGTATAATTAATTAAAAATCGTCCGAAAGTCCGAAGCAAAATGAATAAAATAAGCAATCCGTTACTGAAATCTTTTTCTACGCACTCGTTCGAGGAAAAAATCCAAATAAAGGAACTTGGGAGACCTCTTCCCGATTTGGAAACAATAAAAACGCAGAAGGCTTCCACCTGAAGTTCGCCAAACTTCAAAGGCCGGATAAGAAAGTTTAACCGGAATTTGTACTTAAAAAATAACTGGATTTGTGGATGTGATGAAAAAAAAGACGCATTTTTTTGTTTTGTGTGTGTTTTGTTCGGGGGCGATTCTTCGTGGACGATGCATGGTGTAACTGATTTGGTACACATTTATGAGAAAATTAAAACACATGAAAACAGTAAGACCCATGTAAATAATATTTTTAGTTATTCTTTGCTTGAAAAATCAAATATACTGACTCAATTAAATTCGGCTTATAGACAAAATATTATTACCCACAATGAACAAGTTGATAAAAAGATATATTTTAAACATCATTATTAACTGTATTAGATTTTGTGGTGCATTAGAATTAGCATTGCGCGGACATGATGAAACCGTTGAATCCAAAAATAAAGGAGTGTTCCGAGAATTGATAGATTTTAGTTCTGATTTAGATGCAGATTTAATTTACATTTCAACAAAGCAACAGTATTTAAAGGGACCTCTAAGACCATACAGAACGAACTATTGGACTGCATGCTTGGCGTTTACCATGAAGAAGTGGCTAAAGAAATAAAAAAACGAATTATGTAGCTGTAATTTCTGACGAAACTAACGATGTTGCTAACGAATTTCAATTGGTCATTATTCTACGATACATTGCCTCCAGTAGATTTTGGAAATTTGTAAATCCTCCCGGACACAATGCCATTTCAACAGCAAATTGCATTTTAAATGAAATTAATCCATTAATTAATGACACCAAATAAGTTGATCGCGCAGAGTTACGACGGAGCGTCAGGCATGAGCGGAGGTATGAATGGGGTACAAAAAAAATTAAAGATAAATATTCTTTAGCAAATTATGTTCATTGCTATGTACATTAGATTAAACTTATAATGAGCAGTGCAGGTTCAATGAATGCGTCTGTTCGGATTTTTTTCGCTCATTTAACTGGAATTTGTTCTTTTTTTTTCCTACATCATCTCAAAAAACAAAAGTATTGGATGATGTTATTTATTATTTTGTAAAAATGATAAATGCGCACGTTAATATACTTGCTTTTTAACGACTTCGAGTCAAAATCTGGGCTAGGCACCCGAAAATGTTAATCCGTGGCTTTACCTATGTGCTAAGGCAGGAGCCGCCACTGTTTGTTTGTAAGAAATCGAATTGGTTAATTTAATTTTGGGCATGGGCAAAACACTTTTCCACTTTTGAAAAGTGTGTTTGGACTAGTCAACTTTTCAGACTAATCCATCGGACTTTTCAAAGCGACCCATCACTAATTTTATATATGGAAAACATTTTCAGTGCATACCGCCGTTTATAGGAACACGGATATTTGATACTTAGTGTGTCAAGTTAACTGAACGCGGGCTCTTATTAAAAACTCTTGCGTCCAGTTTACTGAATTATCGTCTCGACGAAAATTTCTCGTTTCTCTTGACCTCTCTTGAGCTTATTTTAACTTAAATTTTTTTTTTTTTTTTTTTAACAAATGTGTGTAATTGGGATTTTGTAAATAGTGATATATTAGAAGAAAAATTATTTTGTCATTTATTTAAAATTAATTTTAAATGGGAGCTGCAAGAAGTTTTTTTATCGACTTGAAATTAAAATTTCAAAGGAAAAAGGTTATATTCAATAGTTCTTGGGATAATTTTCACAAATAACTTTAAATATTATAGTCGAGAAAACGGCAGTTAAAAAATGTTACCTTACATTTCTCAACTTTCAACTTCAACTTTTGTGTACACTTGTTTTTTAAAATGTTATTTTAAAGTTAAACCATGAAGAAAAATTTCATTTATGACTGATTATAACTTTTGTATAATTTTATATGACCTTACTTTATAACCGAAAATAATTTTATTTTTGTAACCACACCACTAGAGGTCACCACGTGTATTTATATTGTCTAATCTCTAAACACACATTTACCGTTCAGGTGCTTTTTAATTGTTGACTTTGACCATATCAAAAACAGGTTTCTGGTTTAAATCAACTATTGCGTCGGCTGAACGCGCACATTGTAACGTCTTGTTGCCATAGATGGTTATTGTTTTATTTAATTGATGGAATCCCCAAAACTGGTAATTGGGAAACGATACTTACTTAAATTTATGTATAAATGTCTTTACATTTCATGACTTGTATGGCTATTAACTGTCATTCGTGGTAAGCACCTGATGAAATTCTTTGTACTGTACATAGTAAAAATTCAGTATTTTTGAACATACTCCAAAGATGTTATAACCGATTTTGTAAATGTTAAAATATCATCGCCAGTCATCTTCATCTCTCCTTGTTTGATTTGGAGTACAAGCTTTTAAGTTAAATCTTTGTTATCAACTTTTATAAAAAAAAATATACATTGTGAATATTTAGGTTGGAAACCTAAAATTCTACGTTATAGGTTTCTACTCAAAAAAATTGGATAGCTTCATCATGCCATCGTCCTAGCGATGGTTAATCAAAAGCCAAATTAAATTTAAAATTTGACGTGTCTCGGCGTTTTTTGTCTAAACGTTGCCTAACATAGATAATTTTAGATTTCCAACCCAAATGCTTACACTCTGTTCATAAAGTGTCGAAACGTTTCATTATCTTATGAATTAATTATTTTCTGAGGTAAAACCCCGACAAGTCGATTTTTATTTTAGTTTTATTTCTTTTTACCTCCACTACCTTACAAGATGTTACGTCATCGATATATTTTTTTATTTATTTAAAAGGATATTTTTTTATATTAAACAATACCTCAAGCAAGCAACGTCATATATGTAACAGCAACAACCTAATAAAATTGGGTGAGAATTCTTCTCCTTCCAGTTATCAGAGAAACCCTGTATTTATATTATTATACAAAAGTTAATAAAACATTCAACTTATTTAAACCGGCCTGCCGATGCATTTACGCACAACGCCAATATGCGACTAAAATACTCAAAAAATTAATCCGGGCCACTCGATTAGGTGACCCCGTTTAAACGTATTAAACACGTACTTTCTGCATGTGTAACGTAACCGTTTTCAATATATTGCTATGCTAGCGGCCGGGCCGTTGTGAGATGTGGCTCGGACGGAATATAGTCCAGTGAATTGTCAGTCATTTGAATTATTTGTTGTGTTTTGGAATAACACGACGAGAATTTTTTTGTCGACATATTTTGCGCTAGTGCCACGGTTCTTTGGCCCGTTAGGACAAGCCGCCACTGGTTGAAATCAGTAAAATATGGACTTTTCGTTTTTTATATAAAAATATACCCTTTGAATTAAAAAAATCATCGATGACGTCATATCTTGTTAGACAGTAGGGGTAAAAATTGAATAAAAAAACAAACCAAAATAAACAGTCTTCGAAAATAATTAACTAGTAAGATAATGGACGAACTGTATACAATAAAATATTGAGAACGAATACGATAGAATCCTCTGAAATTTAACTATCAATACCTAAGTCTAATTTAACGAAAAATCAACATGACATGCCATAGAAACAAAGTTAATAGTAATATAGGTAAATTTATCAATAATTATCTACAAGAAAGTTTTATCAAGAATCGTTTAGTTTCAAAAAGGCCTCTACACAATTATACCATAATTTAAATACATTAATTTTAACAAATTTATCGAAAACTTGCCCCTATGGCCCCTTATCTTTTTTTAGTACAAAAACTTCATGAGCACTTAATTTCATCATTAACCGAAGTAGTTTTTTAAGTTTTTGTACATTATTGTAATGCAAGGATTTCTCTTTAATAATATTATTTACAAGTAAAAAAGGTAACCTTTAACTAACAGTCTTAATACCTTCTCCATAGATTACATTAAATAAATATACAAATGTTATGAAGTGTACAATAACTAAAATCAAAATAAATACAATTAAATTACAGTTTTTTTTTTTAATGACCTTTAAAGCTCTTTTTATTATTATTATTTTGAGATTAACTTTCAGATTTGCAATAATCGATTCTTTTGTATAAATAAAAACTATGTTAATTTTCAAGATGTTAGATTAAATAATAATGATTCAATTATAACCTATGCATCATCCATAATATAGCTTTCAATATTTTCACATACGAATATCCAGAAATATGAAAGTCTAACTTCTCCAATCGGCATTATTTAAAATAATGCTATATAGCTCTCAATCTAAAATCGTCTCCTAAATCCACCTCAATCCAAATTAAAAAAAAATTACATTTGGTCAATATATCAATGAGGATACCTCGAAAAGGTTGCAAGAAAAATGCCTTGCATTAATCAACACTACATGACCGTCGATGAACACATAGCGTTAAGATGGTGGCAAATCATGACCTTGGGAACCAAAGGGGCAATTATCTCATAGTATGATGCAGCACCTACAGTACCTTTGTCGACTGCCCCCAGCCGTTGGAGGTGGTGTCACCGGTGCGAAGTAAGCATGTACTTTTATATTTGGTAAATGACTCTGGAAAGAAATATAAAGAACGTCAAATCAAAGAGAGATAGAGGTAAATGTAAGGGATAAAACAAAAAAATATATTTTTTTATATAAATTGAAAGTTCACTGGTTTTATTGTTTTTATAAAATTTAAGTACAAGCATTACATATATTTCGGAAAAACTGTTCCATCTTCTGGTGCCAGTCAATATTTAATAAAATATGGGGACGATTACAAACATTTTAAAATAACAGAACCCGTCTTTTTGTTTTACATCATGTGAAGGTGTATTCGGAATTTTTATTTATATAAAATTCTACTACGGTCAGGAAATTATCCTTTTTCAAAAAAAATATATATACAGGACGTCTGTAAAAGGTCTTTACAAAACATACCACGTTCCTTGGACTAAAATAAGCCGATTTAAGTAAAATTACCTCAATATAAAGTCTCTCCAGTTTAGTCGCTAGAGGGCCCTGAAGTTACAATTTTTAAATCGTTTCTCCTTTATAATTTTAAAACGGCTCATGTGATTCTGCTTAAATTTAGTACGTTGACAGAGTTTTATGTGACAAAAAAAAATGTATGAAAATTATTTGCCAATATTAATCCATAGGCGTAGAATTTGATTTTTTTATTACTTGCACATTTAAAACTTCTACTCTTGATAAGACTCTATTACTCTAATAGTTTTCGCGAAATTTGTATTTTAATAATTTGGAGAGTAGGTTTTAGAGAAAAAATTATCTATTAAAACATGAATAAGATATCTAGCGGCCAAACTGAGCAACTTTGTACTGAGGTAAGTTGACTTAAATCGGCTTATTTTGGTCAAAGGATTACGTGGTATGTTTTTGTAAAGACTTTTTACAGACACCCTGTTTATATAAATTTTTATTTCTTATACTACGTTTGAAAAGTACCTCCTGTATTGGAGTAGAGCTAGATTTTTTTAGTCACGTGATCATCGAGCATATCAAGCTTATGTGGAATAAAAGAACGGCTATGGATTTGTTTGTTTCCCGTTTCCGGTCTCCATTAAAGGCATTTATTTATAAGCTTACTACAACATACTTGGTGGCAGTATTGTAGTTAATGTGGTAACGGCACACATACCGTGATAACCCTATTATTGAATGTCATATGTAAAATTTAATTTAATTTTGGGGATTTCTAAACGGAATTTGAATTTTAGGATGTTTTGATTTTGTTATTTTTATTATAGTATGTTCTAGTAAGTTTATAAAGAAATGCCTCGTTAGATGTAGCTACATACAGAGTGGAAAGTCTAACTGGAACACATTCTGTAACTTGATAAATAAAGGTTTGTCGCAAAATTCCTGTAACGTCAATTTTTATTTTCAATGGGGCATATTACAGATAAGATTTATTTATCTTTTTAATTATCTGGGAGGTTGCAGACACCCCCAACTTTTTTTTACATGGAAGGGTAGGATAACTAATTTTTTATTTGAAAGCTTTTTCAATTACAAATACAATTACATTTTTTTTGTTACTTTTTATAAGCAATTTGTCGGAAAAAATGAAGTAAATACTTTAATGCAATAAATGTTCAAAGTGCTCTCCACCTTGTTGCTGACAATATCCTAATCGATTATAAATAGCATTTTAAACATTTTGTAACACTTCCGGCGTTACTTGCCTAATTTCGTCCCTGATTCTTTGTTGAAGCTCGACGATGTCGTTAGCTTTAGTGGCATAAATCTTGCTCTTTAGATATCCCCATAAAAAAAATCTAATGGAGTAAGACCGGGTGATCTTGCTGGCCACTCAATTGAGCCCCTTTTTCCAATCCACCTAATTTGACACACTTCGTTAAGATAGGTCCGTACATTTTGAACAAAATGTGGTGGTGCCCGTCTTGTTGAAACCACATCCGTTGGTCAAATAAGTTGGGATCCAAATTATTGGGGAATAAATTCACTAAAGTAAAAATCAGTTCTTCTTGGAGCATAGTAAGGTATGTTTCTCTGGTTACGTTTCCACTGAAAAAAAAATAGGACTTACTATGCGATCCCCAATAATTTTCCAGCCCAGATATTTATTTTTTGAGGCCTTTGGGTATGGAATTCACGCATCCAACGGAGATTTTCGTTAGCCCAATAACGGCAGTTCTTCCGATTGACGTGCCCATGTAATGTGAACGTAGCTTCATCAGAAAACAGCACCCATTCCAAAGCAATTTGTTCACCATCGATAGAAGCCATAATTCGTTCGCAAAATTCGAGTCTATGATCAGGATCATCTTCGTTAAGCTCTTATAGGTTTTGCATCTTATATGGGCGCTTTTTGGCTCCTTCAAGATTTTTAAAACGCTTGTATGACTGACACCATGAACGCGAGCTATTTGCCTAGCTGGGTAACAGGATTTTCTTCAACTTCCAAAAATATGTTCAACTGGGCTTCTTCATCGATTTTAAAAGCTTTTGTAGAGGAGTATCTCTTACGTGGCCCAACACCCGATATCGAGTTTCAATTTTGCTAATCGTACTTCCATTAATTGAAGGGAATTCTGGATGAACTTCAGTAAACAAACGAGGAACTTCAGCCTGTGTTCGACTTCTGTCCCCATATCCAATCATCATTAAAATTTCGATACGTCTCGGTTAAATAGGGTATTTTCTTATATTTCGTTTTTAATTTACACGTTGAAATGCAAACAAGTACTAACAAATCAATCACATTAAGTTCAAATTGACCAAAAAACTATCGAGTAGGTTGTTTTATTGGGTTTATCAAGTAAGAAAAAAATTAAAGTAATTTTAGTAAATATTTTCTTATTTCATTTTTTTCCGACACATTGCTTATAAAAAGTAACAAAAAAATGTAATTGTATTTGTAATTGAAAAGGCTTTCAAATAAATAATAAACCTACCTTTCCATTTAAAAAAAAGTTGGGGTGTCTGCAACCCCCCAGATAATTAAAAATATAAACAAATCAATTTGTAATATGCCCCATTGAAAATAACAATTTCGTGTTTCAGGAATTTTGCGACAAACCTTTATCAAGTTACAGAATTTGTTCCAGTTAAACTGTCCACTCTGTATATGCTTTGGTAACATATGACGTCATCAAAACCTTATAAAGAAATGCTCTGGTAAGATAAGTGTGTTCTAGTAAGTCATAAAGAAATGCCTTGAATCAAATTTGATCTGTCTCCTGGTTTTTGTTTCAAGTTGCAAAGTTAATTTTTAGCTGTTATTTTTTGCTTTCACTACAAAATAAACCATGTTTCCGTTTCTGTTTGACATTTTTTACAAATATTTTTTGCTCTTAATAAACAGACACGTAAATAATATGAAGAAGAAAAAACTGAGACAACGAACGACTGTACATCTCACAGAAGTACATCTACAACTTCGACTTCAACCTGCTTTTTTCTTTGTCAATTGTCACAGAAATTATATTTACTCCGAAAGCTCATAATTTAATTCGGAGTAAATAGATATTACTCGACTTACTAGCTCTGCATTAAAATACCAGGGAGCAGATCCCATCGAGTCGAGTAAAAAGAGTAAAACGAGGTACCTTTCAAATAATGCAGCATTAGTATAATTTTACTAAATTCAGAAATTATTTTTGGTATCATAAGATACACCTATCAGCAAAACAATCAATTAATTAAACTCTGGCAGTGGCGTACGGCATGGATAAATAACACCTTCATTCCCTCTAAATTTTACACTTCTGTTCAAAAACTTATTTGAACTATAATTTTACATTCTTTCATGGGGATATTCTTCTTTTTAATTTGTAATTTTGCTTTTTATATAAAATTGTACTGAGCGAGCATTTTTGATGTCCTAAGATACATCAATCAGCAAAGAATCAGGTAAATAGACTTTGCCAGTGGCGTACGTCATGAGTAAGTTACACCTTTTTTCCTTCTAAATTTTATGTCACTCCAGTGGCGTGCGGTGACATTTTTGGAAGGGGAAGCGATTGTATAAAAAGCACAGCGCCGCAGACGAAAATTTTTCGCGGCGTATTCACCATTTTTTCAAAATTTTGCTTTTTTTTCCTCAGTACTACGGATAATCGAGATTGAGATTTTTGAAGTGTTACTATTACTTTATTACCTAGTTTAGTACTAGAAGCTATAAAAAAACTTACCATTGAAAAGCTTCCTTGGTTTACGTAAAAAAAAGAACATTTAACTGAAGTTTTTTTTCAGCATTTTTCACACAGTTGACATTTATTTATACTTAAGATGTATTTATTCGCCTATCCTCAATGGCTGCAAATTTGTCTATATCATCGTCGTAAAATTTTGGACTTTCTGATAACTGTTTAACAAGCTGTTTTTCAATGGATATTAGGGCTAAATTAGAGAGTCTGTCTTCACTTGTTGAATTTCGTATAAAACTTTTAATGCGTTTTAAAGCTGAAAAACTTCGCTCAACTGACGCACTTGTGGCTGGGATGGTTAGTACTAATTCACGCAACTTGACGACTTCACAAAGGGACTTATTTAAACCAGTTGTTACAAGAAAATTTAACACATTGATGGGCGTCTTTTTATCACTAATTTCAGTTGTTTCATAAACAACACTTAACTGGTACTTTAATGCTGGAATATCGAAAAAAATTCCATAGTTTAATTTTAGTGAATTAAAAGCTTCCGATGGAAATTTTGATGAATCGTAGTTACTAATATTAAAATTGCACAATTCAACAAATTTTAATTCGTTAAAGTTTTGAAATCGAGAGTTCATTTGTTGTATAATGTTATCAAAAATTTCGGCGTATAATCGACGATAGGAGGTCTCTCTGTCGTCAACATTATCAATTCTAATTCTCTTTCGTTCAGGTTCTAAGCCAATGTTTTGAGTCTTATTCCAAAAGTGTTCAAACTGATCTCGTTTTTTTATTCATTTTATTTTTAAAATCATCAATTTGTTTAATGCAAAAGCCAATGTCATTTAACTTTGTCTGTAAAATGTCGAATAAAATGTCAGTAAAAGGGAAAATCTGTGCAAAAATGTTGAGCAAAAAATTGAAATCAAAGTATTGTTTGAGCCAATGCAAATACCCTTTAGCAGCAGTAACAGTTTCAGCATCCCATGTTTCTTTATTATCCCAAACGTCTTGAAAAAAGTGTATCAAATAATCACGGTATTGAAACACTGTTTGCACTAAACGTCCATTGTAATTCCATCGCGTCGAAGCAACTTTTGGAAACCTTTTTTGAACGTGAATGTCCAAATCGCGAGTTCTTTTCGAAGACTTTGAGAACCAAATTAAGTCTATGTGCTATACAGTGAAATTTTCATGTTTAAACTTTTCTTTCACTTTAGCTTGAAGGCCTCCTAAATGGCCAGCCATTAGAGCAGCACCATCGTAGCTCTGGGCAACAAGCTTAGAACCACATTCTAAACTTGAAATAATGTCACAAACAATTTTAAACAATGCATCTGCAGTTCGTTGGCTAGTGACGTCCAAAAATCCTAAGAATCGCTCTTGAGGAATGCCATTCAATACATATCGCACAACAATGGATAATTGACTTAAGTTTGCTACATCTGTTGTTTCATCAAGCGCAATTGATACGGAAGGTGCTTTTTTAATTTCACCTTTAATGTGATCCATCACAACGTCGACAGTGCATTTAATTAATTCATTTTGGATTTTGTTTGAGGTACGTCGGAAAGTCGTCGAATCAATAAAATGATTTTTTAGGATATCATCGTATTTTGCTAAAAAACTTAGAAGGTCCATGTAATTTCCTCGATTGGCGGATCCACTTGCTTCATTGTGACCCCTAAAACTTAGTTCATGCTCTCCTAGGAAACAAGTTACATCTATTAATCGTTGTAAGACGTCCCTATTTTTTTTACTCTTTCATTGTGAATTTTGTTGCTTATTTTTAAATGATTGTCCGAACTATGTTCAATCCGATAGGTCCTGAATGTTTTTTCTTTAATTGTAGCACTTATATGAGATTTGCTATTTACATGTCGTTCTACACTTTTGTGAAAATTATTCAAGTCTGTAATACTGACTGAGTTCCAATGTGTTTTTTTGGCTATATTAAAAAGTAGGCAAGGCCAGCAAAACAATTTCTTCAAAGTTTTGCAGCCGATTACCCATTCATACTTTTCATAGAACCCTACGTGAAAATGCCTGGTAAATTTCTTTGGTGACTTTTCTACTTTCGTCTCTAAATTGATAGGATCCTTTAGTCTACTAGAATTAATAATGTCCGTTTTCTTTTCATAATTTCTACTTGAAAATCCTTTTTTCAATAAAGAGCACACAATACAGACACAATTTACCACATTATTATTGTTCACAGGCACAGTGAAAAAAAGAAAAACAACTACGAAAAACAAACCGACATCTATCTGAAGTCCACGATTTTCCTCACACGTCGATTCGCGGTGTGAATTGCAATATGCGTAAGGCGACGTAAAAATCGCTGCCTCTCGACCGTATTTCACGTGCCCAAACAAACTGACTACTGTCGTGGCAAAGCAGGGTCAATAACACGAAGCGAAATCAATTGGAAGATGAGCCGGCCTTTTTAAGTCGCGCTTCCGCCGACTGACTTGAAGTATATGGTGTGTGCGTTTACACAATTAATTTTCTCATGGGTGGTTCGTGCGTTTACACATTACACCAATAAATTGTTAGTACATTTACGAAGTTTACGTAATGTTTTAGAGAAAATATAGTACCTAATTTAATATTAATTTCTATGCATTGTAAACTGAAAAATATTTATTTTTAAATCTCAAAGTGTAGGGAAGCGGTGCTTCCCCCCCTTCCATGAACCGCACGCCCCTGTGTCACTCTCCAAAAAGGTATTTGGACTATAATTTTGAATTTGCTCATGTTTTTTAAATAAATCATGTCCTCTTGTTGGGAATTTTTAAAAAAAAAATCCAAAATTACAAATAAATTAAAATGATGAATATCCACCTTTGAGTGTGAATATCTCGAAAACCAAACACTTTATGAGTTCCCAACAAGAGTACATGATTTATTTAAAAACCATCAAAAAATTTAAAAGTATAGTCCAAGTAAGTTTTTGGACAGTGGCTTAAAATTTAGAGGGGATCAAAGTGCTACTTATCCATGCGATATCCCACTGCTAAAGTATACTTAAATGATTGTTTTGCTAATAGATGTATCTTATGACACCAACAATGTTTACCGAATTTAGTAAAATTATACTGAGAAATCAAAAAATTACAGCCATTAATCATTTTTTAATTTTCAACTTTAACACCCTGTATTTCGGAAACTAGTAATATTTTATCTAGAGCATGTTTCGTTTAATCGTCTTATTTTTAATTAGAGAATCTTTAGTTGCTGTCTGTCCCATTCTTAATGAGACACCCTGTATAGAAAGCAGTAGTTAATAAGTGGGAAGGTAAAAAAATTCTACAGTTCTTTTATAAGTGAGAATAATTGTCGTTTTAATACCTCTAATGTGTCAAAAAAAATGTAAATTTGTGATTTTAGCACAAAGTTGGCCTTTTCTAAATATATCTCTAATAAAAAATACCGCATGTGTGTATAAAATTTCTTACTCTTACAATGTATATTTTAATAATTTTAATCAGTTTTTATAAGCGCTATCGAAAAAGTATTTTGTTAGGAAATTAATCTTCTATGTGAAAATATAAGAAAAATTGGTTTTAGTTGTATATTATTACAAAAATCGTTTAAATTTTAATATGAAATAATAAAATTTATCGTTCTAGATCAGCCATACTCAACATGTGGCCCTCCAAGCGGCCCGAAACACTATTATTAAGAAGGTGTTTTTTAAAACTATTGGTTTGTTTTTAAAATCTTAAGTGAAACTCGCGCAAAAATTTATTGGTCGCTGTGTTAAATATCATGCTAATTTTTAAATAAACGTTTGGATCATGGAGTTACTGCAAAAACTTTCGGCATTTTCGAGTTAGGTACACTTTCGTCTCAAAAATAGTTCAACTAATATATGGCTTAAACAAGACCAGTGTGAACGAAGTCTATATTCATCATAAACAGATGGCCAACAAAAACTAACTCCATATTAATACATATGCACAAACAAGATGAGTGGCATTTGTACCGAAATATAATCACAACATTGTGTTCAATTGCTAATAGTGTGTCTACCAAAACCAGATAAGGTACATGTAACTTATTTTTATGAGTTTAGTTCGATTCCTAATAAGGTTTCTGTCAAAACAAGATAAGGACCAGAAAAATTATTTTTATGAAATTATTTGTTGAAATACTTCCAACATTTTGCCCAAGCCATTTGTTTTGTCTAGAGCCGTCTCTGGCCTCTTTCGATTGGTCTGAAATCGACATGGTGATTACGTCACCCTTTCTTTTCGTGATACAGCTAGCCTTCAAAAATAAATGTATGATAACCTTAGAGCATGCTGTAAGATGATAACACATGAGGTCCGAATAGCCATGGTAAATGATTGATTGGTTAATCTGTAAAGAGTAATTGGTCAATCCGTAACTAGTGGGGATGCTAACGCTCGTCTCCATATTGTTTGCACGTTAAAACGACCAGAAGCACTTCTTAAATCATCGAAACACCAGCTTTTCGAATTGCTTGAAAAACCCAAACCATACCGGCAGAGGGATGCCTAAAAGGGCGAAAAAAAGGCTATGAAAATACTTATAAAAAAGTGCCAAATAATGTAAGTAATGCCAAGAAAAGAGATTTACTACACCTGATGAATTTCACAATTGTATCTGAATTAGGGCGTGGTACAAAGCCCACTCGTACTGAAGCTTATTGTACCCCTCACAGTTTCTACCTCATCAGATTAATTTTCTTGATGAATTAAAGAATATGTCTGATGGGAGCTATCGCGATTTCTTCAGGTTCCGGATGTTGTACCTCGAAGTACCATTGAAGTTCCCATTTAAGGTTCCGACAGTGGCATAGTATGTGAATAGGGACCAATTTCACCATTAATATCACAATCTACTTGTATCCAATAATGTTAAAGACATTTCCTGAACCTTTCACAGAAGGTAGTGACACAGACATTGAATATTATGACTCGCACAGTGCACATGGATTCTTGTGTGCGAACTCGACACGATACGTATAGAATAGAGAGAGAGAAAGAGATTTTGTAGACAATTAAAATAAGTTGTGACGTTTTTTCTTTTTTTTTGTTCCCAATCGATAGATTCCTAGTTTATATTTGTAAAGACTTGTTTTAAATTATTATTTTTTTTATTGGAGTTATTGTTTATTAAACAGTGCTTTATTTCATTTTAAACTTTTGAAGAGGGTTTTCTCAAAACTTTAAAAATGTGAGTTATCCTGTTTTTGCCGTAACCCTACGGGATATATTTATGTTCTGTAGTTTTTTTATTAGAGGTTCCCACTAACAAATTTTAAATGGGTGGCCCAAATAAAGGGTCATCATCCAAAGATATTGCGGCCCGTGTAACATAGTAAACATACGTACGTGACCCGAAGGAAAAAAAGGTTGAGTATGGCTGTTCTAGATGCTACAAAATAATTTGTTTTATTTTTCGACTGCAGGTGTTTTTTTTGTAAAGCCCTGTTTAATACCATGCTAATTTAATTAAATTTATAAATTATGCACATAAAAGGTATTAATATGACAACGACCCTATATAACTTACCCTTAGTCTTCTAATTCCAACCCTAGTAATTAGTTGACAGTCGTACAATTCTACTCGTTGCAAATTGTGACAAGAAGTTAAATGTTCCAGTGAAGCATCTGTGACGAGAGGGCAATTATCTAATTCTAAAACTGTTAAATTTTCTGCCGCACACGGAGACATGGACAGATGTCGAATTCCTTCATCGGTTATTAATTCACAATGAGATAAAGTCTACAAAATAAAGATTCATTATTTTAAAATTGTATCTTTTAACTACCCTGTACATTTTAAATGTTTGAATAAAAATAGCCGGATTAGTGTGACGTCAAGGAGCCAAAGAAAAACGAACCATTATGTCATTGATTTTGATATAATTAAAGATATCGAGTTTTTTATATATTTTCAGCTCGTAAAAAGTATAGTTTAAAGATTTGTAAGTAAATTATTTTTATTGCAGTGGTATGCTTTTAGATGGGACCCAACAGAGAACCCTGATGGACACCCCAACAAATACCTAAAATTCGAGAATCCTTAGTAGCTCTTACAATTTGCTTACATTCTGAAAATTAAGATTTTACCCAACTCAGTGCTTCATCTTTGATTCCATAAACTCGATTAGATCTCATTAGATTCATCACATTTCTCACCCATCCATTGTACGAGGATATAACTTCTTTCAGAGGTAACATTTTATAACCCAAAAAATGAGACATGAAAGCCTTATATTTAATGTACTAACCCGCAAGTAGGCTTTGATTTAACTTTTGACATTTGTTACAAATTAATTATTGAATTGTCAGTGTTTTGCGTACCCATCGAAAAATGAAAGTGGAGCAAAGATACGCGATAAAATTTTGTGTTCGATTGGGTAAAACACCAACTGAAACTTTTGAAATGATTAAAGGTGCATATCTAGATAATAGTTTATCACGATGTAGAGTGTTTGAGTGGCATAAAAAGTTTAAAGACGGTTGTGAATCAGTTGAAGATGAACCTCGTCCCGGTCGACCACAAACTGCGAGAAATGACACAAAAATTGCAAAAATTAACTACTTGATACAAAATGATCGCCGGATTGGCATAAAACGAATTTCTGACAATGTTAATTTGTCTTACGGTACCACTCAAAAAATTATTCATGAAGATTTAGAGTACCGGAAGATCGCGGCAAGATGGATTCCAAAAGTGATGACCGATGAACAAAAAGCGAATCGAGTGACAATTTGTCAGCAGTGGAAAAGGCAATTGCAACGTAACCCACAGTTTTTAAATAATGTGGTTACATGTGACGAAAGTTGGTTTTATCATTACGATTCTGAATTGAAGTCTCAAAGTATGCAATGGAAGCATAAAGGCAGCCCAAGACCGCAGAAGGCCAAAACTGCTAAAAGCGCTGGTAAAGTGATGCACCTGATTTTTTTTGATAAATTTGGCGTTATTTACGATCACATTATACCTATAGGACATACAGTAACAGGGGAGTACTATTCTAATGTACTTCGAGGACCCTTAAAGGCAAAATTAAAGAAAAAAAGGCCGCTTTATCAGGACTTTGGCTGGACGCTGCATCACGACAATGCTCCGGCTCATAGATCAATGATTTGTCAACGAACAATTGAAGAATTAGGGGTTGAAATTATGGTTCATCCCTCCTACTCTCCTGACCTTACTCCATGTGACTTCCATTTGTTTCCTGAAGTCAAAAAAGAATTGAGAGGTAGAAGATTTGAGTCGGATTTAGAGCTCAACAACGCTGTGATGGGTATACTAAACAGACTATCAAAAAATGGTTTCTCAGAAGTTTGTGATAAGTGGATAAAGCGATGGAATAAGTGTATTCAACAGAATGGAGAGTACTTCGAAGGATAGTTGTTGAATTTTTTTAAATAAATGTTTCGTTGTTATACTGTAGCACCAGTCTCGTTATTTTCTGATACATCCTCGTAATTTGTCTTTTAATTGTAAACACAATTCAATTTGGACAACCCTTATCTCTACACAAGCGCAAGCTTCATGAGGTTTACTATGAACGACTAAGGGTTTCTGTCCCCATCATTGTTTCTAACATTGGGTTTTTTGTAAATTTGTACTTGCCTTTCATTTGTAACTTTGTTAATTGTAATTATTTTTATATTAACATATTTACAACCACAATTATTGTAGATAAGCACTGAAAATGACGTTATACCGAAAGCGCTTTGCAGTTTTTAAATAAAATAATTTTGTACGAAATACAAGTTTTTTTTGCTAATCAAAGCTACGTGCAGACAGCTGTTAACCTCTTTTGGTTCCTTTAATTAAATATTTTATTGGCTAATTATTTTCATACAATCTACCCTACTGATATGTCAACATTTTTGACTTACCAAATATTCAATTCTAGGACACCCCATGGCTAAATGAATTAGAGTAGCATCTGTTATGAGAACACACTCATCCAAGTCCATTTTCTCTAAATATCTGCAATTCTAAAATAAAAATATATTATTCCATTTAATTTTGTGAATTAGGTTTGTTTTCTACAAATTTTTGTTATGTGTATAGGTAGTTTATGTATTTGGTAAGAACTCTTGTAATGATAACCTGTGTCAATTTTAATAAAAAAAATTCCTTAACAAATTTGTGATTTTCAATCTTTTTCAACTTTTAACAATTCAAAATAAATCTCAATTTGTATGTGACAGTTTACCAATTATAGGCTTAGAAAAAAATGCAATTTGTAAAAAATTACTGTTGACCAACAGATACCGGATTACGTTTTGAGATGATTGAGAAGGAATACGCCCCCTCACAAAAAAAATAAAAAACACTTCAGCTTTTATTAATTTTGACAAATTTAAAAAGCGAAGAAATGAGTTATTTTTATTAAAAAAATAGTGTGTCACTAATTTCTCATTCATATTTTCCCAGACATTTGAACAAATATAAAAAACTCACGATTCCATTAGCAAAACTTCAGAAAGTAAAGGTATCGAATCAGTTTCATAAGAAAAACTTTTACCAACTCTTTTCGATTTTTTTTTTTTAACAATAAAAAACATTTTATTTTTAAATAACAAATATCGTGCGGTCCTGAATAAGACATATTCTAATGGACACAGGAGGGTATAATATCCGCTGTTGTCATGTGCTATTTCATTATTCTCGTTTTGTTTACAAAATTATTTACATATATTAAAAAAGATAAAATAATTGAACCGATTTTATTGCAATTGAACCCAAAACATTTTGAATCATTAGTCATATCAAATTTAACTAAATTATATGTAATTTCACTAAATTAGATGTAATCATTTTCAATAAATTCCAAAACCTAGTCAAGTTAGGTTGGAAGTGGCAACAGGGCTTACACCGGCATGGATATTTACTTTGTATTGTATTATAAGCGCACAGCGGCTTAGACACTTATTCATTGATAAAAAAAAAGTTGTATCTGCGTAAAATTCTTCTCTTTATCCCCTCTTTTACTTCTCACCTTTCGTCTCCTCGCCCCGTTCGTACAAATACAGTCTATTGATTGTCGAATTAATCTTGGCATCGTGAATATTATATTTTATCAATGAATGGCTATTTATTTTTTATTTTATTTATTTTTTATTTATTAAATACACTGCTACAGGCTAAATGCCTAGTTATAGAGCAGGAAAAAAATTGTAATTACAAAAGTAAATTAATATAAATATAACATTATTTATTGTTTCGGCCTTTACTTGATGAAAATCCATTTAATTTTGAAAGAGTAAAACCAAATTTGGTAGATTTTCACACTTTTTTTTTTTTTTTTAACAAACACTAACATGACATATGTTTCGAAGTACAACTTCTTTTTCAAATGTGACTATTTACAATTCGGTATCCAATATATATACAAAATAATTTAACAAAACAAAGTACTTAAGAAAACATCAATAACATTACAAAATAAACTATTTAAAGTAAATAAGGGTACTTAGGTAATTATAATATCCATCAAATAACAATAAGATAGCCCATTACCGGGATTATCTCACAGAAAACTGGGAAAGAGGTTTAATAAGGGTGAATTATTAATATCTAATTGATCATTTAGTAAGTTATCTGAATTTTTAAATCTATTTATTTCAAGTGTTTCTAAATGGTTTAATTTAAGGCTCTTATTTTCTACATGTAAAATTTCAAAGTTGTCTGTAAAAGAATGATTTTCAGCTAAAATATGATTTGAGTAAGTAGAATTATTTTTGTTTTTTGTATAGCTATTATAATGTTCGGAATAGCGTTTTTTGAAAGTACGGCCTGTTTGACCAATATACAATTTTGGACAACTACCACAATTTAATTTATATACCCCCGATTTATTATTAGGATTAATTTTACCCTTATTGTTTTTAATATACTTCCCAAGCGTATTATTGGTTTTAAAAGCTACGTTAATATTTTGGTTTTTTAAATATGATGATACCTTTTCACTAGGAGCTCCTATATATGTAAGACTCTTATATCTGCAATTTGGATCTTTAATTATGGGATAAACTTGTTGAATAGCCTGTTTAAAAAGTTTTTTCTCTAAAATGTTGTCTACTAACTTTGAATTAAAATTAT
Organism: Psylliodes chrysocephalus; assembly: GCA_927349885.1. Lineage (NCBI taxonomy): Eukaryota > Metazoa > Arthropoda > Insecta > Coleoptera > Chrysomelidae > Psylliodes > Psylliodes chrysocephalus. Next base: position 34,077,511 of record OV651820.1, on the reverse strand, counting down.
TATTTACTGCGATTTGTTTAATGATATTTAATTCTTTTGTGAAGTTCTCTTTGGTAAGGGGAATATTAACTAATCTATGGATCATACTGTTGTATGATGCCAGCTTTTGTTTGTATGGATGAGATGAACTATTATTTATTGTAATATCCGTTTCATAAGCCATCACATACGGATATTACAATAAATAATAGTTCATCTCATCCATACAAACAAAAGCTGGCAGCATACAACAGTATGATCCATAGATTAGTTAATATTCCCCTTACCAAAGAGAACTTCACAAAAGAATTAAATATCATTAAACAAATCGCAGTAAATAATAATTTTAATTCAAAGTTAGTAGACAACATTTTAGAGAAAAAACTTTTTAAACAGGCTATTCAACAAGTTTATCCCATAATTAAAGATCCAAATTGCAGATATAAGAGTCTTACATATATAGGAGCTCCTAGTGAAAAGGTATCATCATATTTAAAAAACCAAAATATTAACGTAGCTTTTAAAACCAATAATACGCTTGGGAAGTATATTAAAAACAATAAGGGTAAAATTAATCCTAATAATAAATCGGGGGTATATAAATTAAATTGTGGTAGTTGTCCAAAATTGTATATTGGTCAAACAGGCCGTACTTTCAAAAAACGCTATTCCGAACATTATAATAGCTATACAAAAAACAAAAATAATTCTACTTACTCAAATCATATTTTAGCTGAAAATCATTCTTTTACAGACAACTTTGAAATTTTACATGTAGAAAATAAGAGCCTTAAATTAAACCATTTAGAAACACTTGAAATAAATAGATTTAAAAATTCAGATAACTTACTAAATGATCAATTAGATATTAATAATTCACCCTTATTAAACCTCTTTCCCAGTTTTCTGTGAGATAATCCCGGTAATGGGCTATCTTATTGTTATTTGATGGATATTATAATTACCTAAGTACCCTTATTTACTTTAAATAGTTAGTTTATTTTGTAATGTTATTGATGTTTTCTTAAGTACTTTGTTTTGTTAAATTATTTTGTATATATATTGGATACCGAATTGTAAATAGTCACATTTGAAAAAGAAGTTGTACTTCGAAACATATGTCATGTTAGTGTTTGTTTAAAAAAAAAAAAATTTTTTTATTTTTAAAATAAAAGTGTGAAAATCTACCAAATTTGGTTTTACTCTTTCAAAAATAAATATAACATATTGCACAATTAGACATAATTTGGATATAACATAAATTACACAACATAACAAAAAATACACAATATAACAAAAATTACATAATATGACAAAAATTAAATAAATTCTACCTTGCAGGTTGTTGCAGTTTTCACACATAAAATACAACGGCGAGTTTTTTAATAAATTTGTCCGAGATAGCGGGAGATAAAACATTAAATTGTTTCGAGATTCAATTCTTGGTACTTTAAATACAAGGTGTTCTAATAATTCGGAACAATCAATTTGGTAGTTAATAAGTTTATAGAGGAATATTAACGACTGATTTTTTCGTCTACATTCTAAGCTTTGCATTTGAAATCTATTTAAAAGTAACGTGTGATTTCTTCCAATTGGTGGATATGTTCCGTCTATCTTAAATGTCAAGAATATTAGATATCGTCTTTGACCGTTTTCAAGAGCGCTTATGTGAATATCATAAAATGGTTTCCATATTAGTGAAGCATATTCTAATTTTGATTTGACGAACGCATTGTACCAACATATTCAAGGTTTCGATAGAATTGAGGTCAACTGCATGCCTAATAATAAATCCCAAATTTCTGAATGATGATTTTACCACGTCATTTAGATGTTCATTAAAAGTAAGTTTTCTATCGAACTTTACCCCAAGATCTATAACAAAACCAGGCCTATTTAATATAACACCATCCAAACAGTAGTTATAGAGAATTGAAAAATCTTTTTTGGTATATGACACTATATATACATTTTTTTGAATTTAATGGAAGATTATTTATTAAACACCAATTATTTATTTTATTAACATTATTTAAGACAATCATTTAAGATATCTATCTGATAAAAAAAATTGACATCGTTATCGTCATTAATGATGTCATTTACGAATAGTAAAAATAAAAGCGGTCCCAGAATCGAGCCTTGAGGTACGCCAGAGGTTACTAAGATATCGACAGACTCAAAAGTTCCCACTATTTCTTTTCATGTTCTCTTGTAATGTTCTAACGTAGTCTTTATGTGCTTTCGCTACGTCCTTTTAAATTCTTCGAAGGCATTTAAATCATTATTGCGCCTAAACTTTTTTCGTGATTTCTCTCTTTTTTTTTAATATCTCTAATAATAGGTCCGTTGAACCATGTAGGGTATTTTCTTGCAGTTGGAACATATTTAGGAATACGTATATCCATCATACCATGTAGTTGTTCATAAAATAACTTACATGCAGTTTCAATATTATTCATATTATTGAGAAAAGACCAGTCACATGAAGCTATTAGTTGATATAACATCATATAATTGGCTTTACGAAAGTTATACTGTAAATTTTTATTTACTGGAATAGGTTTACTACGAGGATTAGATATTTGAAAATTAATATTCAAAGCAGGAAGCGAGACATCTTCAGGAACCATAAAATCATATACCCTTTCAACAGTGCATGATTCATTACAAAAAACTAAGTCTAATAATCGATTGTTTATGTTAAATATATTATTATATTGTTTGATGTACGAAAGCATTTAATTCAACTAGTTGACCAGTGAGAGGTGCCATATTAACATACTGGGGAACGTTAAAGTCTCATAAAACAAATACTTTCTCGTAATCAACAAAATTTAAGGTGGAGAGACAATCAAATAAGGCTTCATAATCAATAACTTTAAGACTTGGAGGAATGTAAACAAGTAGTTTTAATATTTTGTAATATTTTGTAATATTTTAATGTAATCGTAGTGCCTAGAATATCAATAATTGGAATAATATCGCTAATAAATGTTAGATCTATTTCATTACTAATAAATTTTTTATTGACAGCTAGCAAAATACCCCACCGTAATTTAATTTAACTCGAGAAGTAGATCTATCCTTTCTATATATATGATAATTATCGGAAAATATCTCACAGCTACGAAAAGATTCGTTTAACCAAGTCTTTATAAATGCTACAAAATCAAAATCGAACTGAAGAGAAAACAAGTAAACGGTATTTATTTTAGTTCTAATTCCACGGACATTCTGATAATACAGATAGCAGGTCAAGTTTTTATTAGAAATATTAAATGAATTATTTTGCGGGTGTAGAGCTATACCACCAATGGTTAATACATCCGACTGACTCATTTGCGATTGCTATGCTACATAAAGTGAGGATTTTAATTCATCTATATAACGTTGGTAAGAATTACAATGGGTGTCCCATGCAGCATGATTTACATTAATTTGAACCAGAGAATCACGTTCCATCACCTTTACATAATTTATACATTTTAATTAATCAACTGAAGCCTTACATTCTTTTACAGCATGTTTTTCTGCACACATTGGACAATAAATAGTACTACTGGAACAATTTTTTGAAAAATGATTAAAACCATTAGATTTATAACACCTCTTAACACATACACAATCATAAACAGAGCAAACATCAAAGCCTATATCCCTGATTGTTCCCTATATATTAACAATAATAAATACACAATTTTAGTATGACTACAAAATATTGTAAAAATTTAGAAATATTTGTGACAGTAAATAAAATTGATATTATTTAGTTATTTTTTATTTTGAATCTTGACTTACCCTAGCCAACGCCTGAAAAGCAGCATCTGTGAAAAGTGAACACCCTGCAACTTCCAATGTTGACAACAGGTGACAATTCGTGGCCAGCGCTACTAGTGATGAATCTGTAAGTCCAGAACATGCACTTAGGCATAGGTAATGTAATCGTGGACACTTTTCTGCTAATGCTTGCACGGCCTCATCTCTGATATTCTAAAAACAAACAAAACATAAGAACCCCTTAAAAAACAAAATGTATATCGATATTATTGTCTCATAACCTTATAGTGCAAGATCTTATTACTGCACTCATATGTTTTTTATCAAATTAGAATTTTTATGTTCTAAAAAATAGATCTTAATTTCTAAATCGGAAAAAAGTTCGTTTTTTATTAGAAGAGTTTATTTTTTAAGAAAGAAATGTCAGAGAACTTTCGTTTCCAAGGAAGAAATCTTACTTTCCAAATCGGAAGATACATCGTTTTTCATAGAAGTCATATCAGAAGAAATTATAGAAGACGCAACATCCGTAAATATAAGCGTTTCTGGATCCAAGCCATCACTTTCTCTTGCTTGTTTAAGACGCTTTGCTTTCTTTCCTGTTATCTCCAGTTCACAATCTTCTAGTTTCCGAAGTAACTCAGTCACTTTTTTAATTCACTGAGTTTTTTTAGACATTTTCACATCCTGACTTTATTTATTTACTTATTTAAACAGTTTATTAATTTTAAGTTATATTTACTAAAAAAACTAATTCACTACTGCCAGGTAAAAACCAGATTAGCGACTTGTTTGAAAATTGTGTTTTATACACCATTAGATTGATATAGGGTTATAGATTAACAAGAGATTAACATTTCTAACTTATCTCCAGCTTTATATATTGTTTTTTTTAGAGAATTAGGAAATATTCCAGTAATAAAAATTTTATTTGCTATATAAGTTAGTGGATTTATTAAATAATTTGCACATATTTTAAAAACCTCAAAAGAAATTTGGTCCAGTCCAGGCACCTTGTTTGGTTTTAAATATTTTATAATTTTGACCACCTGCAGGGTTATTCTACTAAATTTATAGCCCGGCTAAAAGTTTATAGCCCGGCTACAAGTTGGATTTTGAAGTTAGGAACATATAAAGTTCAAGCCAAAATCCAACTTGTAGCCGGGCTATAAATTTAGTAGAATAACCCTGCTGCTGCTCTTCCACAGATTCTAAATATATGGAGTTAGCTATTCTTCCTTCATTAAATTTCCTAAACGGCTTTTTTGCAAGAGTGTTTTCTACCTCTTTAAAATATCTCTTTTCAATTTATTTGTTATATTTATATCGTTCTGTTTAATTTCACATATCTCCTACCATATTTTTTATTTTTTTTTTATCTAATTAAAGGTAATGTTTATCTCGACAGGATGGAATAGGGTTGCCTATATAAACGTGTCCGCGAATAGGGGTTGCTGATTGTTAAAAATACAAAAGAACACATCACACCGTCCATCAGATATGGGCACAGGGTCTCAGCTCTGCATCATTTTAAAACTATTGTTTACAATCAATAATTAGTCAAAGAAATTGTACAAAAAAAGTTAATCAAATTTAAATCAAAAGTACTTGTCGCTATATTTTGATCAGCAACCCAAAAAAAATGTATTTCTCTATCAATAATTATTTATAAAAATTGTATTTTGATTAAAAAACAGATGAATGCAGTAATCACACGATCAGATCTTAGACTGTTACAGAAAATTAATACTTACACTGCAGCCATGTAAATTTACTACTTCCAATTGATGACAAAACCTCGCTAAACATATAACAGCTCTCGATGTGATATGTTTACAACCTTTACTAATAAAACTCTTCAATCTAGGACATTCTCTAGCTAAAGCTTCCACTCCGTTTTCCGTAATGTTACTACACCAACTGATATTTACGTGCGTAAGATTCGGACAACCGTCACTTAAAGCTTTGAGAGAATTATCGGTAATGCTAGAACAACTGTCTAAGTTAAGTCTCTGCAATTTCGTACAGTGTCGAGACAGGGCATTGCAAGTAGCGTCCGTGAGTTTCTTGCATGCGTTCAAATTCAAATCTTCGATGTTGGGACAAAGTTGAGCCAGAGTTTTTATTGAGCCATCGGCAATCGACTGGCAACCCCGGAGGGATAATTGTCGAAGAAAACCTCCACATCTTCGAGATATGTTTTCAATTATTGGGCCCTAAAACAAACAGGGTCAGTATTGATATGTTTTGTTTCTGTAACTTAAAAGTAGTTCTGACAAATACCTATTATGTAAATAGTAGCAATTTACGTTCTCTTTCTGAAAAACACGTGAATAACTGTTGTAAAGAAGGCTGATTCTCCAGAACGAAAATAGCTCCGGGATAATAATCTTGAGATATTAGAAAGAATTTACGACTGGTTTAAAGTGAATAAAATATTTGAACCATCTAGTAAAAAAAGAGGAATGCTTAACAAAAATTGAATAGAACTGGAATTCTAATAGACCGAGAGCCAGGAGTAAAATTATCTTCATCATATATACCAAAACTGCTATTGGAGGTATGTACTGCTACCTGTCATAAAATATGAACTATCGTTCCAAAATCGCCTTCATTAATTAATATTTTCAAAAAGATATACTGCGTTCATTTAGGGTAGACTTATTAGTGCATGGTTCTATGGTAGCTGCCAGTTATTAATAACTAGTAGCTTCAACATATTACCAGTTACAAAACCATGAACTAGTTATGTTGAGTATGGGGTATTAATGCACTGCGACCTTAAAGATCTATTGTGCTTCCTTCTGTCGCTAACGCATCGAGAAAATAGTCTCGATGCCTGTAACAACTCTTCCAATCCTATCTTCTCAAGGAAGTTTATTTGGTATGCTTCTAAGCCCTTGGATTCTGAAGTGCTACACATTCAGAATGTGAATGGAGGTTTCATCCTCCTCCTTCTCACATAATTTGCTTTCACTATCTTCTACTATTCTCAATTTACTAAGGTGTCCTTTGAGTCAGCAATGCCCGGTAAGGATCCCTGTTACAATGCATAGTCTGTTCTAGCTAAGGCTGATACAGGTTTCCGGTCTTTTTTGTTTATATTTACCCAGAAGTATCTTAGCCTGTGTTAACCCCAAGAGATTGTTCCAATTATCGGTTCTTTCACTGCCCAATTCTTTTTTAATCTCTCCTTTGCGTTACTGCTGATACCGCAGAATGGCTCAGCCCCCACAAGGGTGTTTGAGCACCTTTCCTTGCGAGACTATCTGCAATCTCATTACCCCAAGTGAGAGTAACTGTATTTTCCTCTCCTAGCTCAGTTTTTTAGTCATCTCCAGACCATTGTTGACTTGATTACTTAAGAGATCAGTGCTTTGATGGCTGCTTTGCTATCGGGCATGATGATAGTCTCTTGTCTGCGATAGTTTCTCTTGATGTTGAACTAGATAAACTTTTCAATGGCGTGAATTTCCGCCTGGAAGATGTTTGGGTATTTACCCAAACTTTCAGAGTACCCAGTCCTGAAGCTAATAGACTTTCGTCTAAATACTCCATTCCTGATCATTCTATATCTTCTCCTTTTTGCCACATTAGAGGTTTAAATTCACCTCCATTGAGGCCGTAGGACAGGTTCTCATTGCATCGATGATGAAAACACAGGCGAGTCTTTGTACTTTAGAGATATTAGCTCTCGTAGTAGCTAAACTAGTTCTGTTACTCCAGGCTACAGCCCCATAAGTGATGATTGGTCTCACTATTGTTGTATACATCAATCACAATGTGTTCGTTCGGGTTGTATCCCCATCTTTTACCCGCACTGTGTCTGCATACCATTAGGGCTTTTGGGACCTTATTTGTCCAGGGTTAGGCCTAGATAATTGACTTATTTTTTTCCATTCTACATCTATCCCATCTAATTTGCCGGTTTTGAGATTTAGATTTCTTTTCCCTGAAAAGACTGCTACTGTTGTTTTGGTCAACTAGTTAGAAGGTTAATTTGGCAACATTGTTCTAGCCGAGCAACTCTAGACAAGATTGCCAGAATTAAAAAAAAAATATTGTTTATAGAAATATGAACCTGTTCCTGTGAAATTTTCTCAAGAATTAATTGAAAATTTTAAAGTAATAAAAGATTTAATATTACTTTGGTGGTTAAATAGTATATTATACACCCAGGGACTGAAGTGGTACTTTTTATCCCGAAACCAAAAGTTTGTAGCCCGACCAGAGCTTTGATAAATATTTTGTAATAATACTATCAAAGTGGAATCACACTTTGAATGCATATTGGCCTGTAATTAGTTACATTTGATTTGTAAATTGGTACCTGCAATAAAACTTGATTTCCAATAATTAGGAAACATTCCATTATGAAGCAAAACATTAAAGATAATATGCAGTCAGTGGATGAAATATAACGATACTACAAAATTTCAATAAGGAAAGTAGCAAGCCATCAGCACCTGAACCCTTGCACATATCTAAGTAGCTAAGGAATGTTGAGCCCACAGATTGTGTTTTACAGTAGGCAGACGGAGCTGTCGCATCGGCAGCTGCATTAGAAAGAGGGAGACGGCTGCTAAATTAAATAGTGATGGTTTGTTCGGGCTTGTTTATCTGAGGCGAAACCCCGACAGGAGACAGCAGCAAGCGACCGAAAAAGGTCTCTTTACGTCTGAGCACATGTAATTAAATGAAACCCATTTGGGAGAGCGAGACCGATGAAAGAGACGTGACACCACGTTTAACATGGCAATATTTGCTGCCTTGCTGCTGTCGTCTGCCCCGGTCTCGCGTTCTCAAATGGTACCGTTACGGTTCTTTGTGTCAGGGAGCTGTAAAATGAACATTGGGAGAGGTTTATTTGTATCAGTTTGACAATCTCCCGATGCATTAAAGAAATCAGCATTGCTTTGAATGAGCCAGATATTTTTAATGAGTACATTTCTATGATATTCTGAGGAGCTAAATGCAGTCAGATAATCAAAAGGGCCATTCCATGATACAAAAAAGTAGTACCACATTGTCATTCAGCATAATTTTAACATAAATGTAACGTTGCCAAGGTGAGACTGTAGAGGAGTCTCAAAAATCTCATTTTAGGAAAGTATGCGTAAGTGAACCCTTCGCAACATTGAGTATACATGTAATTTCGAAGCTTGTGAATAATAGACCTGCAGGTCGTACTATGATTCCTGCTTTACACCGTTCTCACACACTGTAAATAAATGTTGTACATTCTTGTAAATCTCCTTCAGCTCCAATTATAGTTGCAAACACAAAAACATTAAACAGCTGAAACTAAGAATGCAAATATACTTCCTTAATGTAATGTTTAAAGCGTTTTGTGCGTTTTAGAGTCTTATGTTAAGTCGATTCCGAATTATAACCATAAACAATACTCTCCCATAATAATTTGGCTTGCAATTCGATTTTTGTAAACAATGTAAACAAAATTAGTCTAGTAGTTGTTCATCCCTATTATTTTGCTATGTATTAGACTAACTTACGAATTTGCCATTGTGATTAAACTTGTTTTTTAAAAAAAAACAACCATTTGTAAATGGCAGACATTCTTATATCATTAATTTAAAGTGTATTTATCATTTTTATAGTATAAAAACCAGTTTGACAATTTATAAAGCAGTTACTTACTGCCACATATAATATCAGATCTATAGTTTTTACTCACCTTTGAGCTCGTCTGCCCCGATTTTTATATAAATTGGTTAAAGGATAAATTGGTTTCAAACAGGGAATTTGGTAATGATTTTTTTGTTCACTTCAACCCCGTTTGCTTCAAATAGGCGACTGCTTTACGTGGTAAGCCCATGTATACCTAATTTATTTCGTTTCTAATTTTTAAGTAAATGTGACCCTGGTATAAATTAGGAAATTATAAAAGATTTTTTAATTTTTATTAGACTAGCGGTCCATATTTCATGGCATAGCGGACGATATTACATGCTTCTAATAGCAAACTTTTGGTATGATATAAAGCAGATTCTTTTACCCTCTGCTTTAGGAGCACAAAGCTGATAACTAACAAGGGACAGGATCAACTAGAACAGAAATAGTAAACATGTGGTATGTTTGAATTGTTTAAATAATATCTTCGACTAAAATTAAGCAATTTGGCAGCACTGTAATATTTGATAAAATTCAGTTTTAGAAAATGGACAGTAATTCTTTTATGACAGACTGAATTATTATTACCATTTGAATCAGCTACAACTCGCAATTTTTACCTCTACATCCTTCTGGAAATCGAACAGATCAATTCTTTGCCAATTTGAGCCATCCAGTGCTAAAATATTCCAAGCTTTCGAGACCTGAGCACATCTGCAGAGCGATACAACATCTAAGTAGGAAAATATTCGTAATAGCAATTCTTTGGGCAACTTCTTGTTGATTGGTGCTTCATCTTCAACAAACACTTTATTTAACTGAAAAAAAAAAAAAGAAAGTTCATTTGAATGTGAAATAAAAAGCGTTCACCTTAATGTTCATTAATATTGTATCTATTTGATAAAACTGTAGAATAAAAGTTTTAAATCGAACCCAGGACTCAGTCACTTTTTGTATATGATTATTAAATAGTAAACGTTCAATAGTACAATAATATTGTTTTCCTTCCCTAAATAGGTACATCATTTATGGGTGCTGGTTCTGAATACAAGATTTTGACGGAAATGAATTAATTTAATGGAAATTAAATACATATATTTTACGTAAGTGCATTAGGTTATTGGGTTTAAATTTATAAAATAAATAGACCAAAACATTACAAATTTGGTGATAAACAGCTGACAACAGATTTGATACAAAATTTAGGCTACATTTTTTTTTTATTGCACCTATATAATAATACTCTCCCTATGATAATCTCTAAAGCTTTGAAAGAAGAACTTGTGACGGGACGATGAATATCATTATTATTATTACTTACTGTGGCGCTTTAGGGCGACTCACAGATAGTTGATGGTGATATTTGACTTACAGGCGAGGAAAAATTTACACATATTCCGTGGGATTCGAACCAACGCGTCGCTTTTAATTAAAGGCGAATAACTGTACATATGGCCGCTTGACACATTGGGCTACCAAGGTCTTGTAACTAACAAATCAAATTATTGCTCCGTCTTTTTATAATATGACGATTAAGTTTCTTGTCAGTAGTTATTTTTTTACTTCACTTTAAACAATTTATTTAGGATAATCTCGTGAAATGTTTTAAAATATTTTTAAACAACAAAAGAGTAGTTATATTATCACTGCGGAAAAAGGCATTTTTGACACGAGTGTGAAATATTGTACCAGGCGATAGCCGAATATACTCATCATAATTATTATTAGATAGATACATTTTTATTGTATTTCTAACAGAAAAACAATTGCTACTTCACAAGTATCATTAAAAATGAAAGACAAATTCAAATTCGTTAGGGGAGAACTTTGAATTTTCAAATAACAAAATAGAAATGAGGCTTTGAAAATACCATCCAAGTCAAAATAGTTTTACCTATACAATAAACAGTAAATTTAAGTATAATATAAAAAATAAAAAAATACTACTAGATTTAAATGAACCGAATATACAACTAAAAAAAAACAAAATAATGATCTATAGTACATGATAGACATCATTTTTTCTGGCTGCTTGAATATAAGCTTTCAGATATATTGATTTTATAACAACTAAATACACACCTGTTTATCTGTTTCTAAGCCTAGATTGATTGTATTTGAAAAATTCCTAGATTTTCTAGATTGCTTTTTATTTCGCCACCAAATGTTAGACTCATCTATTTTCTTATTATCTTCTTCTGTATTGCTATGGTTGCTATTGGTTGTGTTTGCAGGCGACTAAGTGAAAATAAACAATAGTAAAATAAACACAAAAATAAAAGATAATTGTAAATAATACAAAACAACATAAACTTAAGTCTGGTTTCATAAACTTTATTCTAATTTGAAAAGATCTGAAATATTCCTCAAATAAATTAAATTAAAAAAAATACATTTATTTTTACTATGAAAATATGTGTAATGTATGTAATGAGTATAACAATAATGAAAAAGTGTTCTTTTCCAGAATATTTTCACAATCCTCTTTTTATCATACATTTTTCATCAGGAAAGGGACATACGTTAACTTTGGACTCAATTAGGGTTTCGTCTATTATAACAAGATACAGGGTATTTTATGAATTTTGCCTATTGTGTACCTATGTTTTTATATTTGGTACACGCATTCTTCATACCTTACCAAATTTACTAATGTATCAACAAGAAACAACTAACTAAAACAACACCCTGTACGTCTGAATTTTTAAGTTTTTCCCTTATTTGAAAACAACACAAAAATTGAACACAATGATGTGCTTTTAATTTTTGTGCAGATGATTTTACAGCTTCTCTTATTTGTTGCTACACTCATATACTTTTGAATTCCGCACTTGTAAAAAGTGGTAGAAACAAAAATACTTTATACCTTATACTTCTAGCATAACCTGTAATACCTACCTGCTAATATTTACTATTTTAATTTTTTTAAATTTCTAATTAGAACTCCTTTAATCAATAACACTATGTAAAATTCAATATTATGGTCCTGTATATTATTTAAAATTCCTAAAATTAACTCAACAGTCCATTGTTTAAGAAATGTGTCGTTTTATTTTACATATATTGCCTTTGTCTTACAGCAGACAAATATGCATATATATTAAATTCTGTTTCTTGCATAAATAATTTATATTTGGAGTAATAAACAATTTTTATATTCCAAGGACTCAATCATACCTATAAGTTATTCCTATTGCATCTATATTTCATTATATATTTTGCATAAGAATTTTTTTACTTACTTTAAAATTATTTGGTTTAATTATTATACTTATATAAAGGTGGTTAAGCAGTTAGAACCTGGAACTTGTTCCTAATGCTTGGGTAGGGTGCAACTATGGCTCCTCAATCTACCTAGACAGAACACGGCAAAAACAATACAGAATCAGAATTTGAAAAAAGGCAGCATCGTGAAACGGCAGCAACCTCCCCACATAAACCCCCTCGAAATCAGTGTCCACTAAATTTTGAAACAATAGTTTAACATTCCACATTTTTATTGTTTTTTGCATTTACATCTAATGTGCCCCAACAGATGACTTGTTACTAAAATTAGATTCCTGTCAAAAAAAAACCAATTTGGTTAGTTTCAGGGATATCATGTATATGTCGTAGATCGTAGATTCATAATGAAACCTGTCTTTTCAAGAAGATTCTAGTCATATCACGAAGTGTCGGCATATTATGTAAAATCAAGAAGCTACACAATCTGGCAAGGCTTATCATTAAGAACCCCTAGTATTTCGGCATATTATAACACAAAACACAACTTGCCTAAATTAGAATATTACAGTTTCATGAAATGCCCACAAAGGCAAGGCTGACTTCTGAGCTTGTTACAGAGACATTGGATTATATAGGGCGGGTCAGCATTAAACAGAGATACAAAAAAAATGATGATACCTGAATCAATACCACCACACCACCCTAACGTTTTATCCTATAAAATACTTCATATCGCTAAAAATATTACAAGCTGTTTCAGAGTTTTTTTGATTATGTCCATTAAATTTAAAATCGATATCTCAAACCATTTTATGGGTGACACACAGATACATTTTTTGTCAAAACTTGTTTCGGTTCATTTTAAGTTTTAGGCAAAAAAAGAAATATTTTTTACCTATACCATATTTACCCTCGCCATGTGTGATGTGGAAGTAATAGAATAAACAAAAAATATTAAATGACTTTATTTAAAAAATATCACGATCAATATCCGGCAACTGAAATGGCCAGCTCTGTGAAACAAATTTAAACCAGTTCTAAAGAAGCTTATAGTAAATCTAGTGACCCAGTATCACATATTTTAAATCTTAATAAAATTTAATAAGTCTCTTAAATTGCTTGATATTACTTGAAGTTTTAATCTCAAGAGAGAAAGTATTAAATCTGTCATGACCAATAAAGACAGTGATATGAGTCATGCCCGTGATGAGTACACACGCCTCTGAATGAAATCCAAATTGTCATTTAAAGAATTTTAAGCAACATAATGCTAGACTTTTTCATGCTTATGCCCTACTTTTGATTTTTTTTGTTTAACCCTTAAGTACTGAAGTAGAGTCTACTAGACTCCGTCTAACTCTGCATCAGTTCCTCCACTATCAGATTTTTCCTGCGACATTCAGTACCTTTCTGTTTAGTAATTATTTGCTTGTAATTCTAAACAGAGTGTTCATTGGAATAGAATAGAATTTTATTAACTGTCGCTACAATAAATGACTAACAGCAGGTAACAACAACGATCAATATCCGGCAACTGAAATGGCCAGCTCTGTGAAACAAATTTAAACCAGTTCTAAAGAAGCTTATAGTAAATCTAGGAAGATCTAACTGCACGATATATACGTATTTACTCTACACATATTCTTAAATAATTATTAATGGGTCCACCCTATATTATCTAGCTTTGGTGTTTATATAATTTGCATGATTCATAACATAACCTCAAACAATTGTTTATGCCTTACTAACTGCTGTATATTGTATGGTCTTTTGTTCGGACATGACATATATTTGCTATAGTATGCATTAAACAATTTATTTTCATTATTTTCCTCTATAATAACCACAAAACAAAATTATTGTCAGCTTCAACAATCCAGGTAAATTAAACCGTTACACCATCTGACGACTATAAACCGTTACTTCTCAAAGTGCCGATATTTTAATTTAGTCATAATATATTATGTTAGGACATTATATGCCGAAAGAATGTGGTCTCTTCACGAATAAAGCCTCGGCAGATTGTGTAGCTTCCTGAATTTACACAATATGCCGACGCTTCATGATGTGACTAGGATATTCATGAAAAGACGAATTTAACTATAAGATTACGACATATATAACAAAAAATATAGATAACAGCACGAAAAAATTTTATCCGACGATTTTTCTTCTTCAATTGTAAATAACAGAAATATACCAAACAGTACAAAAAGTTCCTCATATAAAGTACTCCCCCAGTTGCTCCGACTATGCTCAAAATCTAATCAACTCTTCAGGGGCTCCTGGAAACCCTTGTTCGAAATCCCAACGAAATCGGCCAGATAGTTTGAGCTGTAGCATGCTAACAAAAAACGTCACAGTTTTAAAAACATGTTTTTTGGGTTCCTAGAACCCCAAAAAGTAAAGATTTAGTGTTGTCTCAAATTGAGGAGTGATTCTTACCTCCCCATTTTTATGGATTGGTGGGGAGGTTAAAATGGATGTAGGAGATACGCCTTTCTCGTTAATCAACCATTTCGCATTACTCATGTGCGAAACAGGTGTGGGACTTTTGAATCTAGTAATTTTTCGAACATTTTCTATCTCTATCTTATCCTCACCCTGTTTACAATTGTTGGATTGGCTACAATGATTACCCCCTGTCATCATTGCTTTAAACAACTTTCATTGAGTCTCGGTTGTGTATTTTTTTAATGGATTCTTTTCCACATATCCATAAAAAAACCCAAATCTGTTGGAATACTGTTAGTAACGTGACAAACATTAAAATACTCTATAATGGAGTTAATGAAATCAAATCTATTTAAAAATAGGTATTCCTAATGTACAACAAACTTTACATTAAAATAATTTTAAAAGGTAGACAATAATATGTAGTTACTGATAGTTTTTTACCCTTTCAGACATCCCTCTGCTACCTCCTGAGGGATCCCCACCAGGGTTGTTTCCAGCAGGTCTTTCCTCCTCTGGGTTCGCATGGCGGCACTGCAGCCTCATGGGTTTATTGTGCCACCATTTGGATGTTTTAGTATTTAGTATTTACACCCCTCAGCACCCTCAAGCTATCACCCTAATCTGTCTGTAGCCTGGCGGCACTGCAGCCTGCAGCTTATTGTACCACCATTTAAAGGTCCTACTACTTTCTCATTCACCAATTTTCTCCCTCATTCAGTCCAGGTCGTCAATGGTTAAAAAGTAGTCTGCTAAGTCCCTTGGTGATACTGACCATGATGGAACATTCCAGTAGTTAGCCATCCACGGCAAGACTGGAGATATCACTGCTGAACTGTTGCTAGAATGTGGATGCACACTAATCTCAAGGCTAACCTCTTCAGTTAGATGCCTTATCCCTTCAACTCTATTACATCATCTAGATGGGACCTGAACTTTACAAGTTCAGTCACCCATCCAAACGGTGACTGGTCTCACACTGTTGAACTGTGATTGGTTTGAATTCATTTAATAATCGACCAGTGACCCAGTATCACATATTTTAAGTCTTAACAAAATTTAATGTCTCTTAAATTGCTTGATATTTGTCATGACCAATAAAGACAGAGATATGAGTCATGCCCGTAATAAATACACACGCCTCTGAATGAAATCCAAATTGTCATTTAAAGAATTTTAAGCTACATAATGCTACTTTTCGTGCTTATGCCCTACTTTTGATTTTTTTTTTTTTAATAATTGCATAAAATTTGTTTAACCCTTAACTACTGAGGTAGAGTCTACTAGACTCCGTCTGACTCTGCATCAGTTCCTCCACTAGTATTTTGTATCAGATTTTTCTTGCGTCATTCAGTACCTTTCTGTTTAGTAATTATCTGCTTGTAATTCTAAACAGAGTGTTCATTGGAATAGAATAGAATTTTATTAACTGTCGCTACAATAAATGACTAACAGCAGGTAACAACAGAATATAACTTAATACTAACTTATTAATGCAGCATACATTCACCTCGCACAAACACCAACTCACTCTTAAAAAAAACCAAACAAAAACACATACATACATTTAAAACTAATACTAGTTACTGAACATAAATTACATAAGTTCAGTGATTGGATGACTGTTCATCAAGCTAAGTGGGCAAACCACTCCTAATGTATTCCTGGAATTCTAAAACTGAATAAAATACAATTCTTTGCAAGAAGTTTTCCAAAGTATTTTTGTAATTTATGTATTCAGGTAATATATTAAATAAATTAAAGTTAATTGAATTATGTTCTGATTTTGATAATCTGTATCTTGGACCTCTAACATTAGTTGGTAGTAGTCAAATGTTTATGTATTTTCATTATATTTGCAAATATAAATAATAAAAATAAAGTCATGACCATATGAGTAGTGAATCACTAAATTGAGCATCTGATAATGGTCTTGTTGCGTTTTTTGCTGATGGAAAATTATAATGGAATCAGTTGCATTACCCCACAGTAATATACCATAACTAATATGTGAGTGAAATAGTGAAAATTATACGGTTCTTAGAACATAACTGGTAACATACTTAAACTGTCTTAAGAGAAACAAAGTAGAAGATAATTTACTTGCAACATAGTCAATGTGACTCGACCAATTTAATCTATTGTCTATATAAAATTCTAAAAGTTTAACCGATTTATATGGGTGATTTGTGTTTTGTGTTGTAAATAACATTTTTTGTGATTTTTCTCTATTCAGTTTGAGGCTATTACTAGCAAACCCATTTTCATATTTTACTTCCATGTGTAAATAATTGTGGATTAATTTGTCAAAATTTTTGTCTGAACATTGTAGAGCAGTTTCATCGGCGAAAAGCACACAGTTATGTGGATTCATGATTGTGCAAAATCATTTATATAAATATATTACAAATAAAAGCAATCCCAAAACCGATCCCTGTGGGACTCCTATATTAATTGGCTCTGGTTTTAATAGGTTGTCTTTATAAAAAACTGATTGACTACGATCTTTTAAAAAGAACTTTAATAAATCAAGTACATTACCACTAACTCCATATTAATAAAACTTCTCAAATAAGATGCTAAGGGTGATTTGTTTTTATTCTTGCGTAGACTTCTGGCATTAGAGGAGTCCCCCACATACTCAACATCAGTAAATGTGTAATGAAATAATTTTTTTATTATATTTTAAAAAATCTACTTTTTATAAATAAAATAATGAATTCCAAACTAAGTACTTCCAGATAAGTCATCAGTGTTTTGGTTGGGAATTTTGTGGAAATTTTATGTAATTGGTAGGATCAAATAGATAGTGATTTCAATGGAGATGAAGCACATTCCGATAAATACATTGTCAGTGAATACGATTCAGATCCTGAAGTTTTAGGATTTAGATAGTGGGTATGAAGACCTAAACTACTGATTCATCAATATATGATAGATTAGATTTAATTGTGACCCCTCCTATCTCGACCTTTTCAGATCTATTTTAATCGTTTAGAGTACCTTGTCTAATTCGGTCTTTTGTAGACTGAGAGGTAGTTCACTAGTTTAGCTAGTTGCCCTTGATTTTTTTTCTCCAAGTGTAAGGAATCTCAGTCTTCCTAGACCTTCGCAGTAGCACAATATGTGGTCTGCCGTTTCCTACTGACAGAATCGGCACAAGGTCTCTTCTGCCAGACCGATATTATACATATGTTTGTTAAGCCTACAATGCCCTGTTAATAGATCTACTATACTCTAGTATTTTTCCTATTAAGGCTTAGTAGATCATCGGTGAGTTTAGACAATGGTCCTTTAAAGAACTCTTTCACCTGTCTCTGTCCTGGTAAGTTTTTCCACCACTCCTGAGATTTTAAACATCCATTGCTTTGTGCATGTTCTGACAGTTGTTTTTGTTACACCAAAGAAGGGTTCTAGGCTAATAAGAGCATTTGAGACTCCTTCTCAGTCTAGTAAATCAGCCTCTTCATTGCCCTTATATCCTCTGTGGCCTGGTACCAAGGCTAATGTTAGTCTGTTTTGACTATCCAGCTCTATTAGGGCTTCCAAACAGTCCCACACAAGCTTTGAGTGTACCTGCATGGAACTGAGTGCTTTTACCATAGCTTGAATGTCTAAGTATATGACAATGGTTTTTCCATTTATCTTCTGTCTTAATACCTATTTTGCACAGTGATGAATTGCTGCTATATTACATGTTTACCTAAGCTCAGTGAGATTCTTGCCTTTGGCTTGGTACTATATATACCTACTCCTAAACTTTCATGGATTTTGGAGCCATCTGTATACCAGATGAATTCTGCATGAATAGGAGGTCCTCCCATATATGCTTCCCTGTCTAGTATACTTACTTTATATTGCTTTTGAAAGCTATACTTTGGGAGCATTTTGTCTGTAGTCATTCCCATTATTTGGTTGTTCTCGAGATCTTTATATAGCTCGCTGTAGTCGCGTCCATGCAAACTGCTTATGGGTGATGAATCTTTGTGCAATATGTAGGTGACAGACCTAGCTTCGCCTTGAATATCAATATATCATAAGATCCTATATCATTTACAGTTCATCAAATTTCTAGAGGCTTTCGACGGCTAGACAGAGAAAGCACTACTGACAGGCATCCCGACGGATTTACGCAATGAAAGTACACTCTGCGCATCAAGTATTTCACTATTTCATTCAGGCGTAAATGTCAGATGTACATTTCGCTAAAACATTTCTTTTATTTTCGTTTGTGTTTTTTGCTCATTACAGTTTAATAGAACCTAAGTATGGAGTTTAATAGCAAATTAAGAGCCCGCGTGATTAACAGTCAATCTCGCGAAATAATAGCCAATGTTATAGAGTTTATGAGAAGAGAAGGAAACTTTAATTCACCTTCAATACCATTTAAAAATGTAAATGATCGTGTTGCTGCAGCCACAGGAGTATCTAAAAACACTGTCGTCCGCATTTCTGGAGAAAAAAAAAGAATCGATAACCGTGAGATATCGGAATTTTCATCACCAAGAAAAACCATTAAAAAACCAAAAACAGTTAATGATATAGATGAAGCTGACAAAGTTATTTTAAAAAGAATTATTCTGTTCATGTTAATCTCGGAAAATATTGTTCCAACATTAAAAACAATTCTGACTAAATTTAGAGAAGCTACAGGGTACAAAGGAAGCTATGAAAGTTTAAGAAAAATAATAAAGTCGCTAGGATTTCGTTGGCGGAAAACAAAAACAAACAGAAAAATATTAATGGAAAGGTTTGATATTCAAAAGCTACGTTTAGACTATCTGATTCGTTTAAAAAGTTATCGAGCAGAGGGCCATCCAATTGTCTACTTAGATGAAACATACATTCATGCCTCCCACACACACCAGAAAGCTTGGAGTGATAATTCAAATGAGGGATTAAAGAAACCAATTAATAAAGGTGATAGACTAATTATTGTCCATGCAGGAGGTGAAATGGGCTTTATTCCGAATGCCCGGTTAATTTTCAAATCTGGAACCAAAAGTGGAGACTACCACGATGAAATGAATTTTAATAATTTTTCTAAATAGTTGAAAGAAAAGCTGTTTCCGAACCTCCCTCCAAGAAGCGTCATTATTGTTGATAATGCTCCTTACCATAATGTCCAGGTAAATAAAGCACCAACGTCAACTTCTAAAAAAGCTGACATGCAGGATTGGTTAAGGAATCATAATATTGCTTACGAGGAGGATATGCTCAAAACGCAATTATACAGTTTAGTGCTATTGCATAAGTCACGATTTAAGAGGTATGCAATTGAAGAAATGATAAATGAACATGGTTTTAGTTGTTTGCGTTTGCCACCGTATCATCCCGATCTTAATCCGATCGAATTAGTGTGGGCATCATTGAAACAATATGTAGCTAGTAACAACACTACATTTAAGAGGCAAGACGTACAACTGTTGTGTGAAGACTTTTTTGATACATTTTCTAAAGAGGAGTGGCAATCTCGTTGTAATAATGCTAAAATGTGGGAATCTAAATTTTATGACAGAGAAGTTACTTTGGATGAGGCAACTGATAGATTTATAATTAACTTAAACAGTGACAGTGAGACTGATTTTAAATCTGATATGGAAACTGAAGAAAGTTTTTCGGAAGACCATTAAAATTATATCTGTACCTAAGATCAAAAAAGTATTATCTATTTTTACAACGAAGATGCACAAGAATCAAATTTTATTTTTTTTATTATTAGATAGCTATTTTTGTTTCTGAGTTGTGTTCATTTACAGGCTCAATTTTTTTCCGTTTCTCCTTTTTGATTTTATATGGGGTTGTTTTTGACTTATTTCGACGTAAATCACAACAACACACTTTTTTAATAAAGCAAACAAGTGTTAAGAGGTATATGTACGTGTAAACTACAATTACAAAAAATTGATATGAAACCCATGAAACCACCAACAAAAATGTAAAGCTAGCTTCCGTACTAGAACATGGTGTCATTCGTCGAGATAATTTATCGTTTTGTTTAATAGATCAAGAAATGTAAATATTCCCTTGTTATTTTTTATAAAATTATAAGAGAAATAATTTTTTTTCTAAATAGTATAGTTTATTATTTTGTAGAAAAACAAAATTTCGAAAATTTTAGTAATGTTTCAGAAACAACCGTTATTAATAATAGGTACCATTTTCCTTAATAAGGTAGAAATAAAATATAAACTATTTCCACGATTTACAAAGGCCTACAAAAAAAATATAGGTATTTTCCGCTATCCTATAAAATTTATATTTTCTGACTTAATTTCAAAAGGTTGAAGGAATTCCAAAACACCTTTTATGGCATTATAATTATTTTCAATTCTACATACTATCTTTAGCTGCTTTTAAAAACGTTCTAAGAAAGTCCAATCAGACCAATTTAATCCCTAAACTATTCCACACTTTTAAAATTTAATTACCTAAAAATATTAAAAACTATTTAAAATAACTTGTTTAGCAGACTGTACAATAGCTATCTTAGTCACACGTAGCGCGTTCTCTGTCTGGGCGTCGAACACCTCTAGAAATTTGATGAACTGTAATCTCTTATGAAATAAGAATATCAATAAAATTATAAAAACTCATCAGTCGAATGTGTCCAAAAAGGAAATAAGCACCTAACGCATTATTTTTAATTTAAAATAATATAGGAGTTTTTATCGTTTAGTAGTCATTTTAAGTAAGCAATGAGTAAAACGCCTTACTAAGTTTCTTGCTACGAATGGAATTATTACCTCTACTCAACATGGATTCCAAAGAGGAAAATCTACAACTACAGCAATTTTTTCCTTTGTAGAACGCATTCTACATCACCTAGATAATGGCTGTATTGTGCATGGTGTATTTCTAGACTTGTCAAAAGCCTTTGATTGTGTAAACCACCAATTACTATTAAAAAAATTATACGTTATCGGCGTACGTGAAATTGGTTTAAATCATATCTGAATGCAAAAAGTCTGTCTGAAAACAAATGAAAACAAATAGTAGGATTAGAAATAAGATAGGATCCTTTTAGTAGTTTAGTTTTCTTCTTCTTTTTCTACCTATCAGTATAAATTTTCTGTGGTGGTAAACAGTATGATTGATGTAATTACCAATTGCAAATTATGGCACTATGGGTTTTGCTAGGTTTTCCTCTAGTCTTGGTAAATACGCCATTCTTACTCGGTAAGTCGACCTAGCTGGCACATTAATAATTAATTATTAATAACAATACTACATCTTGCAGTTGGTATTTTTGCATCATCTATTTTAAGTTTTAGCTTTATCTTTATGTAATATTTAGTTATGGATATTGACGTGTACAACACAATACACTCTGCATATTGTCGTCCCTAGTACAAATAAAAGAATATGAATTTAAAGTTTTAACTTTTTATTTTTTTTTCCAAACAAACAACACATTTTTATTTTCTAATAATCTTTGTTTGAAAATTTCAATACATATTTTATATTATTTTGATAGGGGTTACATTTTGATTTTTACTAAAAAAAAAATGTAATGCTTAAAGTTAAAGGCAATAAATTGCCAGAGTCTGGTAGACTCATTATTACAGACAAAAAGTTCACTGTAGTGGCTAAGGATTAAGATATGATATTGAAATCGGAGAGTGACATTTTCTAGAGGAAGACCACTTGTATGTGCCAACATTTAATGGCAGCCTGTTGTTTTGAACCATGTGTTATCAATATTATCTTGTATGCCATATTAAACAATTAGATTAATATTTAATTATACAAAACAAATTTACTTAAATCAGCAGTCAATGCAAGTTTATTTACATCTATTAATTGAATAAAGTCATCAACAAAGATATGAAAACAGTGGGCACTACTGAAGGCCTCAAATATTAACTACCACTCTAAAACCATTATACAGAACTCTTATATACTTTTATATTAGAAATAAATTAAGTATCCATTTTTTCAATTTTAAATTTCAAAAATAATTAATTTATAGGTTGATAACCTAATTTTAAAAGAAATGGTTGGAATTTCCTACTTTATAAACCCAAACAATAATTTTAAGATCCCTTTTCAAGGATAAAGTTTTCAAATATTTGAACTATGTTATCATTCCGTTTGTGTACTTATTTATTTAGGTACCACAACTAGATATATAATGAATAAAAATTGTTAATCATGATAATGAATACAAATTGTATGTATGTAATACCTATATAAACATTTGTATTTGGTCTAAAAGTGGTTCATGTTATTGTTATTGATAGAAAGATTTTAAAAAATTCTTAGGTGATACATTTTATCTAATTTTATCATATAAATAACAGACACATTTTCCCTTTGATATTAAATAGGTAAATTGTTTTAAATGGACATTTTGTCATACCGTATTATTTAGAAAAACATTAGTTTTTATTTAAAAAGTGAATTCACAACATAAGTGTATAATAATTTCAAAATAAAATATTTTAATTAAAACGTTTTTATCAATATTGACATTACGCTGCAATTGAGCAAACAATGGTACATTAAATTCAACGCAATGCAAAAAAATCTTTACTGGGAGAACTGTGCAGTAAACTAGAAAAACAAAAAATCTATCGACTAAAATTAGCTGACTAGGTAATAGGTATATACCTACTTATTGACATAACTTTGTATAGCTTCACTAGAAAATATTAATGATAGCTCTCGGTAAATGAATAAATGGCATTCTGAGTACAAAGTTAACTACGACTGTTTTTAATAAATGCATTAGTTTACAGTTTTAGAGAAAAATAACATTTTTATTCATGTAGAAGTGAGACGTAGATGTCAATAAACGGCTGACATTTTCAGCTCGACTAGTATGTCTACCGTTGTTTAGAACAAAGAAATGTAGAAATAAAAATAATAAATAAAGCTAACGGTTTTGTAAATAGACACTAGACTAAATTCAACTTTGTTCTGCAAGTAAATGCTCTTTAAAACTGGTATTATTCGCTGCTTTTAAAATACATTGACATTTCTCAGATTTGTATCAGCTGTTTTACATCAAACAATGAACATTAGGAAATTACTTTAAGAAAATTACTAAATTCTAATAACGTACAAAGAAACTAATTTAGGACTTACATCGAATTTGTTTTTTCCTGCATAAATCATATTAATGCAGGCTAAAAAGACCACAAATTCACTTTTATTCTTTCGTAACTCACTGCACAAATACCAACAAATAAATGATTGCTACTCTCTTAGTACAATGTCCTTGGTTCGCAGCGGGCTCTGCGAATAGCGGCAAACGGATTTGTTTATGAGCGATTCTATTGGCTGACGAGTGTTCAAAACAAAAACAACCCCATCTGATCGTCTGCTTGTCCTACAACGTTGTCACGTCTTTAATTTAGGAGAAGATTGAGTAATTTTTACTAAACGAAACAATATTTACAAATACATACCTATAATGCACACAAATCAATTTATGCACCTTATTGGCTAAAAGTATACTTTTAGTCCCTTCAGCGACTAAAATGGCACTTTTACTCCCTTGGGATTAAATTTTTTTTTAATCCCTAGACAACCTGGCGGAAATGATCTGTTTTATTAGGTATAAAACCAGAACCAAAAATCAAAAGATGTGTAATTGCTCACAATAAATGTATTTATTCGGTAGTTCTACCCCATTCCGCCTTTCATTCACCCCAGGTTTTCTGTAAAAAATGTCAAAATAGTCTAATTTCTAATTTATTGCGAATGAGGTAAACCTATGATAAAAAAATGCTTGCAAGGGCAATACTCGCTTCCCAGAGAGCACACCAAATCCTTTGGATATCTACTGAACATCCCAATATCCACTGAATGTCCAGTCCATGGTAGATATCTATTTTATATCCATGAAATGTAATTTATAGACATGCAAATGTCCATAAATAATACTAATTATATAGCAAATTATTAAAAAATTACACCATTGTGGATATTTAAAATTAATTTTTTTAAGGTGTATTCAATATCCCATGAACATCCACTAAATATATGAAAGTCTAGGCGCGGACGCAAACCATCGTGGATATCCACTAGATGTTATTTGATTCTGCTTACTAAGTATAGATGGCGATACCACTATCGCATCTACTCATGCTCGACCCGCCGTAATTGAGTTCGATCGAAATTTGTGTCGTAATCACTCCATTAGAGACTGGAGTCGAGAATTTTCATTTATTGCTGAAGAGTCCTAATAAGGATGACTTTCTCCTTAGTGGGCAAAATCAAAGGCAGAGTGTTGAAAATATTTTGAGTGTTGAAAATATTTTTTATCTCTGCTATTTTCTTTAGACGTTATTCAATAATCATTGGTTACTTATGAACCTCTACTAAAGTTACCCATAAAATATTTTGCTGAATATCCGAATATCTTCTATATCCTGGGATATAGACGGACATTTGGTTGGATATCCATATTGGATATGTTGAATATCCACAAAATATATTCTGTGGATATCTCTGGGATTTCTTGTATTTTCTGGAAGATACCCATTAGATATTTTGCTGAATATCCATTAGGATATCTTCTATATTCTGGATATAGACGGACATTTGGATATCCATATTAGATCCACAAAATATTTCTGATATCCTGTGGATATATTGGATATCCACAAAAAATATTCTGTGGATATCTCTGGGATTTGGTGTGCTGTCTGGGTTATTTGAGAGTCATACAAATATTTTGAGTAGTGATTTGCAAAACCGTTGGTTAAAGAAGATATTGTGCATCATCCAGCACTAAATATTAAAATTAAATATAAATGAACAACAATTCCCATTTTGCAGAGTTAACACTAGATACAATTTTCGTCGAGCAAATTTCCCAGCAATTTACGATGAACTCTTGAATATAGAATGGTCTTACACCCGTCAGATAATGTTGATGAAGCCATGCTGAAGTAACTAACGGCATTATTTCCAAATATACTTCTGTATTTAAAACCCCGTCGCGGATATATATACCTTTGGTATACAAAAAAGTTTATAAAGCAAAAGATCTAGCTAGGAAGAATTACAAAAACTACAACATACCTTCATATTATAATCGTTTTCGTCTTTTAAGAAGTGTTATCAAGCAACAGATTAAAGTTTCTTATGGTGCATATTGTAACGTTTGTTTAATTTATTTATAGTTTATTTGAAACACTTTATTTACAATTTATTTATAACGTACTAATTAATTTATATAATACTAGTATAACTCCTCTAATTTATTTAATACAATTTATCTTTTGTATACAGCACTTAAATTGAAACTTAAGTCCGTCGACAAACTCGCGCTATTTATACAAAGCCAGCTCTGTACCAGAACACTCTCGGCGGTCCAGAATGTTCGGGAACTCCCTATCAATGACTCAGACGCCACATAGCAATCTATCCGGTAGCTTCTCGAAGTGGTGCGTTTGTCTCTATATGGCCAGCGCTTGACTTCATACCACAGGCAAGGAGTAAACAAAGAACAGAGACGGCTTCGCGTCACATTGCCCCTCCTTAAGAAATAGTTCCTATTGTAACTAAAACTGAATAATTGGATCTGTAACTGGACCCACTTTTAAAATTTCCATTCGTATGGAAATAACAAGGGACGGTTTTTGCTGAAACCTGGACACTAGGCGAATCTGGCGAATAGCTGCAGACTAGTATTTGGACCTCGGAATGTTTGAAGATTATTTCCACCATGTTTCTAATGATCCTCCAATTTAACTGGTTGCTCTCTATCTTGGGCATGGCTAGTTTCTGTATGGCCTCCAGTACGTGCTCCCTCAGACTGAGATAATGCTTCCCATACATCATGATAAGTGGATCGATCTCGGAAGGTGTTCTTCGTTACCAAATAGAAAAGATAACGCAATCAATCTTGAAGTTTCAATATTTTTTCAGGGGCTGGTAACTGACTTGAAATTCTGGCAATTTACCAAACTTCTTCCTTAACACAGATGCCACACCTCGAGCGTCGTTGATGCTGGCGGAAGTGCTATGGACCAGAGTAGTCTTTAGGAACCGTGAGCAGATCTTGTTGTTGCTCGGTTTTAACACCATATCTTGCTTTTTCGGTTCCTCTATATGCACCCATAAATTCTTCAAAGACAAGTTCAGGTGATTCTCGGAGCTGGTTTACTTCTTCTTCCTCGTCATGGTTATCCTCAAATGGAACCAGTCGGTTTTGGTGAACTACCTTTGGTTTACCGTTCGGAATCTTACTTATACGGTAAATGACATCATTTATTTTTTCTTAATAAGATACGGATCTTCCCAAGACCTTTGAAGCTTCATCTTTTTGGGTTATGAAGCCAGACTTTGTCGCCTTCCTTGAAACATATCCTTCTATGGCTTAGGTATCGTATCGCTTCTTCATTCTGTCGCTGGCGATTTGCAGATGCGAGCGAACTAACTCGCTAGTTGGATCACATAATCTTCACCGGCTATGTCTTCTCCAGGTCGGCATCCAAACTCGAGATCACATGGTAGTTTCATCTCACGCCCGAACAGCACCTTTGCTGGTATTTGGCCTATAGATTCATTGACAGCGGATCTATATGCCATTGCGTAGAGCGAAAGATTTCCCAATCTCGCTGATGGTTGGAAACTACTTTTGACAGGTATTTGCCAATGGTCTAATTCATTCGCTCTACTATTCCATCTGACTGTGCGTACAGTGCCGTAGTTCTGCTTTTCTTCATGCCTAGTCTATCACAGATTCCTCGGAAAAGCTGGCTTTCAAAATTTCTGCCTTGGTCCCTGTGAATCTCCAAAGGCACTTCAAATCTACTGTTGAATTCTTTTACTAACACGTCTGCAACAGTTGCGGCCTCTTGATTTGGAATAGAGTAGACTTCCACCCACTTTGTGAAATAATCCATAATCTCTATTATGTATTTATTACCATTCTCGGTCATGGGGAATGGTCCAGCAATATCTAAGGCAATCCTCTCAAATGGGCTACCAACTTTGTACTGTTTCATGGGGTCCGTTACTCATGGCACAGGTGCGGTACATTTCTTACACCAGTCCTTTACATCATCGAAACTGTTCATCCAATTAAACCTTTCACGAACTCTCTGAAGGGGTTTCTTAACACCGATATGTCCTCCTGATGGACTGTCATGTAACTGACGAAGTACTTCGGCTACTCTAGTCTTTGGAATGACCAACTGTCTTCTGTTTTCGAAACGATCATCATTCTCTAGTACTCGCTTTAATAAGCCTTCTTCCATGATAAAAGAGTCCCACTGTGCCAAATATAACTTAACTACTGGAGAAAGATTTAATACTTCTTGCCAAGTAGGTCGACGATTTTGCTCTTTCCATTATCGCATCTGCTTTAAAACGGGATCGTTTTCTTGTTCTTCCGTAAGTTTGGCAGGGGTGCATCATCGTTGACAATCGTTGTTCTTCGTACTGTAATGCCTTTAGCAGATGTGGCCAACCCCTTTCCAATCCGTATTCCTTGACTAACACCTTCATTGCGTTTCAAAGTTTCCACCATGACAGGCGTTGCTTTCTCTACGGTTCCTTGCAACCGCGTTAACCTTATGGTTTCACATCTATCAGACACCACCGTCCCTTCCTGTACAGCCACTCATACGGTTTTTCGAATTCTAGTATTCTTTGAGCGTTTGCGCGAACTGCTTACATTTCCCATTTCACCGCAATTTCAGCACCTAACCTAATAGTCTTCGGTTGCTTCTTAATAAGGCTTTTTTTTATCATGTGAAAGAAACAATTGGTCGAATTTATTTCTCCATTCTTCTTTTTTTACAGTTCTTATTTCACTGTATCCACCAGAAGTCAGCGTAGCTGATTCATATTCAAGAACAGCGGATAAGCCATCGACCAATGTTTTGTGACGGGCTAAACGCAGTATTCTTTGCATATCATGGTCACCAAGTCCATCAACAAATGCTTGAACATAGCTAAACATTCAATCATTTATTCCCGAGCTGATGGGTAGGCAAATCGCACCATCTTCGCAATACCTAATTCGAATTCTTGAATGCTTTCGTCATGTTTCTGTTTGCGATTCTTCAACTGTAATAGGTACACCTGCTCCAAGTGTTCGTGACCATATCGCATGTTTAATCTCGTCTCTTCTACAGGTATAGTGCCTGAAGGACATCTAAAGTGTCTCCTCGAAGGGCAATGGTCAAATTTACTCTCTCACACCATTCGTCTCGCAGCTTCGAACTGTTTAAGATAGTTGGTATATGACATCTTCCCGTCAAAAGTTGGGGCTTTAACACGAGCAGAGTTTACAGTTCCTTCCAACTTCCAACTTTGAATCAACCTCATGGCACTTTATTTCACCGTCCTTTGCTTGGTCTACGTGTTCCATTTCTTCTATCCTCTTTTTCATTTCTTTTATTTTCTCCTCTATAGAAGACATCTTGTTTTCCACATCGGCAGAGATATCATTTTTTAGAGAAGACATATCACAAGAAATTTCATCTTTCAATGAACAGATTTTATTTTTCAAGTCACCTTTTCTTCTAAGAAAGAAATATGGGACAACTGACAGAAAAAGAACCATGTCTGGAGGCAACATTTTGTCGCAGATTTGGTAAGACGTCGAGCTTTTACTGGCCTGTTGTTGAGGACAAAAGTATTATAGAAAAAGATGAAATCTATATGCATTTACCCACGCCATCCATAACTAAAAGGGACAAAATAATATTTAGTGTAAATTTTGATAGCTATAACATAGGCTAAATTTGTTATATATTTTTTTAAATAAAGATTTTTTCTTACGCACATGAAACTTATTTTTTACACTTTTCCCATCAAAATGAAATACACTTTTAACAGAAAAATGAGCCGAAGGTTCCACTTACCCCATGCACGTGGGGCAAGTGGAACCTATGCAGTGTCAAAATAAAAAAAATAGGAAAAAAAAGTTGGTCCATTAGGTGATTGTATGTGTGAAATATCCTTTTAAAAATGTACCTGTAATTAATATTATGCAGATGTAATGGCACATTTAAAAAAAATCAGTTTAAAGTTGCACTTTGAAAATTTGCAGTTCCACTTACCCCGGTGTACCTTACACATTTTAGAAACTTTTATGAAGAGTAATTTTTTTATTTTAAAAGCTTGTTTAGCTAATTTTTGTAGTGTAAACATAAAAAGTACAACATTTTTCGCAATTTTTTCCTAATAAGATATAACCAAGAAAATCCCATTTTTTTTTGGTCTGTAAGGCCCAATGATTTTTTAAATGTTTAAAATATTACATGTACGTAACTTGTAAAGGGACTTTTAGTATTTTGCAGTCATATTGTAGTGCACGTTACCAATATCTGGTTTTTAGAAAATAGTGTCCTGCACAGTCTAATTTTGGATTACCTCCGGTTTTAGAATTTCCAAAATATTAGTTTTCAATAAATTAACATTTTAGCTTGTGACACTCAGCCCCCCACAAAAAGCACAATTTCGATTAACTGGCACTAAACAATATTGTTTAATAACCTATTTAGAGAAATAATTGAAAGATTGAATTATATTTTAACAGCAATAATTTTCATTTTGGTTTTACCTAGTTGCGCAAATATTTCCTTTTATCGAAATATACAAAAAATTATAATAATATATTCTTTTTTTTTAATACGAATTTAACAAGAGAAACTTGGCAACGTTCCATTGGCGAGACTTCTCCGAGGTGAACGAACACTAAAATTCAACGTCCTAGTCACAAAAAGAACCTTCTGAATCTAACTGAAAATAGTCTCGAGTCTCGAAGTCTCGTATATTGCAGGCTGTGTGCTGGGTGTTTGCAAGTCGTTTGTCAGCGGTAAAAGGTTGATGAGGATTTGGATTGTCCGACTGCCCAAAGTTTGATGGCCCCGGTGCGACTTCCCATGTCCGGGCGGTCACCCTTAACTCTTACTTGAACTCATGCCTGTCGCGAAACTGTTAAAACATCAAATTTATAAAGTGCTATAGCTTCTTTAATTAATTATCGATTTCAACTAAGTAAATAATGTAATAATGTTCTAACAGGGTAGTGACTGTAAACTGTAAATAATTTGAAAAACTTTCTGGTTTTTCTAGGTAGGTAGGTAGGTAGGTAGGTAGGTAGGTAGGTAGGTAGGTAGGTAGGTAGGTAGGTATAGTAGACACGGAATTCAGTTATAAGATCTACACCGAATATAAGAAAATCTATCTAAGGAGCCATAAAATAATCAAAAACTACGGCCCGTTAAAATAAAAGGATATTTCGAAGGGGGGCCATCAGGCCCAGGTCATAAAAAAAGTATGCGGGCCATACGTTAGGTTAGAAAAAAAGTATACGAGCCATACGGTGTAGTTCTGTAGGCTGCAGTGTAATAATATCCATAACACGTCGAAGAGCATCGTACTAATATAGGGATGCACAAATTTTTTAAAACATCGATGTTGACATCAAATGATACACCGAATACAGACTATCGATACTGTAAAAAAATATCGATTTATTCTAAATATCGATGTTTTTCAAAAACATCGTAAAGAAGGTCATCAGACCATCAATTAAGACGTAAAGCTTAACAAACATCGAAAAAGAAATCATCGATGTTAAATAAAAACATCGCATTAAAAAAACATCGATATTAACATCGATAATCGAAACCAAAAAATCGATGTTTTTTAAACATCTCTACTCATGACCATGAGCTCATTTGCTACTCGGCTCTCGCTGGATAACCTGAACTGTTTTTGGTTACAGGTAAGCCATTTGGTTTAAAAATACCTACTGTAGGACCTGTAGGTGTTCATATAATTTAATTTGTAAAATGCCCCTTTGGTTTATACTAAAGAGTATTAAAAGTAATTTTAAAAAACCGACTTCAAAATCGTGCAGATGCCGTCACCACAACTTAACCAAACTTATATGGAATCACCCCTGGATAGCTATTCACTAAGTCATGGGAGCACTCCCATGGGAGTGTTCCCATATATTTTGCTCTCTTACTCTTAGGTGGGTATATCGTGCTTACTCACTTTTAGCCCAGGTACATGCATAGTTAGGTCGGAGTAAGCACGATATACCCACCTAAGAGTAAGAGAGCAAAATATATGGGAACACTCCCATGGGAGGGCTCCCATGACTTAGTGAATAGCTACCCTGAGATACCCCCTTACCAACAAAAAAAGAATCATAGAAACACCGTGTTAAAGAATTATCGCTGAACATACATAAAAAAAATATTACGACGAATTGAGAACCTCTTCCTTTTTTGAAGGTGGTTAAAAAGGTACATATTTTAAAATGGTACTTTGAGTGTAATTCTGTGGACAAGGTACCTAATTAATACATTCATTTATTGGGACCTAGGGGAAAGTGGGGTAATACCACGCATCTAAGGGAAATTATTTCCCAATTTTCCATTTTTTATAATAAGCCGTTGGCATTTTGTGAAATATTTCTCAAAGATCTCTAGTATATGATGGTATATATGTTATTTGAGTAAAATACTGGAGAATTGGAAAATTTTCAAATTATGCAACATATGCATTTCACGGTATTGCCCTACCCAGTGGGGCAATATTACGCAAACAGTGGGGCAATACCGTAAATATTGTTTGAGGCTTAGAAGTAGGCGGATGAAAAAACAATGTTAAAAGAAAAGATGATATAATGAAATTAACAACAAAATTCTCATCATAAGAACATTTCTAAGAACTTTGACAAGCTTTTTTTGGATTTATTTAAATAAATATCGTTTTGCTTTATCTTTTTTTGGGTTGCCTTCTATACATTCATCACATGTATATTCCTTAGCTGATTCCCAACCTGTACACTCGGAGTGAGCCCATCTTCCACATTTTACGCAACGGTACCAGAGTTCTCTATTCTTTCCGAATTCGCCGCTTATAATGCATAATTCGTTTGTCACAGAAGGCCTCTCGTACAATGCATATTCATTCATATCTGAATTGCTGTCTACAGACAGATCCAATTCCAATGATGAATCAGAGTTATCCTCTGACATTCCCTCCTCCTTTTCAACACGCTTTCTTTTTATGTTAATCCTCTTCTGGTTCTCTTTTACATGTCCATTTACTTTTTGCTTACATGTTTTGTTTTGGGTATAATTTTTCTGGTCTCGTTTTGCTTGTTTTTGAACAAGTATATGCTTCATTGGTGTAGAAGTCAACGTTTCTGACTTTTGCTTCTTTGCTGTCCTTCTTTTCGTGAATTTCTTATTTGTTCTCATGGGAATAGGAGCAACATATGATATTTTGGCAAACGAACATGATGGTAAAGGTTTAGGAATTGCTGCTGTTGAGGGTGTCGGTTCTGGAATAGCGGATATTGATGGTGTCGGTATTGCAATAGCTAAGGATTCTATTGGTGTCTGAGGAGAAATCATCTTGAAGGACCTTTCCCCTTCATCTGATTCTACATCCACAATAAATTCTCTAAATTCCTCAGCTGGTGCGAAGTCTTCTGCTGTAAATTTAGAGGGCTTAAAAGGAAATATTTCGGCAGCTCGGAATCCTGAAATTCCTTTATCCGTAGTTGCTACTTTTATATGTGCTTGATTAAACAAACGAGCCACATCGTACACTGTAATCTTCTCGTGTGCAGTTGAAATCATATGGGAATCATAAACAGCAAAGAAAGATTTTTTAAGAGGACCAAAGAATGTTAAATCCAGAGGCTGAACGTGATTTGACGTATGAGGGGGTATTGTAAGAAGTACGATATGGCTATTTCTGCAGAACTCATAAATTTCCAACGAAATGTGGCTTCCATGATTGTCTAAAGTAAGTAAAATCGGGTCGGTCGCATTAGATTTCACATAGCTTTAGAAATGTTTTAACCATTTTAGAAATAACTCATTATTTGACCACCCATTGACAGAGCACGAATAAATGGATCCAATTGGGCCATCCTTTTCTAGTTGTGGAGACATACCTTGGATAAATAAACATTAGAGGGACGTAGGAACCAGCTGCACTGACAGCACATAAGATATGGCGTATATTTTTCCAGACTTTTTCTGGACAGTTGTTATTCCAGACTCATCAGCTTTAAAAATCCTGTCTTCTATAAATTGATGCTTTTGTAACAAAGTTTCAAGATTTTTGAAAAAAAGACCAACAGCATCGGCGTTGAACGATGAAATACGATTAAGACTTGTTCCTTCTGACTAACGGAGACTAATTTGAGGATTTCTTTTAAGAAAAGGCCTCAGCCAGTCTTTGCCAGCTAAGTTTGTTTCTTTGTTGAATTTATGGATTAGATTATTAGCTTCTGCAAAGTCAAAAGCCATACGCCTTAAGTGCCATAAAACAAATTCGCTAACCTTATAACGTGATCTGCTAGCTCTTGCTCTTGTTTTTTCGTAAAAACTGGTGTACGTCCCAAGCCATGCGTCTCATCAAGTTGAGCTGGAGCTTCACCGTCTGCGCCGGTACCTCTTTTTTTAAATGATCACGAACTGTCGATTCTGGAATTTCTTGCCGCCTCACGTATTTTTGAACCTGAGCGAACAACAGCTATTGCATTATAAAGTTGTTCAAAAGACCAACTTTTTCGTTGAGTTTTTCTTTTGTAATTTCTTACCGTCTGAAATAAAAAGTGGAAATATTTTACCAATGAAATCAACGCAGAGCAATACTTAGCAAATTTAGAGGTGGCGCAATACCGCTCATCTTACCATTGAAATCAATGTGGGCGGGTAATATCGCGCATATGTGGGGTAATACCACGCGCCGTATTGCCCCATATCGACACTGGTCCTATTTTCTAACCTCACCTCGGTTGTTTACTGAAGAAATTTAAAAACGGTAGCAGGTCAAAATCAGTAAAAGAACCAATAATATATATATATTAGCCGATTTTATATTTCCCCTATTAAAATTTGCCAATTTCACACCGTTCGACGTTTAAAAATAATAATTCTGGGAGTTTTGGATATCGGTTACAACATTGTCAAGCTAATAAATTATCTACATAACTGTTATTTAAAAAAATATTTGTCCCTTGCAAATAATTCTTAGTTGTAAAGTCAGGGAATCTACATAAATATTGACTTTATTTAATTAGACGGAACACCTCACCGCAGTTCATGCATTACTAAATTTTAGTAAATAGCTTTGCTATAGCTTGCTTGAAGCTTGATTAAAGCCTGATTAAAGCCTGATTAAAGCTTGATCAAAGCTTGATTGAATAAGTAATATCGACCACAGGAGAGATGGTAGGTATGCTAGCGTGAACACAAAGTATTGATATATCCGTACACTTGCAGTGCCCATACCATAGGATTCGTATACTTTTTCCTAACCTATTCTATGATAGCTTAAATCAAAGGCAGCGAAAAAATGTTCACTTACAATTTTTAAATACATATAAGTACCGAGCAAATTATGATAAAATAAATGGTTTGAATTAAAACAACTTTTTCTGGTGATTGATCACAAAATACTCAAGTTTTATAGTTCCTAATTGCAGAACATGAAATGATAGCAACATCCTCTCTGATTTCATTAGTTAGAACCAACGACCTTTGATATATACAGAGTGGAAGAAAAGTCTGAAAACGTCTAATTTTACCGTTGTTATGCAACACTCTCTATATTATTTCAGTTTTGATTGTATTCTGCAATCATAGTAGGTACAACGATATGCCACACTTGCTATTTTATGATTTTTAGGGTTCCGTACCCGAAGGGTATAGTACGAGCAAGACATATATAATGTTACTTTAAAGCTTTAAAGCCAGCTGGCAATATATAAAAAAAGGAGACTGATACATCACCTTAAAAAATAGTAGAGGAGCATTCAAGAGATTGAGTATACTTATTTTATTTTTACTTCCCTCGATAAAATCGTGAAAATTTAGATGTTCACGTTTTCAGGTCCCTAGATTACGAAAAACATGTTATTCCCATTCCGTCGGTCTGTCTGCCGTCCGCCGTCTGTTGTCTGCCGTCTGTCTGTTGGCGCGATAGCTCAAAAACGGCTTAAGAGAAAAACTTCAAATTTTGTATTCAGGTAAGGATTCCTCTTGGCTCAAAACCGGTTATACTTCCGGTCAGATATATACAGGGTGAGCAGTTGAAAAAAAAACATTTATTTTTAAAAGTCAGCAGAATTCGACTAAAATTGGTTTCTGATAAAATTGGTATCTGATCAAAGATACCAGATTATATATTACTTTTTAAAAATTTAAATGGCTTCCCTGTTTTTACAATTTATACAGGGTGTTTTATAATGGTATGTATGCTAATGTTGTATATAGGGTGTGATTCATCAGATCATTTTATGAAGAAAAATTCATATTAACATATGTCCGAAACAGCTTCAATTTTTTGCTACAGGCAGTTGAAAATTTTTTTTTTAAAAAGATATTTTTTAATATCTCTGAAAATAGTTTAGATATAATTTTCAATTTTGGCATGTGTTAATAGGATATAAAACCACATATTTTAGTTAGAAAATTTATTTTATTGCTCTACCAGTGGAGTCTCTGCAAACATGTCATCATCTGATGTGTTCTACAAAAAAAAGTAGTACGTCACTGACATTTTTCCATGTTGATATTTTTACTCATTTGACTGGCCAATTCTACATCAATACAGCATCTTGCATTTTTCTCTCAAGCCGTTCGGTTCTAGAAAAAAATAATTTTAATTAATCGTCAATATTGCAAAATGAAGAAATTTTAATTTAATTGATGAACGATAAGATAAACGCTACTGGTGAAGCAAAAGAATAACTTTTTCGTCTAAAGTATGTGGTTTTATATCCTGTTAACACATGCCAAAATTGAAAATTATATCTAAACTATTTTCAGAGATATTAAAAATATCTCTTTAAAAAACAAATTTTCAACTCCCTGTAGCAAAAAATTGAATCCGTTGCGGACATATGTTCATATGAACTTTTCTTCATAGAATGACCTGAGGAATCACACCCTACAATATTACCATACCATTAAAAAACAACCTGTATAAATTGTAAAAACAGGGAAGCCATTTTGAATTTTTAAAAAGTAATTTATGATGTGTTATCTTTGATTAGTCGAAATCTGCTGACTTTTAAAAATAAATGTTTTTTTTAACTGCTCACCCTGTATATATCTGACCGAAAGTATAACCGGTTTTGAACCAAGAGGAAGCCTTACCTACAAAATTTGAAGTTTTTCTCTTTAGCCGTTTTTGAGGTATCGCGCCAAAAGACAGACGGCAGACAGACCGACGTAATCTAGGGACCAGAAAACGTGAAAATCTAAATTTTCACAATTACAATACTTTCCTTTTATTGAGGGAAGTAAAAATAAAATAGGTATACTCAATCTCTTGAATGCTCCTCTACCATTTTTAAAGGTGATGTATCAGTCTCCTTAGTTTTTTTTTGTATGTTGCCGGCTGGCTTAAAAGCTTTAAAGTCACACTATATCTCTTGCTCGTACTATAACCAACGGGCTGTATCAGAGATGGCTGTATCTCATAATTCGTAATGTTGAAATTTTCACAAATGTGTATTTCTGTTGCCGCTATAACAACAAAAAATAAAAATAACTTAAAAATTGAAGGGGACTCCCCTACTAGTATAGTAGCGTGTTTTTATTATGTTACATTTAAAAACCAAAATAATCAATATTATAGAAAAAATGGGCAATCTAATTTCCACTTCCTTAACCCGCAAATCCCAAGTTTGTAGATTGTGGACAAACCATTTGTAAGAAAAATAGACGTTTCCAGACTTTTCTTCCACTCTATATTCAGCGTGTCAACGGATGGAGTTCACAGGAGAAACAAATCGATATTATTAATTTTGCGACGAAGTAATTTTTTTAATAAAAATATTAACATTTCAAAATCTTAGATTAGATGTACAGAGTGTTAATAAATGTATTATTTTTTTATTAAAGCAAAATGTTCAGTGGCTGATTTCTAAATAGGCCAGCTAGGCTATAGCATACGCCGGCAACTTTTCGTAAGCGGCAAATTTTTTCCGCGGTCACTAAAAACGGACTATCAGCTTCGCCGAATTTCTTATCTCTTGGTACTCGGTTAATTGTTGTAATGAAGCCATGGGCGTCGTTTGGGGGGGCAAGGGGGGGCAGTTGCCCCCCCCCCCCCCGCTTTTAGCGACTTAATCAACAACGCGTAAGATATGCCTTACGAACAACAATCTCATATAGAAATAATAATATTCAGGCTAATATAGTTGAAGAATATTATAGGTTGAATATATTTATTGCATATCTGGATTCCCTTAAAACGTCGCTTACATCACGCTTTTCCGAAGATTCTGTTAGTTTGTCCTTAAGCCTGTTACATCCCAAAAGCATAAAAACAATACTTTTTTCACTACCTAGAAAATAAAAGTAGTGGAATAATTTGGAATCGACAATTTTGAAGCTGAATACCAAACTGGAGTACGAAAGAGCTTTCTACACACAATGAGCTCTCCATTAATGATATAGCATCCAAACATTGTGAATTTTATCCAGACATACAAAGTGGTTTAAAAAATATTTATGGCTCTTCCACCAACGACAGAGTTAATCGAATGAAAGTTTAGCTAAGGCATGTTAAAACATGGCTGCAATCTATTCGAACAGTGCGAAGTCATGGTAGGGAAAGCAAAAGCGATACTAGCGCAAGCTGCGGATAATTCGAGTACTTTAGGGCGATATTTTGTAATTTTGGCGTATCAAATACACGTATACATTTTAATTTTTACTAAAAAATAGGTTAAAAACAATAAAATGAGCAACCGGAGTTGCTATGTTACAATTTTCAGTAGCAAAATAGAAATTAAATCAAAAAATGAATAGATAGCTGTAAAATAAGAAGAAAAAGCCTTTATTTTTGTAATAATAACAGTAATACTG
Organism: Psylliodes chrysocephalus; assembly: GCA_927349885.1. NCBI lineage: Eukaryota > Metazoa > Arthropoda > Insecta > Coleoptera > Chrysomelidae > Psylliodes > Psylliodes chrysocephalus. The sequence continues at coordinate 34,038,608 of OV651820.1, read as the reverse complement.
GAAATAATAGACATCAGAAAAGGTTTTAAATAAACAATAAATTATTATTTTATGATATTCTTTAACATCCCTTAAGTCTTAAATGTTTAGCAAATGATTAGATTTCTGCCTTTAATTATTGTATATGGCTGAAATGCAATCTTGTGACTTATTGATAGGAAACCAGTTTTAATCATTAATTTCTATGGGTTCTTTCGAACTAAAAATGAAGAAAATATAAATTAAAATTGCAAATATACCAATTATTTTTGTTAATACGTTTTAATTCTACGTTATTATATAATAGTAGTGTTTTTATTTTGACATTATTTAATCTATTCTTCAATGACAACTTATTAGGCTTAGGCAAGATCTCATACATTTTCTCGTAAATACCTACCTATGTTTTATTATTGATTTGTATTGATTATACTACTTTTTTTAGCTGACGTAATAAAAATATATAATAATAGTATTATTAATAATTTTTTCACTTGTTTTATAAATCTATATACTTTTATTTTGTCTTTTTTTGTTGGGTTATTTTATTTATTAGAGACTTGTTATGACAACTTAAGTATCAGTTCTGTCAAATAGGTCGGTGACATTGTTAGGGTTACTACTACAGTTTCACTCCCCCTTAGCTTCGCTATTCAGTGAGATATCGGATTAATTTTGTTCTGTTTGAAAGACTCTCTTATGATGGATTCAATTGTTCTGTGACGTCATGGCTTACTTCCGGTTTTTCCGAAAATAACAGATTTTCTTTTATTTTTAAAAGGAAACCCTCTTTTTTATTGTAAATTTAAATTTCTGGGACATTTTTGTATAATAATCGTGTATTGACAATTTTCTGTAAACTGTCAAAATGGTTGCCATATTGGATATTTTTTTCTAAATATGTTACTTTTAATTCGTTTATGGAAAAACATATAGGAATGTACATACTTCATAAAATCTTTTTAGGCTTCAAAATTCCCATTGAGACCCATTTACCGTATACCAGTAGCGTATCTAAGCATTTTTATTATTAGCCAACCGATTAATAATTCTATCCGCTTTTATCTTCGTTGTTAATTGAGATATTGGAATGAAAACTTATTTGTTTAAAAGCTTGGGACAAATAATCTCATATACTGGATTCAATTGTTGTGTGACTTCATGCCTTACTTCTGTTTTATCGGAAATAACAAAATCTTAATTTATTTTAAATTTTTAAATAGTAACCCCCGTTTTTATTGAACATTTGAATTTTAGGGACATTTATGGATAAGAATCATGTATTGAAAATTTTTTGTCAGCTGTCAAAATGATCATCATATTGGAACATATTTTTTTAATATGTTACTGAGAAAATTTTCAATACACGCTTCTTATACAAACATGTCCCAGAAATTCAAATTTTCAATAAGAAAAAGGGTTTTCATTTAATAATAAAAAATAAATTGCGATTTTCTGTTATTTCTGGAAAAACCGGAAGTAAGCCATGACGTCACAGAATAATTAAATTCATCATAAGAAAATTCTCTTCTATGTTTCTTTTTTTTTGTTTTCCAATAAATGAATATACTAATTTTTTTCTAAATTTTGCCCCCCCCCCCCCCCCTATAGAATTGAGTAACGACGCCCATGAATGAAGCTACAAATTATTTTACATTCCTGCAAGAAATCTACAACTTCTTTTCGGTATCGACGATACGTCGGGAGAAACTGAAGAAGAACGATAAATAAAGATGATTATGTAGAAATGATGCCTGCAAGGGTTTTTCGAAGTTTTAGAAAGATATTCACGACACTCAAATGACAGTTCAGATAAGGCGATTACAAAAGCAGAAGCAACAGGATTAATCATGAAAATGACCAGATGTGAACCTGCGTTTATGACTGTTTTGAAATAGTATTCTGAATCGCATCAATGTAGTCAGTAAAACAACTACATCAAGAAGACGCAGATATTGGATTGGTCATCGATTTGTACAAATTCTTCATTGCATTCATTTCATTTTCCTTGTGGATGAAGAAGAGACCAAGGCGTTGATTGGTAAGCAGAACTACACTGCAAGGGAAAAGCGTAGGTACCAGAAAGAGAAAGCAATATTTCAATGATAGCGACGATGATGAAGAAGTTCTGTCCAGTGCTAATAATGATTTTAAAGTAAACGTTTTCCTTACAATTCTGAATCGATTAGGTTATCGCTATATTAGGCAGAAATTCAATCGCCAAAAATGAGCTACATATCTTTGCGTAGTAAATTCAAATCAGAGGGCTGAACGTCTGCCTAATGTAGCGCTAGCGTAATATAGCGCTAGTCTTAATCTCGGAATTGAACTCATACGAAAAGTATAATGCGAGGGAAAGGAAAGGCGATTTGGATTCAGCTGAATATCTTTATTATATAAATATGTTTATATTCTGTTAGAATGAAATTTTTGTTGCATATCTGATGCTAATAAATTTTTGCATAAAATTCGTATTTCTCATTTTAGCTCCTACTTTTAATTTTGTAATCAAAATAAAGTCAGGATACAAAGTTTCAAACCAAAAGAATAAATTTTCCATTTATAATAATCCTGGTGTATTTATGCCATTATTTGTAGCGTTTAAATAGATGATCAAGATAGCCGATTTGTAAACGTTCTTTGATTAGAAAATTTGTATTTAGGCTTTAATTCTAATATAAACAACTTTCTTTTATAAATATTTTGCGTTAAATAATAAATAATGGTACACGTCTCTTAAAACCTTTTCATATTTTATTAATTTATTAACATCCTGTACATCCGATCTAAGATTTTTATATGGTAATCTTATTTTCTAGACAAGCATAATTATTTAAAGAATTAATTTTTGCCGTTAAATTAATAGTAACGATTTTTCTCCTCTTGTGAACTTCATCCGTGTGATATCCTCATCCTGCTTTCTTTTGCTAGGTGTTTTTAAAGTAATCTGAAATATTGTTGTGGGCGAATCGTTCAATTTTAAGCTGCTATAAACATGTGTGATAGGTTTTGTCGTTTATGAGATACAGGGTGTTGCCTTTTTTGAAATATACGAGCTCTGACTGTAAGTTAAAGTTACACAAAACCGATCTTAAAAGAAGATCTTCAAAATCGCATGTATGTAATATTATTTGTAACAATCCTGGCCTGGCCTCTTCGAACGTATTCGGCAATCCATTAGACGTCGAGCGGATGCTTGTATTTTAGCCGGAGGTGCACATTTTGAACATCTGTTATGAAATGTAATACTACTTTTATGTTTATGTTTATCATAATTTAATTCTTCTATTAAAATAATAAAAAATTCAACATCCTGGGCTGGTGTCCTGCCGGTATATTGATAACGTCGATGTATGTCATCATGAGCTTTTGAGTTAACTCCTTACCAGCCTGGTCTAGTTTTGTCTGAATTTAATTTTGTAATTTTCCCCTGAAAAGGTTGAACGCTCTATAAACTGAGCTACCACGCTCATGTCATATGAATTATCTAATCAAATATGTATATGAAATAAAAAATAAAAATAATCTAGGATCTAGGTATAAAAACAATGTTAACAATTTAATCATCAAATCTATTTTAGTATTAATATGAATATTACATAGATCAAAATAGAAATTATGCGCCTGACGTAGGTATTTGACAGCTGATGCGGAAAGTAGATATTCACACACGTGGAAAGTAGATTCTTACCCACACGCGTATGATATAAGGCACTTCCCGTAAGACTAAATAGTGCGATATGTGTCACTTTTCTAATTAGTCGTAGGAAAATTGTATAAACCAGTTGCAGGATTTTTTTTTTTCATTGAATCATTTAAATTTATTTTTGTATTTCCTGGAACAATTTCTTCAGTTCTAATAAATTCATAAAAAAATTTATATATTTTATATATGGTGCAGTTTTGACCTCCTAATTGAAAGTGTCCATGGGCACAATTTCCCCTATTGCTAGTTTTTAAAATATAGAGTGTTGAATTTGTAAATTCTCATACTTTTCAAAAACGCAGTGGCGGCTTGTGAAGGGTAAATCAGTTTCTATTTATAACTTTCATACTGTCTCCTTTGTTCTTCTCGTTCCAATCATAATCTGACGTTTAAATTCATTTCTAAAATACTGGTTACAAAGACTTAGACATAGTGTGACAGCAGTCTAAAGCAAGCGTAGTAGACGCAAATATTGATTCATTCATAAAACGCATACTCGCTCCTCAGATAAACATACTCACACAAACCATTCCCACTCAAATTAGCAGTTGTCCCCTTGTTTCTAATGCAGCAGCCGATGCGACAGCTCTGCCTGCGTGATATAAAACACAATATGCATGATTGCAATAAATGAGGGCTTAATTATGAATTAATGGATTGTCTATTAGTTTTTAGTCGTTCCTAGAAGTTATATAAATTTCTATAAACTGGCTACGAATATACATTATACAAACAAACAGACAGTTCTCACGTTTTGATTTGTTTCCGAATATTGCGACTAACACCTGAGGACAAGGATTATACAGGATGGCCGAATATTATAAACTGATAATTATTATGACTACCATGTATATGTATATATTTCTTTATTGTAAATATCTTAGGAATGGGTGATACATACGAGTTACATAAGGATGAGTCTGTGGTGGATGAAATTAGTTATTTTCGAAATAAATTGTATGTTTCGTTCAATCATGGTTTTAATATTCGATAACTAATACTTATGGTAAGTTTTGAGGCAGCAGCTCCCGGTCCATTATGAGTTACAGTTTCAGAGACCATTACCTACCTACTTAAAAAGTGTATCTGAAGTAGAATTAGAAATATAATTACTTGTAGAATTATAAATATAAAAATAATAAAAAGTTTTTTTCTATAATTTTAATCGCCACAGTAAACACAAGGATCTGCAGGAGTGTGAGGATATTTTCTATCCTTCGTTATACAGTTTAATACCGATCTTATTGGATATCCAGAACCTATGTGACAATAATCTGTGCAGTACATTGCAGGGATAGCATAAATTTGCCAAGGGCCACAATCGCCCTCTGTTGGAGAAGGAAATATAACTCCATTGTCGTATAAGTAAGGATAAACGTCTGAAAAAGTTTGGGTTGTATATGAGCCGCCGTACTCGGATTGCATTCCCCTGAAAACAAACAAAAATAAATATATTTAAAACTATAACAAGGAAGTATGAATTTTATGAATTTGAAAGTGATATATATATATATATATATATATATATATATATATATATATATATATATATATATATATATATATATATATATATACCAAACATATGTGATTTTTCAACATAAGTGTTTTTTCATTTTAATAAAAACTGCTTGCAGTATCGGACTGGGCCGTCGGTCTACCGGTCAAAAGACCGGTAGGCTCTCGTTCAAGCAGTGGGCCCTCGTTCAGGTAGTCGGCACTCGTTCGATAAGTGGGCCCTAGGTCAGGCAGCGGGCCCTTGAGAATAAACAAAAAATTAAATGCAATAAACCCCGTAATACGTGACAGGACCTTTTCTTGCTCTTTAATGAAAATCGGACCAAGAACAAGGTGGGCCCTTTTCCCTCTTGACCGATAGGCTCTGGAGGTCCCAATCCGACAATGACTGCTTGTACCTATAATGAATTACCTACATCTTTAGAATGTGTGTTGAGTTAGAATGTAATTCAAAATTCAACTTGTTTTGTAAAGCAGTTAAAAATTACGCATAATCAGATAGTGAGTCACCAAAAAGAGGTGCTATCTGGTTCGAGCTATAATTTGATAATAATTTAAGGGAGTCAAATAAATTATTTTGACTTTAGATTAAAAAACAAAGTTCGATACATTCAGAAGCGATGATTAAAATACAAATGAAATTTTCATTTTTGAACATAAACACTTACCGATGCGGAACACGTTGCCATCCTCTTGAAATATTTTTATTTGGATACTGAGGTTTCATTACTTGTTTGTCGAAAACCTCTTTATTGCCTGTTAAATTGCCTCCTAATAAATACTTCGATTTCTGAAATATTATTTTTTAATTTTAACAGCATTCTACTTCTATGCAGTATGTATTCTTTGCATTCCACAAATCGAAAAGACTAACACAATGTAATCAAATAATTAACCTTTGAATTGCGACTAGGGCTGGCCGATTAACAAAATAAATAATCGAAATCTTTTAATAAGGCAAGAACCACAAAACTCAAAGAGGACTGGGATACTTAGAAATCTCACCTCAGAGAATACAAAAAAAATCATCAGACAAAAACAGAGAGAGGCATGGAGATATCCTACTGCGAAGAAATCGAAGATTCACATCAATCCCAATAAGACAAAAATGGTCCTTTTCACAAGGAAAAGGATGAAAATGGAATTAAAACCTCCAGAACTCCTAAACACTAAACTTTGCAACAGGGGTGAAATACCTAGGTTTCACCTTTGACACCAAGTTAACATGGAACTCGCATTTAGAAAACAGAGTTAAAAGAGCATACATTGCTTATGAACAATGCCGCCTAACCGTGGGGCGCACCTGGAGTTTCTCCCCAGAGTCGTCGGATGGACTTACACGGTTATCATAAGACCTATGCTATCCGTAAACTAGAAGAAATTCAAAGAACAACATGTCTCAACATAACAGGAGCCATGAAAACAACACCGACCAGAGCCTTGGAAGTTATTCTTAGTCTCACTCCCCTTGATATTTACATCAAGGAGGTTGCTCTGTCGACAATGACACGCCTCCGCACAGTTGGAATAGAACCTGATGTAGGATCTGGTGAGGCGAGACGTCGCTTTTGGCAGGAGGCGCTCGATACGCTCCCACTGCTTCAAGCGAACATGGTCTCCATCTCACCGATATATATCTTCCATAAGCCATATAAAGTTATAATAGAACAAATAGAAGAGCCGGAAGAGGCAGGTACGATTCATATCTACACCGATAGTTCTAAAACAAAACAAGGCTCAGGATGTGGAATATACTCCAGATTCTTAAACCTAAACATAAAATGGGCTGTGAGCAATAGTGCCAGTGTAGTTCAAACAGAGCTAACAGGGATTCTCATAGCAGCAAAAGAAATAACCAGAAACAATATCACTGGAAGGAACCTGCTAATCTATATAAGTAGCAGACAAGCACTACTCACTCTGAACAGACCACGAATTTACTCAGGGTTAGTACTAGAATGTCACGAAGCTTTGGCCGAGGTATCCATCAAATACTTTTTGGACCTGGCCCTTCTATTGGCCTGACAAAATCGGTAGTGACAGACCTAATCAACGAACATTCCCTTGTGAAATTCAAGGAAAGATGGGATGAAACAAGAAACGGCAGAGTTGCCAGGGAGCTCTTAAGTTATCCTGACAACACTGCAGCAAACAAATACTTGACTATGACTAGACAGACTCTGCACCTAGTCACAGGCATTCTTACTGGTCATTGCCAAGTACGGAAGCATCTCCATATCATGTGGCTGTCAGAATCCGCACTTTGAAGAGGATGCGAACAAGAAGATGAGACCATCGAGTATATCCTTTACGATTGCTCGACGCTCTCATTTATTAGAAGATTTGTGTTCGGCGAATATCGGCTAACACCGGCCGATATAAGAGAGAAGCACCTCTTGGCGACGTTGTTAATTACATTAAATCCGTAGGCTGGCTCACGAGCTACAAGGTGCCTACCACCCAGGAGGATGCACAATGGGCCTAGTGCCGTGGGGGTAACCCACCCTCCACACGTTACAGATACAGATATACAGAATCGATTATCGATTATTTAAAATAATCGAATAATTGAAATAATCGAATAATTGAAATAATCGATTAATCGAAATAATCGATTAATCAAAATAATCGATTGAAAAGGTAATTTGATGGAGAATTCGTCAATAAGATAATTCATTGCGCTACTTTTGATTTAAGCACCCTCTAGCTTGATAAAAAACTGTTATGTATTGTAAAATGTACACTTCATTTGAAAGCTAATTTTATTACTAATTCAATGCACCACAAATCTTCATATTGCACTTGAATAAAGTTAACTATAATGCAAACAATTACTAATTTTTAGACTTTTGCAAAAGCAATATGAAGATATTTAGATTAAATTTATGTGGTGCATTGAATTAGTTATAAAATTAGCTTTCAAATGAAGTGTCCATTTTACAATACATAACAGTTTTTATCAAGCTAGAGGGTGCTAAAATCGAAAGTAACGCAATGAATAGTCTTATTGCCGAATTCTCCATCAAATTACATTTTCAATGATGTATCATCCTAGGTATAATCTGTATAATCAATTATTGCCATCAATGTAATACAGTGTGGGTCAAAAAGCTCGAAAAAAGGAGGAACATTGATTTCTCAGAAAATTTCTGTACAAAAAAAAAGTAATTGACGATGTCTAGTTTTGGATTAGATATACAGGACCACAAAAAAGTAGGTGTTACAATAATTTTTTGGAAATAATAATACAGATTTAAAGAGTAGTAATAAACAAATATTATTTATATTGATAATCAATGAGGCAATTATTTAAAACAAAATCAATATTTTGAATGAGTGATTTTTTTGTCGATAATTAGAATGATAAAATTCAAATTTCTATTACTCGATTAATCGATTATCCAATTAATCGAAAATAATCGATTTATCTAAAATAGTCGTTTTATCGAAGATAGTCGATTTATGGAAAATAATCAATTAATGGAAAATAATCAATTGATCAAAAATAATTGATTAATCGAAATTAATCGATTAATCAAAAATAATCGATTGATCGAAAATAATCGATTAATCAAAAATAATCGATTAATCAAAAATAATCGATTAATCGAAAATAATCGATTGTTTTGTCCACCTCTAATCGCGACCTCTGCATTTACAGTGCTCTTTACATCTTTTCATAAAGACAGCATACTCGGATATCTCATGCTTATTGATATAGAGCAGCCATACTGAACCTGCGGCCCTCCAAGCTTTTTTTTGTGGCCCGCAACACTATTATTGGTCGCAGCGCTAAATAGCATGCTAATTTTTAATTAAACGTTTGGAATTTTGTGGGTTTACTGCAAAAACAAGATAGCTCCACTTTTGAAATTTTCGAGTTAAGTAGGTACACTTTCTACAAGTGTGAAAGAAGTCTATATTCATGATAAACAGATAGCCAATAAAACCTAACTCCATGTTAATACATTAACAATATGGACAAACAAGATGGAGTGGCATTTATACCAAAACATAATCATAAGATTGTGTTCAATTGATAAGAGTGTCTACCAAAACCAGATAATAAGCATATAACTTATTTTTGCTAAATATATTTAGTCCGATTCTTAATAGTGTTCCTGCCAAAACAAGATAAAGGCCAGAACCTAGGGGAAACCAATAAGGTCAAAACGTACCTGTATTTCGGAAATCACATAAAAAATCCACCTTAATCGATGATCTTTTTTTCTCGTCATTTCCGGTTGTAATCGACGAATTGAGTTCGACTATGATTTTAGATGATGATTTTGGAATTTTCAAGAAAGTGTGTAGTGATTTCGGTGATTTCGAGTGAAACTGTACCAGTATTTTGGGAGTAGTTTGCCGCTACTTATTTTTATTGAATGTGTTTGTTGAAATATTACAACATTGTGCCCACGCATTTGTTTTGTTATGACTAGAGCCGTCTCTGGCATTTCTCGATTGTTCCGAAATCCACGAGATAATTACGTCACCCTTTCTTTCAGCGATACAGCTAATCTTAAACAACCACTAGATAATAATACGTGATGTTCGAATCTCCGTGATGAATGAGTGATTGGTCAAGATGTAACGGGTGATTGGTCAAGCTGTAACGAGTGATTCGTTAAGCCGTAACGAGCGAATCTTTATGTGAAAATTCGTAAATAAAAGTATCAGTGGTAACAGGCGAATTTGAATTTTAACCATATTTTCTAATAGACAACGTATCGAAAGATTCAGCTACCCTAAATACATTCCACCAGAAAAATAGATTTAATTTTTCAATGGGAGAGGGTGGAATTCGGCTTTATATGCCACACTCGCACAGTATTTATTCGGAGGGATGTATGAAATGATGAAACAAAGTTTTGATAATACAAAAAAGTGCAAGAAGAAAGATTTACTCAAATTTTGCAAAATCAGATACACCTGATGAATTTCACCATTATTATCACATTCTACCTGTATCCAATAATGTTACTAAAACCTCGACTGAAGATAGTGACATTTACATTGAATTCGAGCTAAAATAAGCTAAGTGACATTTTTTCTCTTTTTTTTACCAATTATTGATAGATTATTAGTTTATACTTTGTGAACCATGTTTTCAATACCTTTTTCATTGAAGTTAATAAACGATTTGAAGCTTTTACTGATTTTTTATTCAGTTTTAAAAGTTTGAATAGTGTTTTATCGAAACTGTGAGTTATCTTGTTTTTGCAGTAACACAACGGGATATATTTGTTTTGTGTTTTATTTAATAGAGGTCCCTCTAACCAATTTTAGATAAATGGCCTAAACAAATGTAATCATCCAAAAATATTGCGGCCCGTGTAACATAGCACATATACGAATGTGGCCCGAAGGAAAAAAGGTTGAGTATGGCGGATATAGAGCCTACGAGCGGTGAGACGCTACTATCCTCACAAAAACTATCCTGACAGCATGTATAGAACTGCTGTTCAATCGCTTTATACCCTATCTAATCTAATCTACCTGAAAGAGTGTCAGTGAATACCTATATTATCTAGTATTACTACACATCCAAGAACCAATCGCGGTCGGCACAGCTTAATTGCAGATATTAAATCACCAAAGTTAACCTGCTAACCTAAGCCATTTTCCCCTTCATTTAGAAAAAGTTACTATGTTTCAAAAACTCTTGATTATTAAAACTTACGGGATATGTTCCTATAATATTATATCGTGTAGGTAAATCTCTTCGGGATCGTACGAAATCGACTTCATCATATGGTCTAAAATCTAAACTGTTCTGGGACATATAATTATCCAAGAGTTTAGTATATCCTGGTTTTTGAGGAGGAATAGCCGGCTGAAGTGAATTTGCAACACAGGTAATCTAAAATAGTATTGTTGGTAAAAGAATATAATATTAGTATTATAAGCAAGCTCAATATTAATAAAAAGTAATCCACAAAAAATGTTTCTGAAGATCGTAACTTTACAAACACACAAACATTTTTTGTGAATCACTCCATATTTATAGTTATTTCTTATTTGTTTATAGTAAAATATACAATATTATTTTTATTATTTAAATTGGATAGAAATGTGTACTTACTTCGCATCGAGCTGTTATATCAGGTGGTAAAAGTTCTCTGGTTGCAGGTGTCCATGGTGGAAACCCAAAGGATTCCTTCATTTCAGAAGATCGTATAGGGACGGAAGGAGGTGGACCTTTACTTCGCTAGAAATTGAAATAGTCACAAATTTTATTACATGTATTAGTTGCTTATTTTGCGATGATTGACAAACATATTCTACTTTATGTTTACTTATTCTTCATTTTTAGGGTCAGACAAAAATTGGGTATTTTTCTTTCAGTCCGATTTGCCTTTTTTCATAAATTAATGGATTCATTTTTTTTTTTCGTTTTAACACCATAGAAATTTAATTAATTTAATTAATTTTCGAGTTTTTAGTTTTCTATTTTTATATCATTTTGACTAGATACTTATTATTTATACTAATAATTATTATACTTACACATTCCTGAAAATACCTCTTATCAGTGACTTGATGACCCATTTCATATTTAACCAACGCATCTTCTTGCTTTGGTTTAAAAGAATAATCTCTTTTATATAGTGGTATTTTTTCATCCTTTGTTCTTATATGAGTCTGAAGTAGGTCTAATTTTGGTTTGGTTTTGATTTGCTAAAAAATTAATTATTATAAACCATTTAAATAATTTTCTTACTATAGTCGTGAATAAAAAAACCTCGCCTAAATAGATATTTTTCTCTTCTACTTACACGCTCCCAGTCCTGTGAAATCGGGTGAAAATAATCATGGCTTATGTGGGAAGTAGTTCTGAAGTCTACTTGATTTGGTGTAATTGGAAAACGGTAATCTATATGATCGTGACAATTTGTATTGCACTTTAGATTAAACTTCATGGTGATTGTTTACAAAACCAATACTCATTGTGCGTTCGATGAAGATATATGACAAATCTTGACTAAAGTGTCAATGTTAAAATATATTGATCAAACATATACACTAATAACTTGTAGGAAAACGATCAATACTTTCGGTAGGTATTTCTGGACGGTACTTTGTATTTTTATATATTTTTGGTAGTTATAAATATATGGCATTTTAAATAATTACAAAGTAATTATTACCAACACTGAAAATATTCAAAAAAACAAATCGGTAACATTTTTACCCATAACTTCCTTCGATATAGAAAAACGATAAACTCCAGTGAGGGGTATTTTAAAATTTTAGATACTAATTTTACAATTATTTATAAATGCAAAATATATTAACTGATTCTGTTGAAAATAAAATTACTACTAAGTTGCTTCACCTGTTATTTTGAAGTAATTAGTACAAAATATTGTAGTAGGTTAAACCACCAAACAAAAAACTCTATTTTCACCTTTCTCTTTCCGTCGATATTTCTCTTGATCTCCCCGAACTCATACAGACCGACGGAATGGGGAAACACGTGTTTCGTTATCTAGGAACCCCGAAACGTGAAGATCCGAAATAATCTCGAAGGGTGACTTTTTCACGATTACAATACTTCCCTCTTATCGAGTGAAGTATACTCCATGAGCCTTTTATTTTTTAAAAAATATGCTTAATAGGGAATGCCTCTGAAAATTTGGCCTGGATCCACCCCTGTTTAGCCGCAGATTTCAATCAGACGCCAAATGCGAGGCGCCTTAAAATTTGTAGTTAGACAACACCTTTTACATTAGTGTATTTTAAATTATTATAACAAGATGATAACACCCTAATCTATGATGATAACTAAGCATATTTTATTAGAGATGATACAAATCAGTATTTTTCAGTAACAGGTATGTTACGTTCCGGTTCCAAGTTCGTACCTGTTCCAAATACTAGTTACTTTTTACCTAGTATTTTTACGTCACGTATTCGTACTTTTCGCCTACCGTGATACCGTACCGTACTTCTTATTCCGATTTCAAGTTTACACGGACTAACCAAGTACAAAATAAATAATATGCTAATCTCGCAACTAAAAAATGGGTGTTGGCGAGATTTATGATTTATTTTGGAAGAGAGGTTAGCAGTCGAATGCTGAATTACATGTTTTTATTTGCGGTAATCTGCAGGTGCAGGAACTGCGCGGAAAATTACAAAGGCATTTTTTCCATAAAAATAAACAAACGATATTTCTTAATTTTTGTTATTATATGTAGATATATTATTATTAGTTTTAATTGTGTTCTCATTTAAATCTATTTTATTAAAAGTAATTTGCTATTTGTTAAATTTAATTTAATAAATGCATGGCCAAGCTTCAACTGATTTTTGTATTATCATTGTCATAATGCATTGATTTAATTTTTCTCGTTTATTAAAAAATAAAATAGGTAAAAAGTTTTAAAATTTTTGCATAAAATGAAGGAAAAATGGATGGACAAAAAGTTCTGTACTCTAAAACCACCCCTTAAAATATTTCAATTAATTGTAACACCCGCAAAATAAGACTTACTTAAATATAGATTTTTTAAGTCAAACGGTTGCAGAGATGTTAATTTTTTTCGAAATTTATGGCCTGAAGACCTACAGGCTTCCTTAGAGGTACAACTTGGTATAGAAGTAAATAGCTTTAAATCATATTTTGAAGTGCCCAACACGCACCTGTTCTGTGTCGGTATTTATGCGGAACACCCTGTATATTATATTATATTTTAGTACTTTCTGTACTTTAGCGCCTCTTTCATTTTAGTTAATGAAAATAAATAAAATCTTAATCCAATATAAGTATTTTAATCAAACTTAATTTTAAACCGGCATAAACCGCCATAATAACCCATTCCTAGTTTCTACCAAAAATATGTAACGGGCCTATCCAAGTATATTAGTATAGATACTCCAAGTATTTAAAATACCAAGTACGAACCGTACGTTATCGTATACATGACGTCGGTCGTATACCTAGTCGGCATCGGGTATAGGAAGGAAAAAGGCCAGCTCAGCTGTAACTGGAACTAGTATTTTAGAGAACGCGTACCTGTTACGTTACGTTTCACAGTCATACCTATTACCAAATACACGTTCCTAGTATTTCGTATCATCTCTATATTTTATTGAATTTAAAATAACATTTTTTGGTTTCCATGTGATGGGATAAAAAGTGTTATCACTCGTATATAACATGAAATATTGTTTTGTTATAATTAAATTATTGGTGGTATCCTTACAGGAAAGAGACCATAAAAATAAAACAGAAGAAATTAGATGATTTGATTTTTCAAAAAAAGTGAGGTTAAAATAAAACAAAACAAGATAAAATTCACGATTCATTGCAGGTTTTAGGAAAAATATACAAAAAGTTCCAAACAATTCATAAAACAGGCAAGCTTATATAACTTTTTTTAAAATGAATAAACGCTGTTTAAGTTTTTTATTCACATTATATTGTAATTTGATTTTAATTCGGTTGAATTACAATACTTTTTTTAGATGGATAGCCAAGTTTCAATTGAAGGGTATTTCGTAGACCTAGTAGATGACGCTTGGCGTTCAGATACATTACCAGAAGACGATATTGCTGTACCTAATTGGGAATTAGCTGACCCTGAAGCAGATTCTGGGGACATTCATTTAACACTTAAAGAGCAAGAGCAAAAGTGGAGTGATATTATGTTATCATCTCTCAGTGAACATCAATATTTATAAAGTTTTTCTATTACCAGAGTTATCAAGGTATAACATTTATTTTGGTATAGTTGTAACCAGAGGGTCATTGCCTTTAGTCATTCCCTTTTTAACATAAATCATAAGAATTTTCATCTCATAGCCCCCTGGAGCCGCTTTTGGCCCACGCTATGTAAAAATTCAATTTAAGAACATTTTTGTCATGTAATATTTGAAAATACGGTAATGTCTAGTTTGAGCTCTTTTCGATTACTGAAAAATAAGCATTTGTACTTGTAGGTATTGTAAACAAAAAACCTGTTCTATATTTTGCGCAAATTTATAATAAGGACAATTTTTAAAATAAGAATATGCTGTTTTTTCAATTAATGTTATCAATTTTACAGGAAAGGAAGTGAATAGGGGTTTTGTGTCATAATTATTAATTTGCACATGATAAGAAAATAAGATTTTTTGTTTCCATATAGTGATATCTCCAAGTATGTATGCTTAGTTTTTCATTAGCAAAAAGAACTCAAAATAGACAATGAACAAGAATACTTGCAATTTCACTACCGAATATATGTTTATTTTGTGGTGTGGTTTTGTTTGTGTGAATTATGGTGTGGAAGGGAATTCTTTTAGTAACCAGTAAACATTTGTTTAAATGTATTTATTATTTGTATTTATTTGATATTATTTATTAATATTATGACACTCACATCTGGCAACATTGAATTGAAAAATTGGATGAACTTACATGTGCATCCAGTGTGCCTGTTAGTACATACTTTCCTACAACTTTACCCATATTTTATTTGGTAAATGTCTAGTTGGAGCCCTTCTTGAATTGTCAAAAATTATACTGTCACTACTAAATTTCTCACTGTCATAATATTCTGTGGACATGTATTTATGTATGAGACTATTTTCAATAAAATATATTTCAGATTAAATAAAACATTTTAAAATAAGGTAAGTAATATAATAATACAAAAAAACACCCACAATATAACAAGAATTATTACTGCTTTAAAGATAATAGTTTCTTAATTATTATGCATTATTGAAATATACCCCATAAATAATACCACAAATTATTTTTAACAATTAATTCACTATTAAGCAAGAAGATTTGGCATTTGATTCATTATGAAAGATATCTTTCCAGTTCCTATATTTAATAATACACATGAAAGAAAGAGTTAAATATGGCCCCAAATTTGCCTGTCGCCATATAAATGTAAACGGGAAGCACAATAACTTTGATTGTATTAGAAGCACTTTATTAACTAATCAAAAGGATTGGACCCTGATAGTCATAATGTAAAACAAAGTTTGTAGTAATATATATTTGATTTCAAACAAAATAATATTACCATGGTAACATAGCAACTGTTACCTAAATTAGTTGTTTTGAATCAGAAGAGTTAAATGACACATAGCTTTAAGATTTTATTGCTTTTCTTTATTTTAGAGTTAAAGGAATTGAATATATAAAGCCGCCTACATCTTGTGCCCACTGTATAATTTTTCACAACTACGACAACCGTCGCCATATTTGTTTGGTTTGGGGTCTGTGACGTTCCACTATCACGGTCCATTTTGTTGCAGTAAATTTAAATGAAAAATATCCACACTTAATAGTTTTATAGAAAAAATACAAAAATAAATCAAAAATCCTATAAAGGGGACCTTGTAATTTTCGACCTCGCCTTACTATGGCCACCCCATGTTTTTTCAATGGATCACCCTGTATATTATTGCATTTTCTCTTCTTTAATATTCGATTCCAAAAATTTATACAAGGTGGGCCTCCAGTAAAGCCTCGGTTTGTGGAATCAGAACTAATTGATTTTTTTAAAATCTGTTTTCACAGCAAGATGTATATCAGACAAGACAACAATTTAAAAATAATTTTGTACAGCGTTTTCCAAGAAAGTGATACATATCAAAGGTTTTTTTTTATTATATATTTTAATTGTCCTCGCTTTTCCCTTTATAACTATACCAAATAGTATGAGTTTATGAGTATTTCACACGCTACAACCAGTTTTATATTTCAATGACCTGTAGAGTGCAAAACAAACAATTGAAAACCAATTTTTATTTATTTACTAAAAGTTTTTGACAATTTTTAATAGCACTTCAACATTTAGTTAAATATATAAATAGCCAACCAATTCTAGATTCCTTTTTGATTTTTCTAAGCTAGACTCACTCTATTATAATACCTACTTTATTCTAAGTTCATTATATTTTAAAGTTCACTTTGAAACCTCGATACTGATAGTTCGTTATTACTAACATCATTAGTGTTGCGATATATTTTCTCTAGCCAGTTTTTTAATATGATCTTTACTCGTGAATAAGAGAAGTATTTCGAGTATTACTTAAAAAAAGCTGTCAAAATAACACTTAATAAACTTAGAATAAAGTAGGTATTATGTGAAGTTTTTGATTGCTATTTTTATTTATTTTTTACTGAATATAAAACTCGCATTAGGTATTTAAAATAATTTATTCAATAACAGCTGGTTAAATTCTAATTGACAATTAACAATCGGTCTATTTCCTAGTAACCATTGATCAGTTAAAATTAGAATATTTTGTGAACTTACTTTAATCTTATTAAAATTTAAAAATTTCTCAAAATTATGAACTTTAGGTATAGAGAATGCTTAGCTCAAATGAAACTTTAATCAAGGTACTTTTAAATGGTAAAACACAATAAGCCAATAGGCTTCAGTGTTATTCGGAGACACATAGTCAGACGAGCCCAGGAGAAAGAAAAAAAAATGGTGACAAAATCAAACTGAGAAAATGATGTATTTGAATTTTGATTCACCCTGTACAGATTTTTTTCTAATTGAAAAAAAGTAGTGCATCGGCCTAAATGTTGACTAATAACGAAAACCTTTTAACTGCCAAAAAATTGGTTTTCAATTGTTTAAAATTAAAATCAATACGATTTCCATATAAAACTGGTTATAGCGTTTGAAATACCCTGTATAATCTCATACTATTTGGTATTGTTATAATAGGAAAATAGAGAGCAATTCAAATATAAAAGGGTGTCCCATTTAAAAAACCTAACTTTGATATGTATCACTTTCTTGGAGAAACCTGTATAATTGAAATTATTTTTATATTGTTGCCTTTTCTGATGTACATCCTGCTGTGAAAACAGATTTTAAAAAATGATATAGTTTTGGCTGTACAGACTGAGGCGTTACCAGTGATCCACCCTGTATACTTGATGTGTATGGTGAATCATTTGGAAGTTGAGCTTTGGTTTTCGCTTTATCTGTTTTTTTTTCTATTCTATTATTATTGACATATATATTGTATTTTTGTTCATTAAAGCCTCACCTTTGAAATTTTATAGGGTTGATAGTTTTCATTGAAATTCTCTGTATATTATTTATATTATATTTTTTGGAAAAGCGAACCTGCATACATTGCTATTTATTTTTCATTTGTGTTTTAGTTTTTTTTATTTGCAATGGAATTACCAGATATTGGCAAACGCTGTGTTCATCCACATTGTAAACAATTAGACTTTCTTCCTCTTCAATGCAAATGTGGAAAAGCTTTTTGCTCTGAGCATTTTATTATTCATTCTCAAGAGTGTGAACTTTCAAAATTCCTTAGTGATGAAGAATTGAAGACAATAGATAGTGTATATGTATGTTCCAATCTTGATTGCAAAGAAAGAAGCATTATTCCGTTAATATGTGAAAAATGTAAAAAGCATTTTTGTGTCAAACATAGACATTTAACTGAATGTGATGAAAAGACAGAAGAAATGTTAAAAATAGAAAAGGAAAAATATGCTGCTCCTATGAGAGTCTTCAATGCAGCCAAAGCTGCTGTTGACAAGCAGGTAAGTTATCAACAACCTAGGGTTTGAATAATTCACATGCAGTGGCGGCCCGTGACCAAAATTTTGGGGGTTCACAGTAGCAGAATATAGATGTCGGTACAGATATAGGTAAAAAACTGTCAGTGTTTTAGAAAGGTATATTGTAAACTTTTTTAAAACACTGAAAGTTTTTTCATATATCTGTACTGACATCTATATTCTATCACACACAATACATAATAAAAGTTTAAAAACTCTCCCAAATATGGGCTTAAAATTTAAAACGTAAATGGTGAGAAAATATAAATAAATTCAATAAAAAAATGAAATATTTGATATTTATAACTTTTGTAACTTTTAAACCAATCTCTCACTACATATCTTGATATTGTTTTTTAAATAACACTGAATTTTCGGGCATATATAGTGATCCTCAAAAAAATTTCTATAGTAGGACATAACCGACAAATACGAAAGGTTCTGAATATGAAGACTAGAGAGAAGGAGGCGAATCGGCAATGGTCAAATTTCAAATTTCCGTCCTTTTTATAAAGTTCACTAAATTGACTGTAGTTGGCATGTCGAATAGCAGCGGTGTGAATTTTTTATGTAAGTCAATGTAAAAGTGATTTTTTAAAAAATTGGTAAAAAGAATCAAAATAATGTGAAAAAAAGTACCTGGGGACAAGTAACATGAGTGACAAAAAACATCAAATCAAGATTTACGTCGTTCCAGATTGTAAAACAGGATACAAATCAAATGTAAACTAAAGAAAATACAAGGAGAAATCAATTCAATGTCTTTTTAAAGCTTCTAATGTAAGTAAAATAATGTATTTTTGTCTAAATATAATATTTATTGTAAACTAGTCACAATGTGCATCTTACGGTGTGTAGTTTATTGTATTACAAGTTTTAATAATGGAAAATTTTACAGTCCTAGATCCTGACTTACTAACAACAATAAATATACATTAAATTTAACTTACTAAAAAAGACAATTTATTTTTTATAGAGTTTTAATGTTAGATAAACAATTTCTCTGTTATTTTTTTGTTGAACCCTAATTGTGTCATTGTAAATGTTTTTATAGGATACTAAACGCTTAGAACAGTGGCAGCATATACAGGGTGGCCACTTTTTTAATGGGATTGTATTAGTAATTTCCAAACCATACTAGTTAGAAAGTCGGTTAAATGGAGAAAAAGTTGCGTATCTCGAAGCATAATCTAGCGGTGGAAATTAATCGAAAATAGCAGACCCGGTTCTCGAGATATTTCGATAAAAGGAAATTCGACCTTTTCGGTTTTTTGGTTATCGTTCATTTATTTTTAGAACTACTAAAAAATATTTTAAAGGTTTTTTATTTGATAGTAAATTTTCTTTAATTTGACGTTTTCATATTTTACATCCAACGTTTCGTATTCTGCGGACCACCCTCAACTTATTTTTTTTTAAACATGGAACTGGATATTTTATAACATTATTTGAAATAACTTTTCATCCTGCATCCAGTGGTGTATTACACAATGGCATTCAATGACGGTTTTTGGGTAATATGGACCGTAATTCAAATTTTATTGGTACGGATCTGTATTCAATTTATAATCAGTGTTAATTTTTAAGTGTATAATACTTCGAACATAAAGTGATTAATTAAATAAATGAGAATCAATAATTATTCAATTATTCGACTATTAAAAAATATGTTTTGATAAGATAAATAATTAAAAAATATTCCCGATTCCATTTTTGACAATACATACCTACCAAATTCAGGTTCATCATTCAGTAATTTTTGGAAGTATTGTTTCCATCTTTGCATTTGCTAGCTTTTTCCTTCTATTAAATTTCCCTCCTCCTTGATGTTAATATTTTTTGGCGAGTGTTTTTTTTTTGTATTCCATTTATATCTTTATAGAAATGTTTAATTTAATTTTTTTTTGTAATTTTCTTGTATTTCTGCGACTTTTTTTTCTTGGTGACGCCTTTTCTTATTTCTACACATATTTTTTAACAGCCTTTCTTTGTTCTATATATTTTTTTTCGTCTGAATCCTTCCCTGTTTGTAGGTAGTTTGTGTTTTTTTTTTTAATTTCTTCATCACATTCGTTATCTAACCATTCCTTTCTTTTTTGCGTTTTTTTCTTATTAATATTTTTCTCAGTTGGTGTTTTTATGGCATTCTCTATGTTATTCCATTTCTTCTCTACTATGTTGGCGATGTTTAAAAGTGGTGTATTGTCTAGACTTCTTTCTTTGTCTGCTCTATATCTCCTTGATACCTCGTTTACTTGTAATTCTTCCAAGTTATATTTTGTGTTTATATTTCTATTGATGTTTTGTTTTGTTGTTATCCCGACAGAATGCAACAAAGTATAAAAAATTTTCGGCGTTTATCTACAACTCTTCTCAAACATAACACATTTGATAAACTTAGAGTTCCGTATGTTCGAAGAAAAAAGCCAGTCAACGATATTAATGTCTTACCTCAAATTCGAATAAATCCAGGAGTTGGGTCGAGGACTATTGCAGGTGAATGTAATTTATCAAAAAGTGTTGTTAATAAGATAGTCAAGAGACACGGATACAAAACGGTACAAAAACTATATAGTAATGATCCTGAAAGAAGATTGCGATTTTGTAATTGGTTTAAACAGAAGGTAAGACTTAATAACAACTTTGGACACAATATCATTTGGGGAGACGAAACAACATTAACGAATTCTGGTATGTTCAATAAAAGAAATCAACATTTTTATGTCACGGAAAATCCTCACCCAATACAAGAATTGAGACATCAATATCGTTTCTCTTTGAATATGTGATGCGGTTTGTTGAATAATAAATTACTGGGACCATACTTTATTGACGGAAACCTTACTGCGGAAAAATATTTAGATATACTGCAAGACATGTTAGAGTACCGTCTTAACGAAATATGATTCCAAAAAGATGGATGTGGTTCACACAATTCAAGAATGGTCACGGATTATTTGAATCAGACTTTTCCCAATTCATGGATTGGAACAAGAGGTCCAGTGGCGTGGCATGCCAAATCTTTAGATCTGAATCCATTAGATTTTTATTTGTGGGGACGTCTCAAAAATAAAGTGTATAAAACATCGAATGCAACAATTGAGATTCTCCGCGAAATGATTGAAGATGCATTGGAAGATATCCAAGAAGAAGAAATAAGCAATAGATAAGAAATGATAAGAAAGTGTATTGAAGAAGATGGCGGACATTTTGAATAATTACTCAAATATTTTTATTGATATTTTCAAATAATTTGATTATGACTTACAAAAACTGAATTTCTTTTTGTTATTATCAGTAATTGCGATTTAAAATTTCTACATTACTATTGTTGTTGTTGTTGATGAATTGTTTAATTTTCGAAAAATTACATAAATTTTGTAAGAATTGATTTTTTTTTCTATCGAGGGGCATGACATGTTGATTCAACTAAAGATGGCTGAAACCAAGCGTAAATTTAATAAAATTTGGATTACGGTCCATATTACCCAGAAACCGTCATTGAATGCCATTGTGTAATACATCGCTGGATGCAGGACGAAAAGTTATTTCAAATAATGTTATAGAATATCTAGGTCTATATTTAAAAAAAATAAGTTGAGGGTGGTCTGGAGAATACGAAACGTTGGATGCAAAATATGAAAACGTAAAATCAAAGAAAATTTACTATCAAATAAAAAACCTTTAAAATATTTTTTAGTAGTTCTGAAAATAAATGAACGATAACAAAAAAACCGAAAAGATCGAATTTCCTTTTATCGAAATATTTCAAGAGCCGGGCCTGCTATTTTCGATTAATTTCCACCGCTAGATTATGCTTCGAGATAGGCAACTTTTTCTCCATTTAACCAACTTTCTAACTAGTATGGTTTGGAAATGACTAATACAATCCCATTAAAAAAGTGGCCACCCTGTATATCGTTACTAGTGCCGATAAAGCACTTTCTAGAGATGAATGCTGTTCTATACTTTTTAGAAGATATTATCACATATTATGATACTATTTTTACTGATGGTACTGTTACCAAAATAAAAAGGTGAAAGCTGAAATTAAAGGATAAGGTAATACCATGTACATTCCTAAATCTCCCTTTATATTTGTATTAAAACAATAAAAAATCTGTTAACTGTGTTTTATTTTGCTCTTAAAACTATAAATAGGTTCAATTCAAAAAAATTTTGTCACAAAATTGTACTTATCAAATTTCAGCATTTAACAAACCTTTTCTAATTTGATCATACCTACCTAATTTGTATTTTATATAGATAAAATTAAATAATTTATCAATTAAAACATGCAAGACTTATTTAGAAATAAATACAACAGTATGTTCTGTGCTTTATTTAGCTATAAACAAGTTTATTTTTATTATTTTGACAAAATTATGTATAATTCCCATAAGAAGCCATGTGTTTTGAACACCGTTAGCAGTACTACACCCATGCGGTTGATTATAAAAGCTCAATTAGTGTGCGTTTTTTGGGAGCGTATTTTGAGTATGCTTATTTGCCTCCTTATCTCTAGTCTTCATAGTTCTGAATTAAATCCAAACTGACACCTAAAAATAATTATTGTACGCTCCGTCAAACGTGAATTTTTCCAAACCCTACTTTAGAAGCCTATTATGTGGGCCATTCCATAGAATTTTTCTTTTTAGTTGGAATCAAATCTGAATGAAGCCAAAAAGAAATCGAAAACAAGAGACTTGGCAAATAAAGTTCAACTAATGAAAATAAAAAATAAAGCCACCGGTTCTAAATCTATACCAACAGCAGATCGTCTATACTTCAATATCACCTATGCAGAAAAAACTACACCTGTATTTGTTTCCAGTCAATGGAGTCTTGGAAGGGTCATTGATGCTATATCACAGGAAATGAGGCTTCAAAATAATAACCATAAAGCTACAGAGAAGAAATTGAAGTTGTTCAAAAAGAATGATCATACAGTAATTTCAAATAATTTTTCAATTAGTTTAAAGAGTCTTTTGGAAGATAACATTATCATTGATGGAGACAGTCTAGTTATTGAATATGTGGATAATAGTGATAACATTTAATTTTACATTCTAGTATTTCCAGTAACTCAGATTATTTGCGTACCATATTTATAATTTTTAATCTTTTTTAAATCATTAATGTAAATGCAAAAGTATGGAGAAAATCATAAATAAAAATTATACAATTTTCACATTTTTTTAGTTTTTGTATTTGTTTAAATATTTCTCAATATAAATAAATACATAATCAATTATCTTCTGGGGAATGGAAAATATTGCAACTTTCATAATATAAATAAAATTTTGAAAAACCAGTTTTTTTTTGTTTCAACATGGTGTATTTACAGAAGCGTTAATTTGTTTGTATTTGAAATGTTTGCATAATTGTGATAAAAGTTTATATTTTCACCTGGTGAGGTTATCATAATATGGACACAGTAAATTATTGAAATTATTTTTCAGTGGCGTAGGTATCGAATTTTTTTATCTTTTATGTCAAAAAGAGTTTTGAGTTTTTGTTATGAAATCGATTTTAAAGCCGAAAAATGCATGATTTTTTAATATTTTAAAATAAATGTCAATTTTTCTTCAAAAAGAAATTTTTTTGTGACGGAAAAAAGATTGACATTTTATCTTTCTTGACAGGTAACAAAATGTCATTTTTCCCGGATATTGACAAAAATTTTATTACTTTAAACGTTTCCCTAACAACGCAGGTCCAACGACGCTTGTTCAAAAATTAAAAGTATTTTTAACATATACTTCAGTTACTCTCTTTATGATCCACCCCGTATAAATAATATATAGTAAACATAATAACAACAATATATTTTATTATTCAATCAGTACATTACATTACCAAATTTAAAAATCTTACATAAATCAAAAGCCAACCCTGGCAAGCAGTAAATGCAGTGTAACCACGGATTTCGAATTCCAAGAAAAATATATGTTGCTCCTGCAACTAAAGATGCCATTGAGATACTATGACGATGCTAAAGTGTCCGCACCTTTGCATTACACTTTTACGTCATATATCAAACTCAAGATAGTGGAGCTAGTTAGTTTTGGTGAGAATAAATGCCATTTTTGTAAATAGCAGCTTTTAAATGGTATAAAATCATTTTCATTCCGTCAGTCTTCAAATATAAAAATATTGACTTAAAATAAATCAAAGTACGACTCAAGTCGCCATTTTCATTACACTTTTCCGTCACTCGAAGTGCATCCATAGATTCTTTCGTTCGTCCCACTAGTGTAGGAATGAACTACACCAATTGACACTAAACCTTTCGTTTGGCCCGGTGTAAAATCCACTATACCTTCCTGTCGGCGATGTGGCGTCCATTGGTGGATATTTTCTCCACCAGCTATTTAGCAAGAGTGACTTGCACTCGACATGTATATAAGAAATAGGGAGGAAGTAAACTAGGGTAAATAAGGTGGTGTAATTTACACTAGTGGACACTGCACCAACAGCGAACGAAAGAACATCATCTGTCACATCGCAAAATAGTATTTATATCGTCTCTACACACATACATTTGCCGCGTTTGAGAATCCACATCCGATGCATTTTTTACATCTCGAGCGTTTTTTTATCCACATCGGACACATCTACTACATCTACATCTGCGTTTGTTTATCCCAGATGTACCTGTTCAGATTACATTTTTTACATCTCGATTTGAAATGAGATGTGAATGAGATGTTCGTTCCATGCTAGAAAGTAAGTGTTCTGTGAAGCCTTGTTTGTCAATTTTTCCTTTGTTTATGCTAGCATGAATATAAAAGTGATTAGATTGTTTAATTTTTGTTAATATTTCAAATTTAAGTTGATTTGTAGTCTCAAAAGTCAAATTTAATAAGTATAAAGTTCTAACTTGCCATTGACATTTTATCACGTGACCAAATAAAGTCTAGAGCGTTTGTTTATTACATCTACATTCAGATCTAATTCTCTATCACGTGATAAAAAATTCACAACATCTCAGATGCATCCGATGTGGATTCTCAAACGCGGCATTTGATTTTCTTTTACTATACGGAGAATGGTCGCATTGCGCAGCTTTCTGAGTGCCTTTTAAAAGGAGATAGAAAACTCCGCCATTCTGAACCCTTATTACGTGTTGCCTACATCTTGGCGCAATATTTTTAATAGGTGCGTTTTAATCATCCGCTTCTGCTTCGGAATTGTCGGATTTCTTGTTTTAATCTGACAGGTTAAAATGATTGATGCAAAATTCTGAAATAAAAGGCAATTTTTTTAATTTCTTTTTTATTACAGTAAACGTCGCATCATATAATTTGTCTATTTAAACATGGAAATACTCAGACAAATATGAATTTACACCATTTAAATAATTATAAAACAAACCTATCAAAAATGTTTTCTGTAACAAAATCAGCATATATAGTGGTCAAGACCTTTATAAAAGTTTTGCGACTTTTAGTGTCTTACTATCAAGGCGAATTTGAGTGTGGATAAAATTTGCCATACGCTTATTGAGTCGACTAGTTAGGTTGATGAGTATTTCTTCATCCGATAAATGTTTTATTGATTTATTTGTACAGCACTTGTAGATATCAAATTATTATGCATCATCTGGGTACTGTGATAAATGAATTAAGCTTTCGAGCTTAAATTGAACTTACGTTTGGATTTGAAGATTTTTTGGGTAAGTTTTCTTGTTTGATGTCAATGGCATTGAATCAATTTTTGATATTGATGGCTGAGGCTCGCATATTTCATCGATATACAGTGTATTTCGGAGGGCCAACATTTTATTTACAATAACAATGATCATTTAAAAACTGAAAACAAAAAGAAATTTAAATACCAAACCAATTATTTAAACACTGAATCAAAAACAAGTTTGTAAATATTACCATTGGTGCCAAACGGTGCAAGATGCATTTTTCTTAAGACACTCATTTCAAATTGTTTGGTTATCCTTAATATTACGACCGCATATTTAATATGTGGTATAAATTGCATCACTACCAATATGCTTTATAGTTCGTTGCTGAAATCCATCTTCCAATCTGTTGAAAACAAGCTTAAAATTAGAAAGTATTGAAAAATAAATCTATATGAATCAAAATCCAATACACTTTCAACTGCAACAGCCATTTTAATTTTTCTAAGTTTGAAGTTTTGACGAGCTAACAACTGACATTTCGATACGAGTGCTATATCCCGTTAATTGGAGTGGTACTAAATTACCTTCCTCATGTTTTTCCATTTGAATTACCAGCCTCTGGTGAGGTCGGCGTTTAGCGTACCAACTCCATCAGATAATAGCTTATTTTTTCTTCGTTTCAAAAATACTAAAAAAGAACCACATTACTAATGTAATACAATTCCATAATTCCATCAACCTAAAATATTGTTACCATTCTTTTTCGATACCCTATATGTAGAGTCCCATTCATCACCCTACAATTTCATAATTATACATCCATTCATTATAAATAAAATACATCTTGTTGCCAGACGTTTTCGCTACCCGGTATATATTCTTATTTACACTGATATATTACGAAATGAATCGTAGCTGCATGAATATGAAAAGTAAACAAACTACAAGAGTTGTAGTCAGCGTACTAGCCAAGACCGCAAACTACAAGTTAACTCTTTAGTTATTGGCAGTCAATGTGTTAAAAAAATAGAAGTTATGAAAACAAAAACATTTTTTTCCTGTCGTGCTTCCTTTAGGTTTATTTATTAAAAAGATAATAAAACTCGAAACAATAAAGTAAACATTTTATATTCGACGTGTTTACAGGAAAATAAGCAACCACATAAAACTTATCCAAATTATACTACCGCGCTACTGGACTTTAATTATTTCTCAAATTATGATTATAAGCACCTGAACCACAAATTTACCTCATCTTAATTATTCAGAATTTGCCAGTTGTAGGTATATACCCGCATAAGAATATAACTGTAAGATTTAGTGTATAAAATGCAAGAAACAAAAAGTCAACATGCCACTTGTGTATTAAAAAGGCACATACTCGGCTTTTATATTTTCTCAAAAAATAACGATGATATATTTATTGTTCTGCCTTCCTTTAATTGTTCCGAGTGAAGCAATTTTTAAAGAGGCCCTTTATGATGCTATGACTGAAGAAGAATTGCATTTTTATTTTCAAACTGCTGACAGGGATAATATTCCAGAATATGAAATAGTTGAGTTGCCAATTGTACTTCCAATTGAGCAATCTATGAATGAAGATGGGAAAGACAATATAGAAGTATTTGATTATAGTTTCTACGCTTTTCAAAGGTTTGTATTGTTACTGTTTAATTCAATAATTCCAAAGTAGCTATTCAATTTTAAGAGGAACATAGTGCTTTATTCTCAAAAAAAAAAAACAGTAAAGGATTGAACGTTTAAATTTACAGTGATTGAGCGTATGCATTCAGTCAAAAAGAGTCACCAAATTCTAAAATGGATCGAAAATATTATACAGGGTGGCTCATATTGCGGACGTAAAATTAAATATTTTAAAAGAATTCCTACAACTAGTCAAATAGAAATTAAGAGCTGAAATTCACCTTTTTATAAGTGAGGGCTGGGTGTATGGGGTTTAAAAACCCTTTTTTAATACGATTTTAAACGATTTGCTTATCTGTATGACCATGGAAATCGTATTTAAATTAAAGTGTTTTCAAAACCCATACACCCAGCCATAACTAATAAAAAAGTAAACACCTCTGCTGAATTTCAGCTCTTAATTTCTATTTGACTAATTGTGGGAATTTTTAAAAAAGTATTTAATTTTACGTCCGCAATATGAGCCTCCCTGTATACATTTTCGGCCAATATTGAAATTTGGTAAGACTCCTTTTGACTGAATGTATAGGCTCAATGACTGTAAATAAAAACTTCTAATATTTATCATATTTTAAGCTTTTCTGGTGTTTTCGAAAATAAGGCACTATGTTTCTCTCTAATTGATTCAGAGATAACAGGAGATGTAACTGTAACTACAAACAAATATCGTGCTGTCGTGAATAAGACATATTCTAAGGGACACAGATGGATATAATATCCGCTGTTGTCATGCCAATTTTATTATTCTTGTTTTGATTACAAAATTATTTACATATCTTAAAGACGCTAAAATAATTCAATATATTTTATTGCAACTGAACTCAAAAAAAAAATTGAATCATTAGTTATATCAAACTTTACTAAATTAGATGCAATTGTGTAAAAAGAATGCAAGCCACAATTTGTCGTGAAGTGATTGTTTTAGCTCAAAACAGTCAAAACATTTGTTAAGAAGGATACTAGCCACATACAAATTATTTTACCTCTAATCCGAAACATGCAGCTAGAAAACAAATAAAGATATATTTCTATGTAACAAGGTTTTAAGCCTCATTTTTTTCAATTAAATCGTTCCAAAATGGTTTTAAATGTTTTTTAAATATTGGCCCCTATATGGGATAAACTATATGATTTATTCTATTTATCGTAATATTTATATTTCAATAATTTTTTATTTATATTCGACAGATTTAAAACAAATTTTAAACTCAATTTTCTCAAAACTTACTTAATGTGGCATGTAACCTTATTACGCTAAGGTCTTCAATTTCACTAAATTAGAAGTAATAATTTTCAATAAACTCCAAAACCTAGTTAGTTGTCTCTGACCTAGTTAATGTTAAGTTGGATATCAAGTATTTTGTACTAGATGAGGCAACATGGCTTGGCATTTTGTACGTTGATTATTATGGGCGTACAACTGCTTTCACATACATTCATTGATACACATTTTTGTAGTAGGGTCGTCAAATCCTTCAGTGTATCCCTCCCCATACTTCACACCACATGTCTATTCACTCCTGCTCTACAACTGGACCGAATCGACACAGGTTTCGATGCCTGCGTCACGAATATTATATTTTATCAATAAATGTATCTCTTGTTATCTCTGAATTGATTATTAGCCGTTTTTCATAAGATTTCCTTCAAAATCAAAGTTTGTTGTCGATGAGAAAGGGCACGCATTATATATGTTGCTGGTATTCTATGTAAAGCAACTTCCTTAGCTTCTTCTCTTCTATCCAATATTCAATTGAATTTTCTCTAATTTTTTGTAAAGTTTTCATCAGG
This sequence comes from Psylliodes chrysocephalus, assembly GCA_927349885.1. Lineage (NCBI taxonomy): Eukaryota > Metazoa > Arthropoda > Insecta > Coleoptera > Chrysomelidae > Psylliodes > Psylliodes chrysocephalus. Next base: position 34,008,716 of record OV651820.1, on the reverse strand, counting down.
CCATCCATTAAAGAGACGGAACGCCCAAGGGATTATATCTTGCTTTTGAATTTCAATATTCTCAATTGATTTCGCGGAGAATATTTGCCCAAATCGTCAAGTTCAATATAAATTTAAAATTCGTTATTGCATTTAAGAGACTACCTTCCTCGTACTTTGCTTCCGGAGCATGAGAAGTTTGCTTAAGTTCTTCCAAGGATTCCACCACTTCCGGCAAATTATTTAAGAGGGCTTTCACAGCAACATGTTTTGCCGAACATTTCGTCTGACTGCTTCCTTTTAAATTGGTTTTAACACATTTTTTCGTAGTATCCCATCGAGTAGTAGAGCCGACAAAAAGCAAAATACTTTTTGAATTAATCCAAATAGATTTATTGCTTCCGGGAATGATGAGGTAGAATGGACACAGACAAGATTTAAGGAGTGAGTCAAACACGGTACGAACTCCGCCAGCTCAATCCTTTCTGTAATCCTGGCTTGCACTCCGTTATAGGTGCCAGCCATATTTGATCCATTATCATAAGATTGGCCACGACATTGTCTGATATCTAAACCATCAACTGTCAACTTTTCCATTATCTGTTAACAAATGTGCTCTTCTGTCTTTCCAGCAACTTCTATAAAGTCAATGAAACTTTCTTTTATTTCACACACATCACCAGTTTTTTTACATAGCGAATGACCTGGCTCATTTGTTCTGTATGCGACACATCTGGAGTGTAATCGAACATTATTATATAGTATTTGGCTTCTTTGATGTCGTTTAGAATGCTATTTTTGACTGTATTTGCCATTATGTCAATAATTTAATTCTGTATTGTTTTTGACAAATATGATACTTGTCCCTTTTTTAGGTTTTCTAATTGAAACTTAAGAATTGAATTATGTTTCGAGAGAAGCAAAATTAAATTCAAGAAATTTCCTTGACCAGGCTGAGGACATTGTGTGATGAGATCGCTAGGGGTTTCGTGGGAACCACGAAAAGAAAGACAGTTTGTTGCTAGATATAATACAGCATCCATAACCATATGCAGGATCTGTCTCCATTTTTCTTTTTCGGTTTGAATTACTCGCTCAATGTCATAATCAATACCCTGACATGATTTAATTTGTTGAACTCGAGTTTGCCACTTAATCATACACTGTGCATTTGAGATGCCTCGTGCTCGGTTAATCTCCCATAAGCTTTTTTTCCAAATTAATAAATCCTGTAGTACATAATGCAGATGTACCGAAAGAGGAAGATTTCTGAAAAATCTTGCAGCATGCACAAAAAATTGCATTTTTGTTTTAGAATATACAAGATATTTTAAGCTTTTCGTCATTGGTCAATGTTTTGTACCACATAGCAGATGTTAAATGTCTACCATCGCGTTCAGTTGATTTAAATTCAATGTTTTCTGGATGACTTTCTGCTAATAACAAAGCTTGAGTAGTAAAGAAAGATCGTTGCTGGTCGGTCATTTTTTCAATGTCTGGCCAATTGCCCGGGTCTGTCAAATCAATTTCGGTTTTCCATTCATTCGAATCCGATTCAGATTCTTTGTATTCTGTCTCAATTCTTTCAAATTGTACTTGCACTCTCGCAGTTTGGCTAGACGATGCAGGTGATAAATTTTGATCATCAGGATCGTGCAAAGTGCAAGAAATATCCTCTAGTTGAACATATTAGCAAGCTGTGGCAGGTACTGACGAGCCACTGCCTCCGCTGAGCTACTTTTTCATCTTTTCCCCATATTGTTTTCCCTGAAGGACCTTTGGCCTTTTCTCTATATTCCGGATAGTTTTTTTCTTGATACGCTCATAATTTCAACCTATAAAACATAAATTTGATATGTTGAACACAGTGTGAAAAATATGTATTGTAATAACTTTGTAAACCTCATTCTTTGCAAAACTCAACGATACGCTTTTCGTTCCGCAAAATTGCATTCGGTGTACAATTTTCTTGACAAAATTCATATTTTTAATTTTTTTATTATTTTGATCTATACACGAAAATTAATTTTTTTTTCTCTTTCATTTGATATTTAGTGTGCATTGAAGAGTAACATTAACATGTTACTCTTCTTAATGTCGTCATTTTATAGTTTTTTTAAAATGGATTATGACAGGTAGTACAAAATGTGCCTAATATGCTTAACAAGTATTTAATTTTTTTTAAAATCACTCAACGTTTTGGGCAATTGAAAACTTATCCGATTATGGATTAAGCAGGTAATAAGACCCAATAAACACTTGACCTGTTTTGCACGATTTATGCGCATCTCGGGCGTCGCAACTCGAGCGGAATACTTAATTTTTCGCATTTCGAGCGTAAGGCTACAGGTAGATTAAACACCCTTCGCAACTCGGGCGTTCAAGGATCAGTATCAATATTATAGTAATATAATGAATGTCACCTTTTTAGTTTAACCTGAGAAAGTGCTTTCGGCTTAAACTTAAAATTATATACGGAGTGCCGTACAAGAGGAGCTTGCCAGTTTTTAAATATTATGTAAATTTCATAAAACAAGATTTTTTATTTATCTTTCTCTGCGAAAATAGTCTTTACATTACATTGTTATGACATTTGAAATTGTCGTTTTTATTGAAAAAAGTATAATTTAATTTTTATATAATAATTAGATTGATAAATAATAGTGTACCTACCTCGGCTAGCTATTTAATTTTTATTTTAATACATTTTTTATGTACAGCGTGTCTGTGTAAGTTGGCTACATATACAAAACTTTTTTTTTTATTAGTTTTATCAAAAAAAAACTAATCGAACCTTACAACATGTCTTACTATTTCGAGTGTACTTCGCAAGTCAGTTTTTCCGTTTTGTGACGAAATTTATTTTTAGTTTATTTATTTAAAACACTCTATTTTCAATTTATTTCAGACGTACTATTTAATTTATATAATACTAACAATTCTAATTTATTTCTTACACTTTAACTTTCCAATACAATGTTCTATATTAAAACTGTCTATAATCAACTGACCGCCGTCTTCACACACGCGATATTTATATCAAGCCAACTCTGTAACCAGAATAATCCCGATGGTCGGGAAAATTCCAATTCTGACTCAACGGCACACTCCGCCCGTTCTACCCGTTTCTCGAGCCTCGGCGATATTCCCAGAATATTCCATCGCCTCTAGCATGAATCGGCTGCCCAGACGTGAAGGCCGCGTGCTTAGACAGAGTCGGACTTAATAATTTCATGACAGTTTGTTAAGTCTTCCACGATGGCATTTATTTGTCGGTCGAGATTACTGTATTTTGTGGCTCTTTTATTTAACTATATATTAATATTATATTTAAACGTTGTTATGTAACTAAAAGTTAATCATTTTGTTAAATATATATAATATGTAAAAGATTATTGTATTTCAACCTTTTAACGTTTGGTTAATGATGTTAACCAAATATCTACGTTATTTTAATATTAATTATTCTAGTTTATTTTAACATTCTTTTTAAATGTTATTATGTAATTGTGGTTCAACCGAAAGTTGGATATTAAGATACATACTCGTTTAATATTAACGTTTCTTTAAATTACATAAAACTCGTAATAAAAACGTTATTGTATCGAAACACTTTGACGTTTTGTTTATATTTTACCTAACAATATTAATTATTCTACTTCATTGCAATCATATTTTTAAACATTTTCATTGATTATACTTAGAATATTAAGTTGGTTTATGTTTGTTATGTTGTAAATGGCCAAGGTTTGAAAAATTTCTCATTTGTAAGAAGAGAAAGATGATGGGTTAGGTTGTAGTCATTTTATTTTAAGTAATATAATTTTATTTTAGAGACAACCATATATTCTAAATAATTGGAAGTTTGCGTCTGTTGTTGGATACATTTCTGAAATATCAGTATGTTATATTTCTGATAGGTTTTAAATTATTATTTATAAAATATATGAAATATTACATTTACAGGATATTTTTACATTTTAGGAATGTTTTAGAAATGTTTCTGAGACGTTTCGTAATATTTATATATTATTTTATCATATTCATGATTTCCTTAAAATGGTCCGTATTCGAGAATTTTGACAAAAAGTGCAAAATTCGAATTTTAAAGAAAATTCTTCAAATAAAAGTTGCTTACAATGTAATTCTCTATAATTTTTGTTCCATACATTTCTCTAAAATAGATCGAATTCGGGAAATTTGAGGTAAAGTGCAAAATTCGAATTTTTCTCATTATTTTCACTTATAATACCACTATAGTGACCAAATTATTTCCGGAAATATTTTAGAAATCGCTAATAATATGATCCCGATATCATGCTCTATATTTTTTGTTCTACACATGATTTCTCTAAAATAAACCGTAATGGAAAAATCTTCAATTTTTTTACATCAACTAACTTTTCAATGCTCGCTATCTGTTAAAATCAAAGCTTGTTCTGCGATGTCATTCATTTCTCTTAAATTTTCGATAATTCATTACTATACCTGAATCAGAATCAGGGTACATAAACTATGGTCAAATTTCATATCCCGTCGACGCCCGAGTTGCGAACTCACAGGTGCACAATTTTGGAGGGCGCCCGAGTTGCGACGAATTCAGGTAGTTTTATATTACGCCTGAGTTGAGAAAGTACCGTTTTGCACAGATAGAATTCAAATAAATTTTGATTATCTATGAATTGATTTCAAAACTCTATTTAAAAATAAAAATATTTTACTGTTTGCCGCACTCTGAATTTGCCGCCCAAGGCACGGGGTCCGGCTTGTTTAAAGCAAAATGTTTATTAAGAAAGTTATTTATGATACAAAATAAAGCCTGAAACGTTCAAATCAAAAAAACAATTTTTCAATTTAGAATAATCATAGTACATTTTGCTTCTAATAATAAAATCACAATACCTACTTCTCTCTTCAAAAATTTTTATGTTTTATTCATTAATTAACATTGTGTACATCTGATCTAATATTTTTATATTCTATATTTATATAATCTTATTCTAGACCAGCAGAATTTTTTATAAAGAATAACTTTTCTCGTCGTAAACTTATTAACAATTTTTCTCCTCTTATGAAGTCAATCTGAGGACATACTGTATATTAAAACATAAAGCTGATTAAGGACAAAATTTACAAAAGGAAACCAATAATTAATTTATCATTGTTCAAAGAATTTTTGAACAACCTCGATTTCAGAATTTTTGAAATTTTAATGAGACACTTTTTGTTTAATTTTTGATAATTTTTGAAAATATCCTATATTCAGAGTACAACAAAAAAATATGTACATTTAATTATTTTTCATTATGACCTTCCTTCATGGGCCTACAACTCGGTAATTAAGGCTTTCACAAACAAGTTTCAAAACAGATGTAGGATTTCAGTGGCGACCTGTTTTTATTGAATTTCATTGTTTCAAGAAGTAGGGGGTCGAAGGGATGTGGATTGTGGAACCCTTCTGAAAACCTATAGAATTTAAACAATTTTAAACGCCACTATTGGTAACTACATACTAACATCTCATGTACATTTTCACAAAAATATGAAAAAATCACTTGACATACTGTAACATTTTTTTACTATCCATTTTTTAAATAAGCAAGATAGCTTAAATAGATTTATTTTCGACCGCAGATACTGTGGTTAAATTTACTGTACACTTTTTTAATATAATGTACATATTGCTTCTGCAGACCTATTAATTTAAAGCTGAAAAGGAACAGTGACCTTATTGCCTCTGATTTTAAAACATACCTACATGATGAAGCTGGCATTGTAACTTTGAAAAATGCTCCAAGAAATTGCCACTATTTACATAAAGACGACAAAACAGTTGCAGCGATCAGCATTTGTTCATCAAAAAATATTGTAAGTAGTAATTTTTCTTTTTATGAAACAGGTGAGATTATTTTGAAATTTTAATATACCAGTAGGTGACGCATAGCGCAAAATGCATTACAAAAAATGGGTAAGAATTTTATAGTTGTTAATATATAAGGGAGATGTGTCTGAAATGGTAATTTTTTTGGAGAACCATTTTAATTAATAATTGAAGAGTCCAAAGCAAAAACAATGAATATCATTAAAGAGCAGATATTATGTAAAAAGGTCATGGCCTCTATGTCCCCGCTTGGTCTGCATTTCTGTCTGTTTTTAGTGGCGTGTTGTGTTTTGTAATTAAGAGCTTTTCTCCTAACTTGTGATTTTTTGGCGGCACCTCGGGGGTTTTTAAAACTTTAAAAATTTTTTTCACGACTTGGCAATTTATCTGCCTTCTTGTTGGGTTGTGGGTGTAAGGAAAAAGAACGTGTTTTCGGTTGTTTTTGTAGGTTTAATGGTCCTGGTATTGGACTATTTGGATGGCGAGGTGGTACTAACGTTTCAGAACAAGAATGTGTGGTCGTCAGTTGCTTTTGAGTGCCTGATGGTCCAGTTACTGGTTTAGTATTTTTATTGATTTCAGTCTTTTTCGAGATAAGTTTCAGTCTTAAATCACTAAGGGGTAAATCGTCGTCATCAGAAAAGGAGTCTTGTTCTGCAGCTCTTCTTGAAAGCGTCGATGGTGCGAAGGCTTCATCAGCTATGGCATTCGGGTTAAATGGGAAAATTACTGTAGCTCTAAAACCACTTGTTATGTTCGCTAAATTCATGGATTTTTCCCAAACCGGTGTAAAGACATCAGAGAATCTGTCCTTATTTAAACGACGGTCTGGATGCTGGTCCCAATATGTTAGTAGCTAATCGTTCCAATAATGTTTAAACGATCGGAATACAGCCTTGCTGAGAGTGAGTCGTGTTACTAGGGAGGAACCGTAACTCAACATCAATTTCTTCGGCTTTGATTGCTATTGAAATGTCTAAAGTTTTACAAAGCAACCCGCGATAACTCCTGACGGCACAGGTTAAATAAATTAGTTATTGTTTTTATAATCTTAATTAAAACACGTGAAAATATATATGTTTTCTTTCATTTATTTTACATTTAACAATAAAATCGCTTTTTCCACTTTTATCTATCTTTGAACATAACGATTTCTATTAAAAGTATCTTCGAATATAAATTTTTCGAAGAGACTGTCATTCGAACAAACGTATTTTTGAGCTACGATTTTTCGAACAAATGTGTGCTTCGAACAAAATTTTTCGACCAACGTAATTGGAACAAAATTTCGCCAACCATATTAGAACAAGTGGTTTAGAATAGCCATGTTGGCACATCAGTACCGGGAAAATATCTAACTGGAAAGTCATATGTTAAACACATCAGAAATATTTGTAGATGAAAAATATAGTCTAAAACCACATATATTGGGTGTTACTGAGTAAAATAAAACAAATTACTTATGTAACTGTTTTTTGCTTATACTTTTTCCAAAAATATTCAAGGTGGCAAAGTTTAGATTCGTGCTCAGCGCCCTTAAAAATATTATACAGGGTGGCCACTTTTTTAATGGGATTGTATTAGTAATTTCCAAACCATACTAGTTAGAAAGTCGGTTAAATGGAGAAAAAGTTGCCTATCTCGAAGCATAATCTAGCGGTGAAAATTAATCGAAAATAGCAGGCCCGGCTCTTGAGATATTTCGATAAAAGGAAATTCGATCTTTTCGGTTTTTTGGTTATCGTTCATTTATTTTCAGAACTACTAAAAAATATTTTAAAGGTTTTTTATTTGATAGTAAATTTTCTTTGATTTGACGTTTTCATATTTTGCATCCAACGTTTCGTATTCTTCAGACCACCCTCAACTTATTTTTTTTTAAATATGGACCTGGATATTTTATAACATTATTTGAAATAACTTTTTGTCCTGCATCCAGCGGTGTATTACACAATGGCATTCAATGACGGTTTTTGGGTAATATGGACCGTAATCCAAATTTTATTTAATTTACTCTTGGTTTCAGCCATCTTTAGTTGAATCAACATGTCATGCTCATCGATAAAAAAATAAAATCAATTCTTACAAAATTTATGTAATTTTTCGAAAATTAAACAATTCATCAACAACAATAATAGTAATGTAGAAATTTTAAAACGCAATTAATGATAATAACAAAAAGAAATTCAGTTTTTGTTAGTCATAATCAAATTATTTAAAAATATCAATAAAATTAATTGAGTAATTGTTCAAAATGCCCGCCATCTTCTTCAATACATTTAGCAATTCTGATATTCATATTTTTTATGCTATTGCTTATTTCTTCTTCTTGGATATCTTCCAATGCATCTTCAATCTTTTCGCGGAGAATCTCAATTGTTGCATTTGGTGTATTATACACTTTATTTTTGAGACGTCCCCACAAATAAAAATCTAATGGATTCAGATCTGGTGATCTGGCAGGCCACGCCACTGGACCTCTTGTTCCAATCCATGAATTGGGAAATGATTCAAATAATCCGTGACCATTCTTGAATTGTGTGGACCACATCCATCTTGTTGGAACCAGATTTCGTTAAGACGATACTCTAAAGGAAGATCATCTAACATATCCTGCAGTATATCTAAATATTTTTCTACAGTAAGGTTTCCGTCAATAAAGTATGGTCCCAGTAATTTATTATTTAACAAACCGCACCACATATTCAAAGAGAAACGATATTGATGTCTCACTTCTTGGATTAGGTGAGGATTTTCCGTAGGATAAAAATGTTTATTTCTTCGATTGAGCATACCAGAATTTGTAAATGTTGTTTCGTCTCCCCAAATGATATTGTGTGCAAAGTTGTTATTAATTCTTACCTTTTGTTTAAACCAATTACAAAATCGCAATCTTCTTTCAGGATCATTACGATATAGTTTTTGTACAACTTGGTATTTGTAATCATGGTATCCGTGTCTCTTGATTATCTTATTAACAGCACTTTTTGATAAGTTACATTCACCTGCAATAGTCCTCGACCCAACTCCTGGATTTATTCGAATTTGAGCTAAGACATTAATATCGTTGACTGGCTCCTTTCTTCGAACATACGGAACTCTAGCTTTATCGAATGTATTATGTTCGAGAAGAGTTGTAGACAAACGCCGAAAAATTTTTATATTTGGTTGCATTTTGTCGGGATATAAATCCTCGTACCTTTGTTTTGCTCTGAACGAATTTCTGTTCAGTTTGATGTATAATTCGTACATATCTCGTCTTTCTTCTGCAGTGTATCTTACCATATTGAAGTTAAACTAGGTACCAAGAAACACACAAAAAACTTTTGAACAATGAGAAATTTTCGTAAAGCAATAAAGAACAACATAATAATAATGTGACAGTTCTTGTAATATGGATTGTTTTCACGGCCTACTATATTTTATAACAAGTAAGATGATATTAGTTTAAAATCATATCAATTGCTGTGCCAGTAATAAAATAATATTTTGCCTTCAAATTTGGTAGGTATGTATTGTCAAAAATAGAATCGAGAATATCTTTCAATCATTTACCTTATGAAAACATACTTTTTAATAGTCGAATAATTGAATAATTATTAATTCTCATTTATTTTTTCCTAATTATAATCACTTTATCTTCGAAGTATTATACACTGAAAAAATTAACGCTGATTATAAATTCAATACAGATGATCCGTACCAATAAAATTTGGATTACAGTCCATATTACCCAAAAACTGTCAGTGAATGCCATTGTGTAATACACCGCTAGATGCAGGATAAAAAGTTATTTCAAATAATGTTATAAAATACCCAGGCCCATATTTAAAAAAAAAAGTTGATGGTGGTCTGGAGAATACGAAACTTCAAATCAAAGAAAATTTACTATCAAATAAAAAACCTTTAAAATATTTTTTAGTAGTTCTGAAAATAAATGAACGATAACCAAAAAACCAAAATGATCGAATATCCTTTTATCGAAATATCTCAAGAACCGTGCCTGCTATTTTCGATTAATTTTCACTGCTAGATTATGCTTCGAGATACGCAACTTTTTCTCCATTTAACCGACTTTCTAACTAGTATGGTTTGGAAATTACTAATACAATCCCATTAAAAAAGTGGCCACCCTGTATAAGCTACCCAAAATTCTTCCCCATTTTTTGCAAGGTTTGTGTACTGTATGAAATTTAAAATGTATATTTTTTGCATTAAATATTTTGCTAATTTTCGTCATTCAAAAATAATGTGTGATTTTAGCAAGGATTAATTTTCTTAGAAAATACAACTTTAGAAGTTCAACCATTAAATGAAAGGTTGCAAAATATTCTTGATTTGAAAGCACCTCTCACGGAAACAATAGAAAATGAGGAAGATATAAAAATGCCACATCTTATAAAAAGAGCGACGTTTTTACCTCGTTATACACATCATGAAGCCTTTCCAATAACTGAAAATATTTGGGCAGATAATGAAGAGTTAAGACCTACTCAAAATCAACTTTTAGGTAAAATATTTTGTAAACTAGTACATTTTTACATATTCTTTTCTTTGACAATATGGTGTTCATGCACTTCTATATAGTTCTTGTTTTTTTCTTTCCTTTTTTCAATAATATGTTTTCGATTTATTTTTAATATATTTAAAATACAGAATATTTCATAATCAAATAATAATACTGATGTGATATCGAAAATATTTTTCAAATGGACTTTTGGCTATCATAATCATAATTTTTTAAACCTTCTTTAAAATCTAAGGCCAAGAAACCGGTGTCGGTCACTTGTATTTTGTACTCATTTTTTCCACAGTCTGTGCCATTTAAATTTCCGTTGTCAGAATTAACAATATCCCACCACATCTTTCTTGGTCTGAATAATTTTAATCTCTTATCGTTTTAATAACCAAAAAATCTTGGACGGTTAAACGGTTACGGTTGTGTATGAGGTATTAATACACTATGCCCTAAAATATCTATTGTGTCTCCTTCTCAAGGAAATGTAGTATTTGGAGTGGCTTCGAGTTAGGTAGATCGCCCTATTTTATTTGGTATGTGGATTTTGGAGTGATACACGTTGTCAGAATATGAATCAAGGTTTCGTCGTCTTTCTCACAGAATCTGCTGCCACCACATTCTACTAGTATTAGTTTACTAAGGTCTCATTTGAGTCGGGTATGCCCGGTAAGTATCCCTGTTACAATGCGTAGCCTGTTCTTGCTAAGATATCTATTCTAATTTTAGTCACCCAGAAATATCTTAGCTTGTCTTAGCCTCAAGAGATTGTTCCAATTATCGGTTCTTCCACTGCCCAATTCTTTTTTAGTCACTGCTCATGCCGCACAACGGTTCAGGTCACAAAAAGGGATTTTTGAGCCCCTTTCCTTGCAAGACTATCTGCAATCTCGTAATATTTTATTTTTTTATGTCCCAGTACTCAAATGACCGTAACTGTATTTTCCTTGCTTAGCTCATTAAGTTTTTCTAGGCATCTAGACATAATGATAATCTTTTGTCTACGATAGTTTCTCTCGATGTTGAACTGGATACACTTCTCAATGTCGTGAATTTCCGCCAGGAACATGCTTGGTTAGTAACTCAAATTTTCAGAGTACCTGGTTTTAGGCCCACACACTCCTATTCCAGTTCCTTCTGTGGTTTTGAAACCATCTGTACACCGCACTAAATTGCATGCCTTTCGGTTGCAAACACGATTTATTCTTGGCTCCATTCTTTCTCTCAGCCCATCAGCTTTGTGGTTTTAAAGTTTTTTTTTTAAACTGTCTTTCTTATCCCTGGGGTATATCCCAAATATCTAAATACCTTCGGTGCTGGTGCTAATACTCCAATCCTGGTCATTCTATATCTTGCCCTTTTTTGGCACGATATCTACCATTAAATATAGAGAGCTGAGGTTTAACACCATCAGTGATGATGCAAACAAAGGCTAGTCTTTGTACTTTTGAGATATTAACTCTCTTAGTAACTAAACTAGTTTTGTTACTCCAGGCAAGGGATGATTGGTGTCACTATTCCTGCATATACATGAATCGCAAAGTATTCGGGTTACATCCCCATCTTTTTCTCGCAATGTTCCTGGTTACTATTAAGGCTATTGTGGCCTTAAAGGTTACAGTTAAAATTCAACAGGTTTTTTTTAATTTTAGAAAATGATTTTAAATTTCAAAATCATAATGCTAATTTTTATGCTGAAGCTGCTAGTACCAAAGAAGTTAAACTTACTTTGGAAGTTGCATTATTTTTTGACGAAGCCGCATATAAAATTTTTGCACCTTTTTTTAAATATGATGACAAGAAATTACAAGATATGTTGCTGGCTTATATTAATGGTGTAAGTAGTAAATAAAAAAAAATTAACAAAAAAATTAAATAGTTTTTGAAATTCTAGGTTCAGGCATTATATCATCATCCCAGTTTAGGTACTTCTTTAGAATTGGTCTTGGTGAGGTTAGATTTGATGAAAAGGCAACCAAGAGATATGCCGCATTATGATGGAGAAAGGGGTAAATTACTAGATAGTTTTTGCGCTTACCAAGCGAAAATTAATCCAAAGGACGACAGTAATCCTGACCATTGGGATATGGGCCTATACGTTTCGGGGTAAGAAATAAATCAATTAAGAATTTCGATCTTTTATAATTTAATACAATCCTAGTAGCTACTTTTTTAATATTGGTTAATTGTTTGGAAAGTAGCGGCGCGAACGCATTCTAAGAAGATTTATATAAAAGGTCAAATAGCTGCCTTGTCCCTTTTCAAATCTGGTAAGAGTGAGTGTTAAGTATAAGTAACGTATTAGTGTATCCCCAGTTACGGCTATTAAGGTCGAATTCAATTACTCGCGTATAAGGGAAGATATTAGCTCCAACCCTCCTTCCTTTTTAAGGGAAAATTCTATCCCATTTATATATAGGACTTATAAGCAACGGAACCTTCTTGGAATCTTAGAATACTTCGTGTACTTTAACAAAATTCAGAATGGTAGCTGCTTCTGTTCTGAGTTTAAGAGAGGAAATATTGTAACGAAGGAAGTTCTATTGATTTTATAGTAGCGGAAATCTATCGCTTTATCTGTGAACATTGTTCATCAAGATCAAGACGGGTGCCGTATATATTCAGCAGCCGGAATACTAGTATTAATCTAGAAGCCCATTGCATGTAGTACTCCAGCTGGTCCCTGTTAGTACTTAATCATGTACCGATCTTTATATGAGGGAGTGGTTCAGTGTGACTGCGTGATATTTGGTTTATTGTTGTGATTAATGAGCCTGAGTCATGGGTTTGTTAAGTTAGAATAGCTTTATAAACTCGGACAAAATATTGAAGAAGGTTATTCCTCCCTGTTCACGTACAACAATCATACTATACCAGAGCATAATGAATGGAATCACGCGCTTAAAACTGCAGAATTTATCGGTATCACGTGCCAACTAGTCATAAATGCATGAAGCCAAAATGTATTACGCCAGTGGCGTATAAAAACTATTGGCAAATTAAATGCGGTAATAGTAAATAATATTAGATGAAAGTAGGTTGTAGTAATAATCATTTATGTTTATAATTTTGTTTTGTTTATTGTTAAAATATGTAAATATTATGCCAGTGGCGTAGAAACACTATTGGAAAATTAAATCGGGTATTATACTAGAACAAAATATTGAAGAAGGTGCGCCTTAAAACTGCAAAAGGTATCGTTATCATATCAAAATGCACTCTTCCAGTGTCGCAGAAATACTATATTGGCAAATTAAATGGGTATTTGTGAATATTACTATATGAATGTAGGTTGGTTATCTATTTTTGTTATAATAATTCATCTATGTTTATAATTGTATTTTGTTTATTATAAAAATATGTAAATTAAGCTTGGTATCACTTACTTGAATTCTAAATCTATGAAGTTTCGTAATCCATTGATTCTGCAGAACTATCACTGGAATCGTCTTTATCGTCGGAACTTAAAGTTATGACTAAAGGTTCAACTACCGTTTCGATCATATCGTCCAAGCGCCACATATTTTATTCCGTAATTACATGGGAAATAGCACTCTGCTAATCTTCAGGTTTTATACGTTCTATACCGGTTTTTAATAAACTTTGAACGTCGGCTATTTTAAAAGTTTTATTTTCTCGAGCTACAAACCCTTTCACTTGTGCCCAAATTAGTTCAATAGGATTGAATTCGCAGTGATAAGGGGGAAGTCTTAGTACCGTAATACCACGATCACGAGCCATTGTGTCGACAACATATTGAATATATTTATGGCGGTGTTTCTTTATTAGGTCAATTAATTCCACTTTAACCATCTCCTCAGTAAATGTTATTGCTTTATCCCGCAGCCAGGTTTGCATATCCGCTTTCCTATTGGACATTATCGGAATGCGTTCAACTCGTCGACTGTGATAAGAAGCGTTACCTAATACAATAACTGAATTTCGCTCTACACGCTGTAATACTTCAGTAAACCATTTTTCAAACCATTCCGCATTCATGTCCTCGTGGTAGTCTCCTGTTTTTTCGATATAAATACAAGAGCGCTATTTTCCAAAAATCCACTGTCACTTCCGATATGGGTAACAATTAGGCGCTGCCCTTTACCTGATGGTGCTTTCAAACCTATAGATAATCCCTCTATAAAAGCTTGGCGATGACTACTTACAGAAGTATCTTGCCATATCTTAGATACCCTGTGTCCAGCATTCACCCACGTTTCATCGAGATAGTATATCTTTTATTTAGCGGCTCTATACTCTTTAATATTTCGTAAATAACGCCGTCGCCAGGACACTATATCTGATCTCTCAATTAAAATTGATTTCCTACACCGTTTGACAAAACGAAATTTTAGGCTCTATAAAATTTTTCGTAAAGTTTCACGGCTCATTAATGGATTTTCTTCGTTTTCTCTTAATTTCGTAAAAACAACTTTAAGTGTTGGGGCTTTGTTTTCGAAAAAAAAAAAAAGAATGTACAGTTCTTCGAATGATTTGTTTTTGGTTATCGTCCAATTTCAACAATTTTCGACAACGGGTATGCCTTTTAGGGGCTTCTAAGGAGCCTTTTTTTGTCTTTTCGCGTACAATACGTTCAATTGTTGAAACAGATACTCCAGTTAAAAAAGAACTGCGGTTTACAGCTTCATTTGTAGGAAGTGTCTGTTTCAGCCCATCATACACTTTCCATATAATGTTCTTTTCATCCTTTGATAAGGACTTTCGCTGACGTAATTGGGCTTCACTTGGACCCGCCTCTGAATCCATTACTATTGTAACAATATAATTCTACTATTAAATTGTTTTTATTAAATTTATAAAGACACCAATATTTTACTATTTAATAAACTAACAAATACCTAATAAATAATTATTTGGTATTTGATACGCCGCCTATGCTGACTCTGTTACTTTCCGTCGGAATTTTCATTCATAGACAACAGTCTTGATCATGCATATGACTCACCTTCTCCAATATTTTGTTCAAGTATAGTTTTACTAGTATTTGGTTTTAACCGTAACAAATTTTACAAATGTTTTAATGTAATAAGAGGTTTTTCAATTTTAGTTTTTCAGAAATGGTTTGTTACCTTATTTTAAATTAAAATAAGTAAAAATGTATTATTTTCAGGTTGGACTTTTTTGCTTACGAAAAAGGTAAAAAAAGTGGTGTAACTATGGGTTTAGCGACAGTGGGAGGAGTTTGTCTGGATAAATATGCCTGCGTTATTGCTGAATTTGGTACAACAAATGTATTTGGAAAACCATATCCCAGTGCAGGGTTTACCAGTGTGTACATATTGGCTCATGAAATAGGACATAAGTAAATACGTTTTATACATTTTTTTATAAAATCCTCACATCAATAAACTGATATTTTCCAGTATTAAAAGCTTGTATGTTTTAGTTTGGGAATGCATCATGACAACAGTGGTAACAGTTGTCCAAAAGAAGGTTACATTATGTCTCCATCAAGAGGAACCAATGGCGAAACGCAATGGTCTAGCTGTAGTGCAGATGTCATGTCTAAACTTGGGTAAATATTATTTACTTATTCAAAAATTAGTGTCCGTAAAAAATATTGTTAAACACACATAGATTTACCATCAGACACAATTTATATTCAATTAATTTAGAAAGTTTGTACGTTTAACCGCAGTTTGTTGAGATGATAATAAATCAAATACGTGGATACATAACACCGAACTACAGATGTGAAGCTTTGTAATTTAAAAAATTTAAATGTTTTTATATCCGCAGTTCAACTAGTCATTAGGGTTTTAAAATTAAGCACACTCTTAGTTTGAGAGTCTCTGAAGTAAATTTCAATTCAACTGTGCATTTATTGGCAATCTTAAAATATTTCCAATTATTATCTGTCAGGATTCTACGAAAATTTTTCGAATAAATATTTTTTTCGTAAAGTAGGAACCTCATATTTGGGTATACTAATTTTTCGAAATATCATTTTGCAAAACTCTAAATTTTCGAAAAGTAAACTAATCGAGTTAAAATTTTATCAAAAACGAATCGTATATTTGAAAAATAAATAATTAAAAAAAATTTTTTAAACTGGAGTGGGTTCAATTTTTCTTTGCTGAAGTTGATTGAATAGGATGTCTACGTGGGGCATCACATGATGAAAAAAAGTCAGCCAAAAATTGAATATCGGACCATTTAATGTACGGCGAGTAGAGGCGGCTGCACTACAGACTGTGTTTTTTGGTGAATTGTTCTTCTATTTCATGCATACACTTAATGAGAGACGCTCTATTTTCGTATACAACATTAATGGTGCTTATATTAAATTTCCAACGGGTTGTAGCGCCGTGGGAGATCCTTCTCTTCACAATCTTGTTTAAGACTTCTACTCGATGGGGTGAATTATTAAAAAAGCCCAGAATTTCATGTAAATTCCCAAAAAATACACGTACTTGCGAATTTGCAGAAGCAGCTTTAGACATAATTAAATTTAACTAATGGGCATAGTGAGCAAAAGGATACTTTTTTTTTTTAATTAATGCTTGAACTCCTGCGTGTTGGCCGCTCATCACCGCGACTGCATCATAACTTTGTGCAATCAGTTTGTTCGGTAAATTTTGAATTAAAGGATCTATAACAGTTAAAATTGTTTCACTAAGTGTTTCTGCATCACATTTTTTAGGAATTAAGTAGTTCCAAAAACGTTCAATTGGCTCACCAGTTGATTTTTTGCAGCAACATCTGTTGTTTCGTCCGCCATGATCGCCAAAAATGGAGTATTATTAATTTCCTCAATTATTTGTTCATGACAGACATCCAACATACACTGTAACAGATCGTTCTGTATTTCTTTAGAGGTGCCTTTAAATACCGAAGAATTTTTTAGGCGGTCACTTAGAGTTGCATCTAATTCAGCTGTAAAATTTATGAGTCTACGAAATATCTCCGGATTATCGGAAGAATCACTCTCATCATGTCCCGGAAGAGTCGGTTTAAAAGCTCCACAAAACTTAATGCAATTAATAATTTTGGATAAAATATACCTATTCTTTAACACATTTTCATTATGTCTCTGTATATTTAACCAATAAGCAGAATCTAATTAAGCCATAATATTAGTTGTCCCTAGCAACGCAAATTTCATGCAATTATCAAAATGGCTTTTAGAGTTTTCGTGTTTCTTATCTTTAAACTTAAGTGTTCTAGATCGGTGACCCCTGTTTCCGTCCAAGCTCTATCGCCACCAAAAAGTAAACAGGAAAAACAGTACACAGCATTTTTTTGTTGCATGCACACATCCATTTGTTTTTTGAATAAATATCTCTATTAAATTTTCGTGTGTAACTGTTTCCTTTACTTGCACCAGTTTTTTGTATAATTATATCTTGTAATGTTTTACCTTTTGCTTTTAATTCCATCTTTTCTTCGTATGTATATTTAAAAAAATTCTTTGTTAATTAAATTGAAGACCACTTTCATAGTACACAGATAATTGTCAGCAATACACAAAAACACTTAAAAATATTAAAATTATTGTTTAAATCACCGGTTTGTTATAACCGTGGGCGCATGGGTAGCGGAGTGCCGCGCGGGTGTTTGAAAGAGCGCACAGAGCTCCATCATGTGGCCCAGATAAATAATAGTTCAGCGACAGCCTGTACAAGCGTGTGTGTCGGCAGGTAGGTAGGTTATTCCACTGGTCAAATTTACGTACACGGACGCCAGTGATGCCGGCGCTTCGCCAGCAGTTTTTTTTAATCATTAATACAATGCGAATATAATATTATACAATTTCTTTTTGGTAATACGAAATATTTGAGTTAGATTATGTATTTAGCATTTTTTGGGAGCTCTGCAGCACTGCAGCACTTATCTACCAGCCGCCACTGCATTCAGTTTCGTCCTATCTACCAAAAATAACATATAATTATTAAGAATGTTTGTCCAATCTCCATTTACTTATTAAGTTTAGTACAACTTAAAGGTATCAAATAAAATTAGGAAGCAGGAAGTTCTATCTGTCGGAGTTAGGGGATGTTTCGCGCGTCCTGTGGCGTAATAGAATCCAAAAGTCCCGGATACGAATCCTGGCGGAAACCAATTCTTTTTTGAATGATTTTCAATACATCCGCATGTCACAAAATTAATTCCTTTATAAATTTTATTATTATTGTCCTGTGTTTACATTTTTTTCAGATTCCTAAGGATAAACGTCCTAACTAACAAAAAACAAAGTTTAGGGCAACTATGCGATTTGCAAAGTATATGTATTGATTTATATTGCTTTAAGTTAACTTATGCCAAAATTTTATTTCTTTTGAACAATATTTACACAGTGAACAATATGATAACAGAAAATCGTTAATAACTCAAAACTTTCCTCAGGTCAGATAGGACGTGTCAGCTTAGCAGGACATAAATATAATTCAGATAAAATTTTCTATTTCAAAGCAAGTTAGCTCGATTTATTATTATTTATTTGAATGCTCATGAATGCCGTAATGGCATATGTTTATTGGTATTCGACATTGAGATATATCATAATTTTTGTTTTATTTTTAGATGGGCAAAATGTTTAGACGACCGCGGTAAAATCAAGATAAATGCAGATCATAATAAATTCATGGACACGCCTGGACAGAAATATACAGCAAAGACGCAATGCGAGCTCCTTTTGCGTGATAGAGATGCAACTGTTTTACCAACTCAGGATTTGTCGACAATATGTTACAATCTACATTGTAAAACTCCGCATAGGAGCGGCTATTATTTTGCCGGACCAGCACTTGATGGCACGAATTGTGGCAATGGAAAGGTATATTTTAATAAATAAAAATAAAATACCTACCTACTAGTATTTGAAAGATATGCTGTGTGCTAGAAATGAGTGTCAAAATATTTGTATTTCGAAAACTTGAGTTTTCTAGTTACATTTTTTAATGTTTATTTGTTTTTTGTTACCCGTCAGCATAAATAGAGATTATTATTAAACAAAAACTTAATAAACAAAAAATGAAAATAATTCCATACTCAACAGCTGTGACCAAGATATAGGTAAAATAAAAATAAAAACTAAAAGCTATGTGTCACAAATAATGCAAGAGAACGTTTCTCTCTGGGAAACAACTGGGTATTCATTTGGCTAATACCACAACAGGCACTGAATTATACTAAGGAGAACGACATTCTTGGACCGGTTTCGTCCTTGTTATTACTCGTCAGAAAGTAATAGATATTATCAGGGGCATACCAAGCCTTTGAATCAGGGAGGCACCATGAGTGCCAGCCTTTGATTTAGGGACCTGGGTTTGAGGTGACAGAGTTTTTAAAACAAGTTAAATTATAAGCTTTGTTCGCGGTAAGAATCCTGAACCGAATTATCACTAATAGTAACGATTTCGCAGGTGCAGTAGGTAAAAATAGTTCGTGGAACAAAAAGAACTGAACTATTGGTTCTATCCTGCGTTCGCGGTAAAATTATTATTGGTTTTGAACCGCTTGTGTTATACCTGGAACACCTATAATAGGGATTGCGCGCGCTGTAAAAATTCAGAATTGATATAGAATCGGGCATGCGCTCAAAGTATGAATTAGTAATTCTGAATCAGTTTAGGATTGTTACCGCGAACGAAGCTATTGTTACTAAAAATAATTATTAATTAACACAAAAAAAAGAATTCTTTTTTAAGAAAATCTCAAGAAATTAAAGTAGGAATGATTTGAAGATTCAGTACAAAAAATCGAAAATAAAGTCAACAATACACATAACCTTCTTGGTCTCTTTTTTGCGAATTTTTTGATCGTTTGATACTAGTTTTCTATGTATACTGATCATGAACCGCCCACTTAATCTTTCTTATGCCATTGTGGACCTCACCAGGTTTTACTTTCCTAAGGATGCTGAACGTCCTTTCAGTGAAAGCATTTGTGCACGAGAGTACCAAGCACATCATTATTCTCTTCTTAATTGCTGTGTAAAAGTCGATCTTAGCAAAATCGGATACGAAGTCAAGCTCTCCTTCATTCTTCAAAGGCCAAAACCGGTGCCACAATTATATATTAATAATTTTTGTAAATTACACCCTCATGTCCCCAAAGTGAAAACAAACCAAAGAAAAATTGAAAAAGCTGAGAATTAAAGAAAGAAAAAATGAGAGCATCGGCCGGGAGTCGAACCCATAACCTCCAACTTGAGCCGTCTATACTCTGCCAATTGAACTACCAACACACAAACATATTCATTTTAGAATTCGCAAATTTAAAGTCAATCATATTCCGATTTTCATCGGTACAAACAAATTCTCATCCAATCTCAGCTCCTTCATTTCTCCTAAAAGCTACCCTTTTGGCATCGATAATTTAAAATTGTACTAGATCATATTTCTAAGATCCTTCATTCGTTCAGCAGTATTAAGTTTTCCGAAAACTTATTTTTTCTTTCAATAATTCTCATTTTTTTCAATTTTTCTTTGGTTTGTTTTCACTTTGAGGATACGAGGGTGTAATTTTCATAATTTCGAAGGTGTAATTGGGGATTTTTCATGTTCATAATTTCCAAAAATTGCATTTAGGATCTAAACCGATTTTCTTCCAATTTTAATTCTGATGCTAAGTTTTTAATATAAAAGTTAGCTATTTCTGCTTCGGAAGAATTTAAGATGTCTACAGATAACTCTCTAACTTAGGTGGGGTGAAGATTATGTAGTTCAAAGGCCAACCCCTGCTTCTTGCTGAAACGCTCCTTCAAATATTTAATCTAGGGGAATGGTATTAAAATAGATATTTTGAAGTACTCTTCAGGTGTTGTTACTGGTGGTTTGATGCGGAATGACTGTATTGTTGCTAATCGGGGCACACGTATTTCTACTTACAATTTCATGGTGATTGTTCTCATTTTATTCATGATAGCTTCTTCCACTGTCTCCTTCGCTTCGTTCCATTTGCTGTGAACATTTAAACAAATCTATTGCAATCGCCATTAAATTTAGATTAGCTACGCAATTTCAGAAGCAATTTTGATCACTTTTTTAATTTGTTAAAATTATTTTTTATACAACCCCAAGGTTTTGAAATCGAGATTCAACGACATTAATACATTTTCAAGATTGTGGCGAATGAGAGGAGGGGTGCAATTACCTCCCTGTCCCCCCTTGGCTACACCTATGGATATTATCGATTCCAATCTCTAATAGAACCTGTAGATGCATAAAATTCACGATGAAATCTCTTGCTCATCAAAAATATAACCTTTTTTTAAAGTAGATAGGCGATTTTTTTTAGCAATAGCGATTAATAAAAAACGTATAAACATCAAAGAAAATCTTGAAAACCAAGTGCACATATACACAATTAAAATTTTGTCATTAATTTCCACTATTTTGAATTTATTTCTGAAATAATATTTCAACATTTTTCTTTTTATTTGACAGTAAAGTTTATATTCTTTTTAGTACTGTTACGGTGGTAGTTGCTTGAAAAAAGCTCTTCCAAAACCAATAAAAGTTATACCAGGAGGTTGGGGTCCATGGAAGGAGGAATCATGCAATTCGGGTTGTATCGAAAAATCTATGGGACACACTATCAAAAGAAGACAATGCAATAACCCGCCACCTGTTAATACAGACCAGGGATGTATGGGGTCTGGTGTAGAATTTGGTCTTTGTAATGACAAGAAGGTGAATAATGACATGACATTTTTGATAGTTTTATCATTAGAAAGAAAAATTATCTATAATATGTTGAGAGCATATATTTTCTCGACCTTTTCTTGATAATAAGTATGTTCCAATACACGCGAAACCGATAATATTATGGTACAAATCATGCGCTCTACGCCAAAAGTGTATACAGCGCATGATTTATACCGTAATATTATCGGTTTCGCCCTCATATAATTCAATTTGTGCAATTGTATCACAAAAAAGTGTATAATACGTAGATATTAGAATATACGAGGTACACTTGATGTAAGCTGTTATTATCACATTCTAATACCACTTGTACCTTTTTTTTGAAAACAACTGTACATTAGGTACCATTTCTAACTGGCGAATTATTGTTAAAGCCAGTGGATTTCGAAAAGTGAGCATAATATGCAGAATTTACACAAGCACTCTTCACAAAAGAACATTGTAAATTATTGAGCTCATTTTATGTCGATATGACGTAAATCACCTCGTCCAAAAATGGCACTCTATCATTCTTTAAAATGGTTTCCTTTCAAGCGATAAATAACAGTCTGTATATTTATTTGGTGGAATATGGCCAAAAATGGAAATCAAATTTAAAAAAAGACGATAGACTACTGAAAAGAAAT
The DNA here is from genome assembly GCA_927349885.1 of Psylliodes chrysocephalus. Lineage (NCBI taxonomy): Eukaryota > Metazoa > Arthropoda > Insecta > Coleoptera > Chrysomelidae > Psylliodes > Psylliodes chrysocephalus. The sequence goes on along the minus strand of OV651820.1, from coordinate 33,986,042 downwards.
GTACATATAACTTAAGAAGCAAGTTGCTATCCAGAGGAACATAATTTGGATTATACAAATCAATAGTGAGACATGTATCATTGGAACTGTAACTTGGACAATGCATAAGAGTGAACAAAGAATGCTTGCATTACAGGAAAGTCTGTGAAAAATTTCAAAAGGGAAAAGTGAACGATACATCGTTCATACATGAGAAAGAAGAACCAACAAGGAATTTCAGAGATCTATTTTATTCCGTCTTTCTTTTCTGTAAAATAAGTACCAAATTATAATGTGGTGTGTTGTTTTGAGAAATTTTGTTTTTCTTGTTTACCTGTTTAATGCCTATTCGAGTTTTTATAAAATAGACCACAATTTAATGATTTTCTTAACTGGCTGCTTTTTAGGTATGCAAACAAAAGAAACTCTCTTCAATTGATTATGCTTCAAGAAAATGTGCTGAATTTTCTAAAGTTCTTCCAGAATTAGATTCCAAGGGTTCTGGTCTGCAAGCACCTCACGAGGAAGGTTAGTAAAACAAAATAATTATTAGTACATTAAAAAAGAAAAATGTTTTTTTTCGCCTTTCCATTGTTGCGGTGTTTTGATAGATGTGGTTTTAAAGGGTTGCCGTGCGATCGCCTGAGGCCAACCCTGTTCTTTGGATTCTGCTCTGTTACAGTGCGAGCACTCTGCTGGGCACGGTCTTCTAGAAAGAAAATCGGCACTTGTGCTGCTTATTCCGACTCTATGTTCGATCTTAAAGTTGTACTCATTTGACGATTTGACCCTCCGGAATTCTGAACTGTATCAGCCTCTTGGTCGGTACGGATTTAGAATTTCCTTCCATATAGGTATTATTGGTAGAAGTGTTCAACGCATTTTACAACTGCCAGGAGTTCTCTTCTCGTTACGCAGTAATTTCGCTCTGGTTTCGAGAGCACTTTACTAAAATAACTTAGTACTCTTTCTTTTTCCTGAATCTGTGAAAGCACTCCTTAAATTTCCACAGAACAAATTCTTCCTCTGGTAGTGGGTAGCCTAGTATTGGCGCTGTTGATAAATGCTTCTTTAATGTTTCAAAGGCAGTTTGGCAGTCTTCATCCCAGCAGAATTATCTCGCTTCTTCGGTAGTATGTACAGAGCCCAAGAAAACTTCTTATTTGATGTTTATCAGTTGGTTGTGTTGTGGCCATTGTTTGATGGAAGCGACCCAGGTAATTAACTTTATTTTGGGGTTTAGTATCAGTTGGGCGGCTTGAGGTCTTCTAAAAACATCTTTAGTTCTTTAGATGTTCATCAAATGTCTTCCCCAAGACTATGATCTCGTTTAAATTTACTAGGTATGTTTTCTTGAATAACCCTCTCAATACATTTTCCATCAGTCGTTCAAATGTCGCGGGGACATTACATAGTCCAAATGGCATGGTATTGAATTGCCACAATGTAGCTCCGGTTGTAAAAACTGTCTTTTCTTTATCTAATGGGTCCATTTCCACCTGCCAATATACAGACTTCAAGTCTAAGGTAGAAAATAGTTTACTTCGGGCCAATGTGTCCAAGATATCATATCCCATATAACTGTCTTTCTTGGTAACATTGTTCAACTGACAGTAGTCCACACATAACCTCGTAATTCCATCCTTTTTCTGGACCAGGACTACCGGAGAGACACATGGGCTGGTAGAAGATTCTATCGCCCTGCCCTGTCTTCCTCCATTTTCCGAACAATCCCTTATCCCTTCAGCTTTCTTTCTCTTGGCCTTTGGTAATCTTCGAGCTGATTGACGAATTGGCCTAGCGTCAATTTTATGTTATACAACAAAAGTTAATTCTGTTTTTCCTTCTTTTGGTATAAAAATGTCACGATATCATCGAAGAAGTTATTTTTCTCTTCTCTAACTGATTCAGAAATGGACCAGCAACTGCAATCATTTGTTCGAATTTATCATTGAAATTATCAAAGTTGTTGTCTGACGAGTTATGTAAGTTACTGGTATACAGGTTGCAATATTCAATTGTCACGTTGGGCTCCAATTTGCAATATTTCATTGACACGTTGGGCTCCAATTTGCAATACTGATTGTTACCTTTTTGATAAATGTTAATTTCAAAACACTTATAGAGATTTTTACTATCTCAGTGAAATTTAATATCATACGTTACTTACCTTTAAAAATTAAAAAAATAAATGAGCACATCCTTTTCTCTGTCGTGAATTCGGCTTTTCAAATAGACAATTTTAAGGGTAGTAATCTTTCTAGGAAGTGTTGGGCACCAATAATTCTCTTTTTTATTTTTAAAAGCTAGTGAGAATTATAAATTCTAGCTTTATCAAAAAAAAGAAGTTAATAAAAATTATACAGAATTTAGTGAATGAAAGAGAATTTTTTGTGACCTTTAAAAAATAAAATTCAACATATATACTTATAAAAATTAATGATTTTATTTAAAAAAAAGAAACCTTTTCGAAAACAAATTATTCACAGTTATCAGGTATCAAATTGTGATTCGTACATAAATAATTCTAGTCACTAGTAATTACCACATTTTACTTTGTTAGCTAACCACTTCTAGATAGCCATAGGTAGTTGAGATTTCTGTCCCTCGGAAACCAACGCCTTTGTCGGTTAATCTTTCTTCTTATGAAGCTTCGAATTGTATCTGTCGCTTTTCCAATCAACTAACTTTTCACAAGAGATTTCTGCTCCTCGGGAACCAACGTTCAGATTACAGCGGTTGAATTATGGTTTTATGGCTTTATGACGTTATGGCTTTGTAGCTTATGTGGCTTATGGATTTATGGCTTATGACGTTATGGCTTATGACGTTATGGCTTATGACGTTATGGCTTATGGCTGATTCCATTCGTTTGCACTTTAACAGCCAATGCACCACCGATACAATCGAAAGGTAATAATAAAATGAAATTTACAAATCTAATTTGAGATCGTTTGGTTAGTGGTACTCCCACTTCAAGAAATTTCCCTTTCTTTAGAATATTGTGTGTTGGCGATAATTAAATTATACCGGATGGCACACATTTAAAATAACATTTTATAATTAGACTTTTAAAATGTTACAAGGTTCCGATTCTGGTCTCTTTCTTGATGGTACTTGAGTGATCATTAACGTTTATAAGACGTTTCTAGTATAACATCTTCTTCGATATCAGCGACAATAACAATGTGAATGAACTTTTCTGTACCGATGCCTAATTGAACCTGGATTTCCTCGTGGATGTTGGCACTTTCACCTATGGTTGTCCGCAGTCGCAACCTTCATGGTAAAAGTCTCTTGCGATTATTTATGGTTGTTGGTCGTATAATGGTTCTATGGTCATAGTTGTTCCAGTATCCACCAACAGTGTATATTTTTTACCATTTACTTCGCCATCTACGTATACATACACTATCATCGCGACATCTCACATCTCAAAGAGGCTATCAGTATAAGGTGGACGGGTAGCGAAATTAGAAATAGAATACTGGCAGCGGTGAAGGTCAAAGAACAGGGTTGGCCTAAGACATTTGAGGAGTTTCTTTAAAGCTAGTTATATAATACCAAAATGTAGACAGATACCACGAATAATTTTATTTTTTAGGTCGACTTTGGATGGCTTGTGCGATTTTCTGTAAAAGAGGCGATTCTGGTACTTTCTATACTCCCAGAATAGAACTTAATGATTTAGGGATATCTCCTTATTTTCCTGACGGAACATGGTGCAACAGGGAAAATGATGTCAATTATTACTGCTTACAACATCATTGTTTACCAGAGGTAAGTTATTAAAATCGTAGATGAAATATTTAGATAAAAATAAATGAAGAAATTATCTTTATTGAGTTTATAACTGAGAAACGTAAACAAAGACTGCTTTGTCAATTTAGAGATAAGTACGCATTATAAATAAATAGGTACATGATAAAAAAATTTACAAATAAACTAAATATGTTCGAAATAATCCCATATCCCGTGATAATACTCCGTTGAAGCCGATAGTATACAGTGCTTCTCAAAAGTCCCCTCTCCCCTCTTTTCTTTTGAACAGTGATACTTAGACTGATGAAATTTGGAGGGTAAAAATGAACTATTGTAAGTTTCTCTACTAGTGGTAACATGTGACATAATAGGCATCGATGACGTCACCAGGCAACTGAAATCAATAATATTAAATGGAACCTTATATCAAGTGACACCTCGTTTGAAAGGTATTAAGAATACCTATTCAATCATACATTTTTTTTTGGATTTACGATATTTTTGATGGTTAAAATAAGGTCCGATTTAATATTATTGGTTCCACTTGCCTGGTGACGTCACCGATGCTTGTTACGTCACCTGTTACCGCTAGTAGAGAAGCTTAGAATAGTTCATTTTCACCTTCCAAATTTCATCTGTCTAAGTATCACCGTTCAAAAGAAAAGAGGAGAGACGGGACTTTTGAAAAGCACTGTATAATCAATCCCCTCTTGAAGACAAGCTTTCAACAAAGTTTAGAATTAATTTCTTCAAATTTTCTACGCTAGATATATGTTTTTTAATACAGAAGATCCAGCATTGACAGCCAATACTTGATGTGTGAGATGATGCGTTATCATGATGAATATATGCTTCTCAAAAGTGGCAATTTAAATCTTCCACATTTAACAATAATGTTCCTAAATTAACGTTACTTTTATTAATAAATGTATTACTTTTTTTTGTTATTAACCTATAGTACCATATTTTCAGAACTTCAAAATTACAAAAACTTCTCATCACTTGATCGAAGATTTGTCGTTTTTGCAAAATGCTCGTCCTTGGTATTATATACCACAAGATATCAAAGATTATTTATCAGTGGATTCCTCCGGTCGCCCTTTGAAAACTACCTTGTCCGAAAATGGTGCTGCACCCCCAGATGAAGAGTGGGACGATCATGATTATATTGAAATTCCCTGGTTAAAAGAACGACATAAATCTGATGTAATTGATGACAGTTCCAATATCATGTGATTCTTTAAATAAGTTTATTTTCAAAAAATGTTAAAAATATAATTCCAAAATTTAATTGTATATTATTATTACCTGTCCCACGCACTTTCGTGTTTAATTTTTGATCACAAACAATAAAAATATCATTTATGAATATTTAGCATACTAAGTGCAGATGGAGTAACCATTTTCGCTGGTTGAATATCTACATACCTACTCAAAAGTCATCGGCATCAACTGCTACGGTTATTAGCCTCGTGTTCTGTGTAGGCTTTGTTAGTGTTTCCCAGCACCACTTTAGGAACAGCACTGTTAATTAGTACCCAACAGTGAATGGTCGAGTGGGGAATCCTATCAAGGCATCAGAATTAATTTTAAATAATTAAATTAAATGAAAAAATTACGGCCAACGGTGGGATTCGAACCTGGGACCCTTGGATCCGCAGGCAGAGACTCTACCACTGAGCCACCCACCCCGTCATACCTACTCTTAACCGCCAATTTTGTATTGCCAGCATACTTGTTTTAATAAAAACGTTTGGTTACGAAGAACCGTTAGGATTTTCCTTTAAACTGTTCTGTACGTAGTTCTATGTGTTAGATTTTATTAATTATTAAGTCAACAATACACGTCCAGCATTTTTCAATTTCTATATTTTTTTAATCATTTAAAATAAAACCTATGCTCCTCGGATTTTAACAGAATCCGTCCAGCATTTTTCAATTTATATAATTTTTTATATCATATAAAATAAAAGCTATGCTCCTCGGATTTCAACAATATCCGTCCAGCATTTTTCACCCTACTAGTCACGTAATGCTTACTACCTGCCATCGCGTGGTTAAAAAACAAGTCATCTAGTAGGTCTCGGGCAGTTAATATATCATTTAGGCAACAAAACAAAGGAAAAACCAAAAACAAAAGAATCACTTGCTAACACCGCCCATCCAGTACAGTACAACTTACCGATTTTTTCTATTATTATGAATACTCAGATTCCTCATACCATTTACCAGACCACATTTATAAAACATAAAGCTTTCACGATCTAACAATTATACTATATTTAATATTTCAAAAATTTGTGCTAAGCAGACAAAAGTAAAAGCAATAAGTTCAGAGATACTTCTCAGATATTTGGCAGACCTATACTTAACTTCTTTAATCGCAAAAATAAAAGCTTTAAAATAAGGTTCAGAGGTACTCCTTTTCAAATATTTAACTGATCTGTACTTAACTTTTTTTACTCACAAAAGCAAAAGCTTTAAATGGAAGTTCAGAGGTACTCCTCAGATATTTAATTGACCTGTACTTCACTTATTTAACTTTGTTACTAAATAAAAACAATAGAAAAGTTCAGAGGTACTCCTCAGGGATTAATCTAACCTGTACTTGACTTTCTGGTAACATGAAAACAACATTAAGTTGAGAGGTACTCCTCAGGGATTAACCTCACCTGTAGAATGGTAGAATTAACAGTTAATCGTCCATTCTGTCAAATGTCAACAGTTAATAAATTAATTATTGTTACAACATACCTTTCAACTTGCCCAGTAGCGCCCCTGCAATAATTTAATGACGCTTAATATTATTTACATATAAGAATTTTTTTATCGATAAACTTTGTTCCACGTTAATTATAATACGTGCCGGCGTACTAAATATCGTTTTATAATTCTCTAATGTTTTAGTCATTTCTGCTCTGGTTAACGTTTTTTTTTGAAAAGTGTATAGAATTACATATTTCGTAAAAGCATTGACGATAAATAAAGCGTGTTTAAAACCATCTGTGGTTATTTGATATTTTAAACAATGGATCAACACAATCAATACGAATTGTTCAGATATAATTTCCCAAATTTTTTTCTCTTCTCTTTGCCGACAAACGGTACGTGTGATAATTAATGATTTGGTCACTAGATAGCTTTATTTTTAACTCATTGGTATTTATTGTTGAAGCATGGTATAAAAAATAAAAGGTAGGATATCAACAGTGTCAAAAATAGGACGGCTACGCGCATTACGTCACGTGTAGTTTGTATAGGCGCGAAATTAAAAATACTGACGAAGTAAGGAAAATATATGCTATTTATAGAAATTTATTGAATATTAAAGGATAATAGTTCAGGAATTACATGAAATATCTGTGATAGTTAAGGAAAGAACTAAGAAGGAAAATAAATGCAAATATACATACATAAAAGAAATATTTATTTAAATAACGGTTTTTTTTTCGTGTTTCTTTTTAATGATTTATTTTTGATATACAAATTCGAACGGAGGTTCTTAATTTTGAAGAACATTCGACATCTAAAGAATATTTTATATAACCAGGATAATGAGAAGGGTATCTTCGCAACTAGAAACTTCTCAACTGGGGACCCTGGGTATCGCCGGAAATTTTTACCTGATTAGGATTCGCAACTGGTGTGACTCATTTATCTGCATTATTGAATATACTTAACTACCTATTTTATGAAAAAGATGGGATTTATATATAAGATAACAAAAATTTGTTTTTAAAAAATATTTTTCATACAATATAATGCATAGCATAAAAATAATGTACCAGATACAAATAACTGCTACATGGTGGGTGTACACAGGGTGTACCAATAAAAACTCCCAGGCCAGATATTTTGGTAATAGAGATATTTTAATTCTGTAAAAGCCAGTTCATAGAGCGCTAAGATAGTCTCAATTTAAAATATATATTAATTTTAAATAGGTCAAGATGGCGCTGTTCTCAATATTATTTTTTTGATGGGAGGATCTTTCTTATATAGCGCATACTGTAAAAAATGCATTTTTAAGTAGATTTTGTTCTATAAATTAATTCAATAAATCTAGCCATTTTTGATATATAGAGTGGGTCACCTGAAAACAGTTTCATTCTGTTTTTCGGCATTAATCATTGGATTTTAAGAAAATGCTAAAACAGGTCGATTTTTATTCCAAATTGAACACATTTTCACAATGCAGACATCTGTCTTGTGTCAACTTCCTCCCTTCTACTTCTCCAACCCCTTAATTTTAAATAAGGAATGTATCATGTACGGCACATCATTGAAAAGGTAATTTTGTGGGGAAATTATAAATATGATTGTATAATGCGATACTTTTAATTTTAGCGCCCTCTATCGGGATAAAAAAAACCTCTAACGTATTATAAAGTGTGACACTTTATTTGAAAGCTAATTTAATTACTAATACAATGCACCACATATCATTAATATAAATATTTCTATATTGCACTTGCAACAAAATAAAGTTAGCAATAATTTTTAAAATAATGCATGACTAATTTTCAAACTATTGCAATATGGAGGATATTTATATTAATGTTATGTAGCGCATTGAATTAGTAATTAAATTTGCTTTCAAATAAGGTGTCACACTTTATAATACGTAGTTTTTTATCCCGATAGAGGGAGGTACAATTAAAAGCATCGCAATGAACAATCATATTTTTAAATTTCCCATAAAATTACCTTTTTAATGATGTACTCTATAATACGTTATAGTTTTTTTCCGCTAGAAGGCGATAAAATTAAAGTAATGCAGTGTACAGAAATATTTCTGAATTCCCCATTAAATTACCTTTTCAATGATGTGCCATGCATGGTACATTATCTATTTACGAGCGAAAAATCAAGTCACATACTCTTCACTTAACATAAAATCTGATCGTAAGGAAATACTTTTTTATTTTGTATAAACAGCATAACACAGTAACGAAATTTGATCAAATTTGCCGACAAATAAATATTCGGACAAACTTGAATTTTATAGCTTAAATCGACCTTTAATACGAGGTAACGTCACCTTTTGCGGTAATAACGGCTTGAATGCGTCGTGGCATGGAATCTACTAAAGTCTTACAATATTCGGGGATGAAAGAGTTCCAAATTTGTGAAATTTTTTCCTTTAATGCAGGACCTGTACGCTGAGGATCGTTACGCAAAGACTTCTTCATCTGATACCATAAAATCTGACAAGAAAATCTAGAAATTTACACCATTTTCTCACGCAAGCCGTTTGTCATATGCTTAGAAAAAGTAATTCTAAAACGATAAATCAAAAGGCTTGAGAATCGAACATGGAGCATATTATTTATCTAAAAAAGAACTGACAAAAAAAATTATAAATAAATATTTATGCAAAGTTATTATTATTTATTGTTCGGTGATTATTCGTATAGTAAATTTTAATATGAATTTGGTGCTGAATTAACAATATGTTTATTTTATAGAAAAATTTATATATTCTTTCAAAGGGCTATTAAATATAAACTTTAAAATACCTGTTAAGGGTCGATCTTTTAACCTCTGAGTAAAGTTACATGTAGGTTTACTTGACAGATTAACAAACATTATTCCTATAGTTTAATCAGCAAGTAGTTACTTTCAACTTTACTCAGAGGTGAGAAGACTTGGCCCTATTAACAGATTCGTTGCAAAGATATGTTGGTCCATTTTTGAATTTTTATAAAATTAATGTATGTATTAAATAAAAATGCAGCTACTAAACATAAAAAAGTAGATATCCTCGAATTTAATGATGTCAATCAAGTATTCTATGGAATAGACACTTCGAAACCATTTTAAATTGCATTTATGATATTAAAGCAATCAAGAATGTCATGAGATAAATCTTTTAACAGATCAAAATTATTTTCTTGAAGTCGATTAGAAAATGTTGATGTTCCTATGACATTATGTGACATTATTTCAAATTATACAAGTTATTAGATTAAATAATTATTGTACGTTATTTTTTTGGTTAAAATTATAGTTACAGGTTGTTGTGTTCATTACATTAGTTATTTTTCTTCAAATTAAATAATTGGTAAGTACTATGATACACATTTATTTAGTTAATCAAATGAAATATTCGAATTTTTACAATCATTTAAAAGGGCGTTAAGTTAATAAACATTTAAAAGGTAGTCGTTGAATAGTCCGGCCACGAGACAACTCTTATAATAAAATTAATATAAAATAACTTTGAGAATCGATATTTAGATGATTTAGGGTGATATTTAGGTTTTGATATTTAGGTTTTTAGTTTAATTTTTTTTATATGGCGAATTAAAAATAATTCCAAGTATATGCCAAACGGCTTGTGTGGTTTTTTATAGATTTTCTTGTCAGCATTTTGTTAAATACATTTTGTATAAATAATATGATGACCATGTCCAATACTCAAGCCTTCTTATATATAGCCTTAGAATCACTTTTTCTAAGCATATGACAAAAGGCTTGTGTGGGAAAATGGTGGAAATTTATAAACTTTTTTTGTCAGTTTTTTGTTAAATAAATTATATATAATTAATATGATGACAATGTCCGACACTCAAGCCTTTTGTTATATAGTCTTAGAATCACTTTTTCTAAGCATATGTCAAACGGCTAGCGTGGGAAAATGGTGGCATTTTCCATACAATTTTCCTGCAACTTTCCGACGCAAGCCTTCGTTTCGTCCACATCCAATACTCATGCCAATTTTAGTATTACGTCTAACACATTAAAAACATTCTATGGTTAAAAAGGCTTGCATGAAAAAATAACTAAAAATCAAAAAAAATTTGCGGTAATTTTTCCGACTCTAAAATGCACTTATCCATTCGCGCCATTCAAGCCAATATGTTTTTCGTGCTAGTGACGATGTATGTATTCATACTTTCGACGGGCTTGTGTGGAAAAATCAGTTAAAATATCGATTTTTCTTTACAAGATTACGCCCTTATTTCAACCCTTTAGCCACTTGCAAACATTAAAGCCTTTGGTTTTCCGAAGCCTAGTTCTATTAATTAATCATATAGTGAAAACGGCTTGCGTGGAAAAATGAGCAAAAAACACCTTTTATTTCTGTTAAGGAAAATCGAATTTTCCATATATATGTTATCCCCAGGGGCCATTCGTAAATTTCCTTTCATTCTACTCAAAATCGATGTACCTTTCAACCCTCTTCGAGGCTGGTATGCGAAAATGGGGCACCTAAATCAGTCAATATCTGACGGTCTATCACTAATGACTTTTCCTTCGCCTATAAGGAATGTGTGTAACAGAACATTATTAATTTTTGTGTATTAAAACGAAAAATTACAAACTTACTTTATAAAAACTGTAACCAGACTTATGCAAGCATTGTCTACAACATTCTCTAGAGACATTTAATTTTGCCTCATGATTCCATTGGGCTTGTATTTGTCGTAGAGTAGCCCTTCTGTTGCTTTCGCAAATCTTTACCAGAACACGTTGTTCTCTTTCTGTGATAGTACGCGGTCGGCCTGGACTTTTACCACGAACGCTAACACTAGCTGTCTCTCCATATTTTTTAATAATATCCCCGATCGTTGATTTTGTAATATTTAAATCATTCGAAATTTTTTGCATTGATTTACCTCTGTGGTACTGAGAAATTATAATTTCTCGTAGTTTTTTGTTTGTCGCAACTCCACGCGCCATTGTCTTAAAAATGTTTATTTGACGGATAAACCTTTAACTGACAGCTATTGACCAAAGCACACTAGATTTATCAGTAAATGCATGCATATTACTGATTTCAAAGCCAATAAAGATTAGCGTCCGAATATTTATTTGTCGGCAAATTTGATCAAATTCTGTAACTTTGTTATGTAGTTTATACAAAATAAAAAAGTATTTTCTTACGATCAGATTTTATGTTAAGTAAAGAGTATGTGACTTGATTTTTCACTCAGGAAAATCGAAAAAAAAAAATGTTTAAAATAAACATAAATATATTTTCATAATTTTCTTACGTCGTCCGAACATATAGTTGTAAGGGCTCGTAAAATTAAGGTGTTGGTAAAGTGTTAGGGAAGGGGTTGACACATGACAGATGTGTGTATTGTCAAAATGTTTTTAATTTGGATTAAAAAGTGACCTGTTTTAGCATTTTCTTAAAATCCAATGATTAATGCTGAAAAACATGATGAAACTGTTTTGAGTAACCCACTCTGTATATCAAAAATGGCTAGGCAGGTCGGACAGAGTCTTAAAAGTGGGTATCAGACTTCCATCTTGATATACTTTCTATTCATACTCTTCAACATTAGGAAGCTGCATCTGCGGCTTTAAAGAGCTTAGCCAAATATTTAGCTGGTAAAAACATCTTAAACAATGTAGTCTTAGGGCGTCTTCAGTCGGTGGCAATTTAGCAATGGTTTTTGAACGGGCCATTAATCCCCTCAAAATGTTAATGGAAATAACATTGGCAGTTTTTGAATAAATTTTTATGAAAAATTTTCAAATATTAGAGAATATGATTTCAGAGTACTGATCAATGCCAAAACCATCCAAAAGGTGATGGTGTTCCAAGGTAGGTTTTCCAACAGGTTCTTTTCCAAATGCCAGACAATTGGCTGGTTGTATCACAACCAGTCAGAGAATGAAAAGCAAGCAATTTTTAAGGTTTTCATCCAAATTTAAATCATGTACTGGTAGAAATCGTGTTGTCTCCTCGCCCTGTTCTGAACCATATACCTATCTTTAGTCAAAAACTTCTTAAAATAAATTAATGAGACTAGAACACCTGTATCGTTGAATGCCTCGAATATTTGGCTGACAATATGTGCAATAAGATACGAGTATCAACTTCTTCATGATTTGAATTTAAGAAATCGTCTTTTGATGGTTCAAAATGTGTTCCATATTTATTGATATTCGCGAATCCACCACTAGTTACAAATTGAATATGCTTTTGCTGAATGGAATTTTGAAGAAATTGTTCTGATAGAAAATTTGTTAAACGCACGTCTTTTGTTAAATATCGAATGAATAAACAAGTTCCACTGTTGCGAAAGTGGAATATTGGGTAGGTCAATTTCTATATCAATTGAATTCTGGGATCCTCTCTTTTGACGTGTTGTATTTTTGATAGAATGTTCTTTATAATGATCAAATACCACATCTATCCTTTGATCATTACATTTATTTCTAAAAATAATGTTTACAATAAATATATTAACATATTCTTTAAATGATATGCAGCTTTTGGCTTTATTTTGACATCATTTTTGTATTTGCTTCTTGCAACAACAAATCCGTAATTAAAATTTTGAACGAAAACTTATAACTTACCCAAATATATTCAGCTGCATCAGGATGAATGTAGATATAACAAAGACGCAAAAATATGTTTATTTCTTCCCAATTTATTAGGTACTTTAATATATAACACATAAACTTATTAATTCTTTAGTAAAAACAGATAATATGACACATTGCCCATTGGCACCTAAGAAGTTTTATAATAAAAAAAAAGGAAAAATCCTACCATATCAATAATGTGATACATCAACTGGCACGTAGAGAGAAACAGAGCTATGCTACGTTTGAAGGCGAAGAGAAAGATAGAAAGTCGATGAAATTGGCGGTGAGAATTAAATTACAGCGTAAACCTATGATATTTCTCACCGTTTATTGTTACATCTTTGTTATTTCAAAATATTTCAAAAGCAAAAAATATGGTTCTGTTACCTTGTCAACACATAAGCAAAAATTTTATAAACAATTTTTTTTTTTTCATTCAAGCCTTCCTTTTTTGTTAAATGAGTGGTATATTTAAAAAGGACGACTTTTTAACCAAATTTTTGAAGTGCTGAAACTGAGATATTTACGTTTATATTTTTTTCGGCTGTAAGGACTAATGCAAATGATTTTTTTTAAATAGGTATCAACAATTACTCCCTACAAAGATTTTATTGTGCATTGAGCCAAAAAATTAGTATTTTTTCTTTATTCGGAGGTATCAATATTTGGATTTTTGATGATAGTGCCCTAATGCACAGTCTAATTTTGTATTACCTCCGGAATAAGGGTTACCTTATCGTGACCTTTCATCACTGAAAAATTCGGCTTGTGACAAAAGAGTGGGAGGTAAATCGTTTTCTAGAGCGAATATTTCAATACATACACTTATATTAATAGGTAATAAATAATACAAGAAAATACTTTATAAATGTTTATTAATAGAGAAAAAACAATAAAACTCTTATATTTAAGGATTAATTCATGAAATTGCGATGTTCACATTGGATGATAGACTTGACAATTTATACACCATTGTATTCCCGTTATTCCTCTTAAAATCAAATTACTTACCAAATCAGTTTAAATGTATAAAAAACCTCATAAAATTCGCTTATTTTATTCGGGAGTCACCCGGCTTAAAGCGAATATCTAGGTTAACTCTTAATTTTCGAAAGCACTTATTCAGATTACAATTTTCCGAATTCCAAAAAATAAGCTTTGATAAATATAGGCAATTTTTTTTAATTTGAAAATATTTCAAAACCTGTTAATACTATTAAAGTGGATGAAAAATGCAATAAATATATTCTACGATTTTAATAACCAGTTATTTCCGATTAAATCACTCACAATGTTACAACATACAATATGACCCATTTGAAAGCGGGCCACCCTCATACATTTTTTATTTAAAGAGAACGATTTTGACATATTTTTTTTTTAAAATGTGGAGTCAAGCGGCGTCTAGTTTTTTTTAAACCAAAGCCTACTAGATCACATTCAGATGCTGAAAAATCCAGAATCCGTATTAGCGATTTTTTTAGAAAAAATTCGCGTACGCCACTGGAATCGGCGTCCTTTGAAATATATATGTACCAAGTTTCATGAAAAAATATTCAACATTAACGATTCTATGATTAAATTACTGTCAAGTGTTGTTTATTATGCATTAACAGAAGCTTTTTATCTAGAAACCCATGCGATAACAAAAATTAGTAAATAGGACTTGGTTAAAAAAAACTGGACGCCCCTTGGCTCCAAAATATATCTTTCTCCCCGTCACATTTGAAAAAAAAATTCGTCAAAATCGCTACATAAATAAAAAATTTATGAGGGTGGCTTGCTTTCAAATGGATCACTCGGTATATATGCTGTTCACAACCGAAAACTATCCACAATGAATTTGATTAAATCGATAATCATGTCTGGTGATTCATTGAACAGTTAAGCAAAAGGAGTAAGTTATGTAATTGGTTGTTTAATGTATCAAGTAAAAATATAAAAAAAATTAATGCGGTGTTAATTAGTGATGACGTAAAAATAAGCCATGTCAAGTTGTTTATAGACTAAGGGCCGATCTTTTCACATCTGAGTAAAGTTACATGTAGGTTTACTTGACAGATAAACAATAGCCCTATAGTGTAATGAGCAAATAGTTACTTTTAAGTTTACTCGGAGGTGAAAAACTGACACTAAATATCTAATTATAATTTCATTTAAGTGATAAGCGAATTTAGGTATTTTTAAGTCAAATAATCGGAACCGACACAGAAAACGAATGTTCGCAGTCAGCCCTAAACAATATACATAATTAAAAAACTCAAAACAATTGTCAAAATCAATGCCAGAATGGTTTGTTTTTGTTTGGCTCACTATAGTTAAATAGCGAAATAATAGACAATAATTTAATGCCAAGAATGTGTGAAGAATGCTAACAGAGGTGCCATCTTATATAATTGCAATATATGCCCAGCACTGAAAAAAAAAAAACACCTTTCCCACAACTTCTAAAAATTTGTCTAAACTTTAGCCCAATGACATACGACAGCATTCTTAACACATTAAATTACTGTCTATTATTTAGGTATTCAACTATAACGTCACACTAATATGCCGCAAATCACTGTCAAATTATTCTTTCAAATTTAAATGGAAAACGTCACGCTCTGTATTTTGTTTCCTGATATAATCTAATGAATATAACTTAAAATAGGGATTATAAATTACCGCATGAGTGAGTGCACTCAATATTTTGTTTGATAAACAACTTATTTTGTGTTTCGTGCTATATTCGATAATCACGATTCCACCCATTGTATCGTATATGACAATATTTAATTAATATCCAAGGATAAATGACTGAATTTCAAATGAAATTCGTGCATTTTAAAAGGATGATAAAAAATTACATTAGGTATGTAAAAATAATTATTCTAACATTAATTATTTCGATCTACAAGAAACGTTTTAACTGTTATTTTGTAAGCTATTTTAAGTATTTACAGCTTTAAAGACAAATTTTGTCAAAATACCATTGTAAAAATTTAGCTTATTTATAAAATACAGCTTAAAATTAGAATATCACCGAAGGGAATGAGCAATGAGTAGACACTTTTTATTGAATCGAATTCTAAAATATGTATATACAATTTACTTTGAATTAAATGAATATTTTCCTGCTGGTAACCCTGCTCATTTGAATAAAAAACGCAACACGCAGTATTAGTATTTGAGATTTTTATTTCAACTTAAAAAGAAATGACTAAAAAACCGATTTTCAAGGCGCAATTCAGTTGTAAGTTTACTGCTACATCCTGCAAGAAGACAATATTACAACACAGACAACATCAATGTTCTATGAATATATTAAGAACGTTCTCTTTGTTCTTTTTAGTATGTCGTTTTTAGAATGTTCTTAGAACATGCCTAGAATATACTTTCAATGTATACTGTAAAGTATATACTGAGTTGGTACGTTCTTTAAAAGTATATTCTAAAAATTATATCCTGAGTACGTGCCTTAAAAGTATATTCTAAAAAGTAGATACTGAGCACGTGCTTTAACAGGACATTCTTGGAAGTCATAAACCCAGCATGGACCTCAGAATATTTTGAAAACGATCTAAATGGTATTAATGTATCTAGTATATGCTAAACTTAAATACTTAGCATATACTTAGAACGTACTATCAAAGGAAATTAAGATACTTATCGCATATTGTACACATACTTGGATACATTCTCAGTATTTGCATAGCATTTATAAACAACGTCCCGTAACATAATATATTCTGAGAATGTTTTAAATGCAAATAAAGTATATTCTCAGCATATCCATGTTCTTAAAAAGTATATACTAAGAATGTATAATTGTTAACTCGGAATATTTGTCTGTGTGTTTAATTTTACAAGGTGCAAGTTTGTCAGAATGCATTCGTTATTAGTGACGTAATTTGTGTTTCAATTTGTGATGACTTTCAACAAAAATAAAACGTTTTGTAGTTGAAATTGACAAGTTTCTAGGCATTAAAGAATAACCACATTTTAAATTCTCCTTCAAAAAGGCGGCGACCACATCCAAAACATGTAACCGAAATTTTCAATTCTGACTACATTCATGATGTCATTTCCGATAAGATATATATAAGAAGAAACAACAAGTTGCCAAAATACATGAAAATTTAACGCCAAAGATCATTGTATACAGTGTTAACCAAAATAGGATTTAAATGGAAGAAAGATGATCCCCTACGGGGTCTTGTGGAACTTTTTTTGTCTAGTATTGCTTCCATAAAATAGAAATGACATTTTTACTTGAGGTAATGCATATACTTTAGCATGATACTAAAAAAAGAAGGTATGAATGGTATGATATAGCGTGACGTACTGTGGTACAGGGGCAGCGCTTTTAATAGGCAATGATTTATACAGAAAGTGTGTTTACATTGTTATTTTTTGACTCCTATTGCAATTTCTGCAAATTTGTTAATTTTAGCAAAAACAACTGTCTCGACTGTTTTAAGTTTTCAAAGGTTGATAGTTTTATTTAAAGGTTACATAAATGATCTTACATTAATTTGTAAAATATTTAGCCCTTTTGACTAAAAAGGTCTGTAATAAGATAAAAATCCATTTAATATGTATGATGTTCGAATACCACCGTTGGCCGGAATTTTTTCATTTAATTTAATTATTTAAAATTAATTCTGATGCCTTGGTAGGATTCCCCACTCGACCATTCACTGTTGGGTACTAATTAACAGTGCTGTTCCTAAAGTGGCGCTGGGAAACAGTAACAAAGCCTACACAGAACACGAGGCTAATAACCGTAGCCGTTGATGCCGATGACACAAAAAAATAATATGTAACAATTTAAACTAGAGAAAATTTTCTACAATTTATGTGTTTACCTTTTTTTTTTGTAAAATGAATACCAAATGAATAGTAAAATGATTAGCGCAAGAGCGAACCAAAGTCTACTATTCAGTATATCTATGCCAAATTTGAACAATAATTGGTTGTGATTAAAAACTGTAATAAAAAAGTGAAGATTTCCACAATTTAATTTTCTGAATTAGTTTTAGTATAAATTAAAAAATTTTTGACTAAAAACTGTGTTTTAAGGAGTATTTTTTTTTTTTTATTAATTTGATAAAATAAATTTTCTATTTTTTATTTAATCGCATTCAAAATTTGCATACGCCCTTAAAATTATATTTAAAAACAACCATTGTTTTACATTTTTTGATTTATTTTAATTTGATGTCGCTTTTGCAAAAAAAATTATGTTTTCATTTTTCGCAAAGACGAAGCCAAGGAGAATGCGAAAATTTCGTAATAGTAAAGTGCATATCATGATATTTACTATTACCAAATTTTCGCAAATTTTAAATGCGATTTATTCAAATTATTAATGAAAAACTACTTAAAACGCAGTTTTTAGTGAAAAGTGAAAATTCTTTTAATTTTTACTAAAACAAATGCAGAAAATCAAATTACTAAAATCTTTACCTTTTCATTACAGTTTTTAATCATAAACAATTGTTCAATTTGGAAGAGATATACTCAGTAGTAAACTTTGGGGCGTTTTTACGTTAAAACTATTCATTTTACAAGAGTTAACTACATAAATTGTAGGAAATTTTCTCTAGTAGGTAATATTTTCAAAATACTGTTTTTGGGCGCAATTTTACCAATATGTCGACGCGAGCGGCAAAGATACGAGGCCGCAAGGTGGAAATTCGAAAACAACACGTCGAAATCTATAAAAATGCCAATTTTTTAAATATATTGGATTTTAACACCGAGTCTTATTTACAGGTCTAAAAAATGAATTGTCTTCCTCCGAAGCCCTAAAAGAGACAAAAGTACCCCAGTCAACTGTATACAAAATTTTACAGGAAAGGGCACCATCTAGAAAGGTGCGAAAAGATTCTGAATAATTTTATTGAACATGTGTTTGGTAATTTTAAAAATTATCTTTAACTTTTGAACAAATAACACTCAACCTAAGCTGGCTCTGATCTGCATGTTGGCGAATTGAAGAGGTTGCCAGACACTTGCGCTTTCTAGATTATCTTGCAATGGACTATACTTTAGGCTGCTGTGCACGTGATTACTGCATCTCTTTGATTAAAATTAGTTTTTTGTATGGAACACATTTTTGTCAGTCATATCTCAAACGTTGTTCATTCATTATCTAGATTTCATCAAGTTTAATATTATCGACTGAATGTGGCTGTTATGAGTGAGGCCGGATTTTCACTTAGGGAAATAGTTAAACTTGTAATAATTGGAGACGCAAGTGGATAAAAGTGTCATGTCACCATAAGAAAATGGTTTTTATATATACAGGGTATTAGTATATTCGACAGACAATGCTCTACCACAGACAGCTCTCATTAATTGTTGAACCATTAAAAAAGCTTAGTTACCAAGATACAGGATGTTAAAGACTTTAAATAAAAATTCAAAATTTGCCATAAATCAAAGACGTCTTTAAATATGTTTTTTTTCGGATTTGATCTACCAATATCTTGTCAAATACACGAAGTATTAAAAATTTGGCATGTGCTTACTGAATTGGAATTTAGAAATATTGAGTCGTTACAAATTATCTAAGTACATACATACTTTTGTTTAGAAGCAAATTTTGATTTTAGCTCCATAAAAGATTTTTACTTTTTAATTGAAAATGAACAGAGAATTAAAAAATAAAAAAAGGTTGTCCCAGAGGCGTAAAAAAGGGAGAAAAAGTTGTCACTAACTACTTTGATAGCGCGCCACTGGTAAAAATTTTCAAAGCTTAAGGCCCGATTGTACAAAGCAAGCTAAAACCTAGGTTCAGGTGAACTCGGTAAATGGTTGAACTTACCTTAAAAATTGGTACGAATTGTACATACCCCGCTCAACGTCGGTTTAGATAAACTTCATTGTTCAGGTTTGCCAGATTTCAATTTTACTAAATACGTATGGTATCTTTGTTTCTCTTATTAGAAAATAAAGGAGTTATATAAAATGCCATTTTTGGCATTTCTGCTCTAAAATTATTTTTAGAGGTTATACGTAGTTTTTCCTCGTGACGTGACTGATAATATGGAAAATATGAATGTGCAATCAAAAAGAACGCCAAACTTCATGTATGACGAAGAAGGTTTACTAGTGAAACTAACGAAAAAATATAAAGACATTTTAGAAAATAAAAAAACGGATGTGAATGTAACGCGCAAGAAGAATGAGTGCTGGATAAAAATTGAAAATGAATTTAATTCACAAATTTTTGTACAAATTCAGTATTGTTCCACTTAATAAAATGATTGTCCCTTGGTCTATATATTTGTAGTTGCCTTTTTGGTTGTTGTAAGTTATTTAATAATTCTAAAAAAATCCTCATCTTCAAACATTTCATCTAGTTTTATGAAACAACTTATATTAATTAGGAATTCGGTAATTCGTATTTGTCTTGTTTTCTATTGATCTACCTATTGTACGGTTTGTGTACGGGACCAACTGAAAAAATATTTTTTTGTAGTGTGTTACCAACTAACTAAATTCAAAAATAGGTCTGAACTCGGTTTAAGCGCGGAAACATGACCGCTTTGTTGAACCTATAAATGAACGCAGTTTATGCTCTGAACTAGTATTGTACATCACCCAGAACCAGGTTCATGCTAAACCGAGGTTCAACTCGCATTGTACAATCGGGTCTAAAGAGCATATTGGTCACAAAATTTGAAAAAAAATATTTAAAGGCGTTTTTGATTTATTGTTGGTTATTATGCAAAAATAATATTCGTTCTATTTGTTTAGTCTATAATTTTACATTTACACCCACTGTTTTTTTTGCTAAATGTCTATGTTAAAAGAATTGTTTACAGAAAGACCCGAAATAATTAGGCATTCCAACGACCTGTCCAAATGACTACCAGTGGGTAATGACAGTTTAGATATGGCAACCCTGTTGTCATGCTGTCATTAACAGGGTCAATGATACATATATGGTTATATAGATTGCTCAAAGCTGGTCGTTTACGAGCGGCCATATTGCCTGGCAAATATTTATTAATTTGAAACGGTTTAGCAAAAATGTGTTTTAAAACCAATTTTTAGCCTTTAGATATTAAAAAACATAATTTCTTACATTTTTACTTCAAGGCATAAGCTTATGTTTATTTTGAAAAATATGGATGATCAATCTATGTAACTATCTATTTCATTGACCTTGTCAAATCACCAGGCCTACAGGGTTGCCATAATTTTGTCATATAATAACCCGTCAAAACCCACTGGTAGCCATTCAGTTTGGAATGCCTAATTACAAACTAAAAATAAGGAACGAGTTGTCAAGTGTTTCTCCTGAATTGTTAAATAATGTAAGATCTCTTCATACTCAACCCATTTACCGAAACTGACGCTTGTACATTTAAATAATCCGCCGAGTAACTATCAACATTACAATTGCATTTTAGAATATTTTATAATACCTATAACTCAATAAAATAATTAATTTCTTTTTAAACTCTTATTTTATTTTCACTTTTTCGTTGAATAAGCCTCTATACCACCATATATTTTAAAAACTCAACATATTCAATAATAATTATCGCCTATTCTTATATTTATTAAAATGTAGATATCTGTATTTTTCCATAATAATTGCTCTCATTCGAAAAATTGTATTTGATGAAAAACCCTATGAATATTTCGAATCTGAACAACGGCTTTCGAATAAACTACCTCAATCAATCCCTAAAAATACATCTTTCATGTTGATATATATCACAGTTCACTAACAAATAACTCAGGCGAAAGTGGGATTCAAAGAAAGTTTAGAAAAGCTTAATATTAATCGTAACATATACGAGACGTCTCGTATTCTCAAGTGTTCGTTGCTTGACCGCAGCATGGTAACCTTTGCCGTAGAGGTTTTATGTATGAATAGGTGTCTTCCCCGGTTTTGTAAAACAGCTGCAACAAATAAAATTATTAGTAAAACATGACAACAAAATTTAATAACAGTTTGTCAGAGTCAGCTGTTTGATATGGCCGGCCCTAAACTCGTCTCCGAGCCGGTACTAACACATAATCCAACCCTTAATTGATATGAATGTTTATTGAGGTATTTTAATCCCACAGCTAAACTCGCCCTCGATCAAGGGATTATAATTTCTAAGAATTTGAGGATTTGCTATAAATATTTATTTTAAAGCCACTCAAAAACAGATCACCGATCAAAAGATTTTACCTTTGCAGAATTTGTGAGGGTAAACTTAACTAGATTTAGGCACTATTGTGATGTTTGTTTATTTTAAACAACAGTTTATTTATTAATAATTTATTTAAACACTTATTTATTTTATAACACTATGATAATTTATATATATTTCGAATCTCTTTAAACTGTTCACTATTTATCTTCACTGTCCATATATCTAATGACTTTCGTTGATCCTTCACCAATATTATTTTTATACAAATAAGTGATCCAGAATGCTCCTCCACCAAAACATCTCATATCCGGAATAGACCAGAAATATTATCACGATGACTCAGGAATTTTCGCGAAAGTGCCTCCGCCATAGTCGTCACATATGTTTGGTCTTAAGGAGTTTAATTATGTATAATAATCGGACAAGTTGAGCCTCAAAGGCCAAATAAGACAACAGAGTCCATTCTTCTTCGTAACTGGATCACATAATCTTCACCAGCTACATCTTCTCCAGGTCGGCATCCAAACTCGAGGTCTAAGGTAGAAAATAGTTTACTTCCGGCCAATGTGTCCAAGGTATCGTCGATTCGAGGAAGAGGATAACTGTCTCTCTTGGTTACATTTTTCAACTGACGGTAATCCACACAGAACCTCGTAGTTCCATCCTTTTTCTAGACCAGGACTACCGGAAAGACCCATGGGCTGGTAGAAGGTTCTATCACCCTGTCTTCCTTCATTTCCTGAACAATCCTTTCAGCTTCCTCTCTCTTGGCCTTTGGTAATCTTCGAGGTGATTGACGAATCGACCTGGCGTCACCAGTGTCAATTTTGTGTTTTACAACAGAAGTTCTTCCTGTTTTTCCTCCTTTTGGTACAAAATTGTCACGATATCGTCGAAGAAATTCTTTTATTTTCTTTTTCTCTAATTGATTCAGAGCTTGACCAGCAACTGCAATCATTTGCTCAAATTTGTCATTGGAATTATCAGAAGTTGTTGTCTGACGAATTATGGAAGTTACTGGTACACAAGTTCCGATTCTGGTCTCTTTCTTGATGGTAATCGGGTGATCATTAACGTTTATAAGACGAACTGGAATCTCTTTAGCAGTCGTGACCAACCCCTTTCCAATCAGAATTCCTCGTCCAACCTCTTCATCGTGGTTCCAAGGTTCCATCATTACAGGTGTTACTTCTTCCATAGTTTCTTGAAGCCGTGCTATTATAACGGTTTCACTTCTTCCAGGCTCCACCGTATCCTCCTGTACAGCAACTGGCACGGTACTGTCCCCATATGGATGTAGGAATATCTCTTCGACACCAACTTTGATCACTCTGTTCTTAAAGTCTAACTGGAAACCATGTAAGTTCATTACATTCATTCCAAGTATATAACATCTTCTTCGATATCAGCGACAATAACAGTATGAGTGAACTTTTCTGTACCAATTCCCAATTGAACCTGGATTTCGCCATGGATGTTGGCACTTTCACCTGTGGCAGTCCGCAGTCGCAATCTTGTTGGTAGAAGTTTCTTACGGTTATTTATAGTTGTTGGTCGTATAATAGTCCTAGTTGCTCCAGTATCCACTAACAGTGTACACTTTTTACCATTTACTTCGCCGTCTACGTATACACTATCAAAGAGGCTATTAGTATAAGAGGGTCTTTGGAACTGTTTCGGGTCGAAGCTGCCCCCTCTAGGCCGACTCGCTCTAGTTTTCCTGCGGCGTGTTGTCTTGATTCGTTGTGACCCTTGGACGTTTGCATGAACTGCATACATGTCCTAGTTCCCCACAATTCCAGCACCTGATAGTCTTCGTCTTTATCTTTCTGTCAGTAAGGCTCTTCATCATATTCACCAGTTGATCGAGTTTACCTTCCTCTTCTTCTTCTTTTACAGTCCTTACTTTACTGTATCCACCAGAAGCCTGTGTAGCTGCCTCATATTCAAGGGCAGTGGACAAGACATCGACCAATGTTTTGTGACAGGTTAGACGAAGTGTTTTTTTCATCTCGTGGTCACGAAGTCCATCAACAAATGCCAAACATTCCATCATGTTTTCTGGAGCTGATGGGTAGGCAAATCATATTTAGTCTCTTTTTGAGTTGCTCAAAATCATCTGTCTCTTCCACGGGTATAGTCTGAAGGACATCCAAAGCGTCTCCTCGAAAGGCGATGGTCAAATTTATTGCCTTCTCTCGTTCAGACCACTCGTTTGCTCTGGCAGCTGTTTCGAACTGCTTAAGGTAGTTCGTTCAAGACATCTTCCCGTCAAAAGTTGGGGCTTTAACACGAGGAGAGTTTACAGCTCCTTCCAATTTCAACTTCGACTCCACCTCATGGCACTTAATTTCAACGTCCTTGGCAGGGTCTGAATGTTCCAGTTCTTCTATCTTCTTTTCCATTTCTTTTATTTTCTCCTCAACGGAAGTCATCTTATTTTCCACATCAGCAGAGATTTCATTTTTTAAAGAAGACATATCAGAAGAAACTTTAGTTTCTAAAGAAGTGATTTCGTTTTTCACGGAAAACATATCAGAAGACACCTTTTCTTCTAAGGAAGAAATATTGGACAAAAATGTATTTTCCATAGAAGACATTTTATTTTCCAAGTCGGAAGAAATTTCGGATTCTAAAGAAGATATGTCAGAAGACACCTTTTCTTCTAAGGAAGAAATATCTGAAGAAACTTTGCTTTCTAAGGAGGAAATGTCTGAAGAAACTTTACTTTCTAATGAGGAAATGTTAGAAGAAATATCGGTTTTCATAGAAGACATAGAAGAAATTGAAGAAATTATAGCAGACGCATCATCCGAAAATAGAAAAATTTCCGGTTCCAAACCTTAATTTTTTAGTGCTTTTTTGAGTCGTTCTGCCAGCTCTGATTTTAAGTCACACAGTTTTTTAGCCATTATTGTCCACTATTTATTTACACTATCCCAATTCTGACACCAATGTGATGTTTGTTTATTTATTAATAATTTATTTAAACATTTATTTTATAACACTATTATTCTAATTTATATATATTTCGAATGACTTTAAATCGTTCACTATTTATATTCACTACTGTCTATCTACTAATGACCCCGCTTGGTCCTCCACCAATATTTATATACAAATTTAAAAGTTTGGCGAAGGTGCTAGAAAGTTCACCTATTCTCATCAATACACTAGAACCATTATCCTGTTTTTTCTCGAATAGTCATCGAAAGCTCCTCCGCCATAGACGTCACATATGTTTGGTCTTAAGGGGTTTAATTATGTATGATAATCGGTTGAGCCTCAAAGGCCAAATAAGACAGAGAGGGACTTGGAGGATTAGAGCATGACTGAATAATGAAATGGCTCACATTACAATATTTAGTTGATAAAGAATTTTTACTTTAAATACCTTTGTAGGCCAATCTTGACCAGTGTCTTTTCGATCCTTTGCTTCGTCCCTCTGTTTCTGTTCAAGAGATTGCTTGGCCGCCGTCGCTCTGTCAATTTCATTGAATTTCAGACCCGCTGTTACCTCTTTCCAAAGTCGACGGGATTCGTTCTCTTCTTGCTGACTGATTGGCTTCACTTGCTTTTTTATTATATTTAATTGGTTTACGTCTATCTGTTCCTCAGTCTCCTGAAAAATTAAGGCACAAAATGAGCGCTCCATTTATTTATTTATTTATTTACGGGTTAGAAACAGTTTATAATAAATTCCATAAGAAATATAAAACATTTGAAAATTATGAATTGAATCGCAAATCGAAATCCTAAGTCAGAATTATCTGAAATAATTTGAAAATTCGGAACCAAATCTCAAAAATCCCCCTACAAATTATCAAGACCATCTCCGAACCCCAAAGGTGAAAACAAATACTATTTGAAAAAAGCCTGTCGTCACCGGGATATTTGACCTCATTAAAACGAGTTAAAAATTTAATACAATAAAGTAAAAACAAATATAAATAAAAAGAAAATATATAAACAAAATAAAACTAAATAAAATAAAAATATCAACAATATAAACATAAAGATTTTTATAGTTCGTTTAAAAGCAGGAATATAGTTCAATATCAATATTATTTTAGTGTTTGTTAGAGAGATGTAAAATTCTGGATATTGTTAGATTTTGTCAGTGGTTAGTGTGATAAAAAGAAATTTTCCGTTGTAGCTTCTCAATGTGATTAATTTAAGCAAAATAAATGGGGGGCCAAATAGAGCAGCAGTATTTTAAATTAGACCAAAGTCGAGTAAATGTAGAAAATTGTCTACTGTTTCGTTCAGCAAATCCCAACATTTTAAAGCACTACAAAATCAGTTAGGTAGAAAGAACTGGAAAAAGTTTATAGACGAAATCCAACAAGTTACATGGACGAACACACCAAGAGTAAGAAAATGAACAACTAGAAAAAACTACCCTGTCGAGATAATAGAACTGGTAGCAGAAAAAAGAAAACTAAAAGACAAATTTCAGATGACAAGATTACTAAAAGATAAAAATGTATTAAATAGGGCCATCAAAAGACAGAGAAGAAAAATCCTAAATTATAAAGAATTCTTTAACAGATACCTAGTAGGGCTTACAGATGACAAAGAAACAGATTATTTGCTCCGGAAGGCAACTAAAAAGAAAAAACTCGTATAACCACTGTCCTCCTATCAGAATAGCAGATAACAAATGGGCAAGAGACAATCAACAGGAAGCTGATATATTCACTGATCACTTACAAAAGACGTTCCAATTAGAATAAAATCAAGACACTCCTAATAAGACGATCCATAATATGGAACTGTAGTTGTTTTAGATTAACAGTTATTTTATACTTTAAGGGTTGGCATTTATCAAACACATGTCCCTTATCATGTGTCGACGCGACGCAGATTGTCTTTTGGTAGTGTAATGTCTGTACCGCTATACTTTCAAATGAATAAAGTTAATTGTAAAAGTCTTGTCTCAATTAATGTGCAACCTAGTCAAATATACAACAATATTGGCGACGAAAGTAGATCGTTCCCGCGTGTCTGAAAGTCTTGATAACATTTTTATCTTTATCTTGTCAGTTAACATTAGTAAGAGTCCTGTCCTAACCTATACCAACCACGTGTCGAACCGAAGGAAACTGAATAGAAATGGCTTTAATTGGTACAATAGAACCCTTCAGCCCTAATGAATCGGACGTAAAAAGCTATATAGAAAGGTTAGAACAACTATTTGTTTGTAATGAGGTAGAGGAGCCCAAGAAAGTACCTATGTTTCTAACTTTAATAGGAGGAGAAGCATACAAAATATTAAAAAATGTATTAGCACCCACAACCTTAAGTTCAAAGTCGTATGAGTTAAAAAATGCATTGGTTGACCACTATTGTCCAAAACGTTTAATAATAGCTGAAAGATATAATTTCTATAGTTGTAACCAAGATAGTGATGAAGATATTAAGATGTACATTCAGAAATTAAAAGGATTAATAGAACACTGTGACTTCGGAACATTTTTGAATGATGCATTAAGAGATAAGTTTGTATGTGGTCTTAGGTCAGAGAATATTAAACGAAGACTGTTAAGATAATCTAACATTGCAAATTGCATATTCAATGGAACTAGCTGAAGGTAAAGCTAAAATAATGGTTCCTGAAAGTCTTGTCATAAATAAATTTCAAAAGTCAATGTCCAATAAATTTAGAAGTGGTCCAGAAAGAGGTAAAGAGTTTAGCACGGCAAACCGAGGTAAGGCATTTAATAAATTCTATTGTAAAAGATGCTTGCATGTTGTACATCAAGATGGTAAAAAATGCCCTGCTTTAAACTGGAAATGTTTTGCCTGCAATGAGATGGGCCATACTGCACGGTCAGTATATTGTAAAAATCGTGTGCATAATTTAGATGATCAACAATGTGATGAAGAGATACTAGAAGATGATTCATTAGAATTGGGAGCTTTAGAATATGATGCGAGTGATAATTGCGAATTTTTAAATTTTGTAACTAAAACTAGAGACTCAGAAAGTTTGCGTTTAACATTAAACATTGAAAACAAAAATATTCTAATGGAAGTAGATTCAGGACCTTGTAAATCTGTTATGCACGTTCAAGATTTTAAAGATATGTTTTGTAATTTAAGTTAAGCACCTGTCCATTTTAAAATGATGGTAGTTACAGGGGATGAAGTTTCTATTTTGGGTCAAGTTTTAGTTAATATAAAGTATAAAAATAATTATTATAAGTTACCCCTTGTAATATTAAACAGTAGAAATAAATTTAAACCCCTTTTAGGTAGGAATTGGTTGAGTGTTTTTAATCCACAATGGAGAAACATTTTAGTGAGTACAGGTAAAGTCGAAATACCTACAAATGAGGTTTTTGTTTTGTGTAAAGATAATTCTATAAACTCATCTAATGAGATCATCAAGTCAGACAAAGTAAGTCAAGTTAGTCTAGAAGTAGATAATAAAATAAAAAAAATAACTAGTGAAGTTAAGAGTATGTTTGCAGTAGTTTTTAAATAAAGCCCAAATGTTTCTATAAAATATTTCAAAGTTGAAGTTAAGCTTAAGGATAATGCTAAACCAATCTTTCATCGAGCTTATGATATGCCTTGTGCTCTAAAACCAGTAGTGGAAAATGAATTGTCTCAAATGGTTAAATCGGGTATTTTAAAAAAAATTACTTATAGTCAGTGGGCTAGTCCCATAATAGTAGTTCCAAAAAAGAATTCAAGTGACATCAGAATATGTGTTGACTTTAAAAAGACAGTAAATAGAGTGATTGATTCTGATTATTGTGTTTTACCCTCACCAGAGGATATATTTTCAAGTTTAAATGGTAGTACATTTTTTTACAGTACTTGATCTCAAAGGAGCATACCAACAACTACAAATTGGTGAACAGTCTAAAGATCTATTCACTATCAACAAGCACCTAGGTTTGTTCAGGTTTACTAGATTAACTTATGGAGTAAGTGCAGCTCCTGGGATATTTCAATCATTTATGGAAAGCATATTATCAGGTATGCCTAAAACTAAATGTTATTTGGATGACATTTTAGTACATGGTGCTACCTTAAAAGAATGTCATATCAATGTTATTAAAGTATTGTCACAATTAGAAAAGTACAATGTCACATTAAATGAAAATAAATGTATATTTTATCAAAAATGTGTCGAGTTTCTGGGTCATGTGATCAATGCAGAGGGTGTGCATCCATCAAATAAAAAAATTGAAAGTATAAAATGCTCCTTCGCCACAGAATATTACATAATTAAAGTCATACTTAGGTCTTGTAAACTACTATGGTAAATTTATAGAGATGTTGTCAACAAAGCTAAAACCCTTGTATGAGTTATGTAAATCAGACTCAGTATTTGAATGGAGTGCTGAACATGAAGAAGTTTTTAAATCAAGCAAAGAGTTGATAACGTCAGATAGTGTTCTTACATATTATAATCCAAATCTTCCTATTATAATCGCATGTGATGCTAGTGGTTATGGGGTAGGTGCAGTTATGAGTCATGTCATAGAGGGTAAAGAAAAACCAGTAATGTTTGCTTGTCAACTACCGAACAAGCATATTCAAATATTGAACGAGAAGCACTAGCATTAATTTTTGGTCTCAAAAAATTTCATAAATTTATATATGGTAGAAAATGTATCTTACAAACAGATCATCAGCCACTACAGTTTATATTTAGTAAAAATAAAAGTATTCCTGCTACGGCTGCGGCTCGTATTACACGCTGGGCTATAACGCTTTCAGGTTATGACTACGAAATGAATATAAAAAAGGTAAACTTCTAAGTAATGCCGATGGACTTTCTAGATTACCAATGCAATCGTCAACAGAAATCCCTAACTCCCTGTATTCTTTTAA
Source organism: Psylliodes chrysocephalus (assembly GCA_927349885.1). NCBI lineage: Eukaryota > Metazoa > Arthropoda > Insecta > Coleoptera > Chrysomelidae > Psylliodes > Psylliodes chrysocephalus. The sequence goes on along the minus strand of OV651820.1, from coordinate 33,955,968 downwards.
TTTAGTAGATAATGTACCGTTAAGTGCAGAAGATATAGCACATATAACTAAAAAGGATTTGGTTTTATGTTTTATTGATTTAACAATTTGTAGCTGGCCAAATCATATGTCAGATGAAACCTTAAAACCTTATTTTAAAAGAAGATTTAAGTTATCAGTTCAAAATAATTGTCTATTAGTTGGGAGCAGAGTTGTAATTCCAAAACTATTACAAGAAGAAATACTTGTACTATTTCATGAACAACATCTAGGAGTTGTCCGAACCAAAATGATATTACGCTCATACTGTTGGTGGCCAGGAATTGATGACGATGTTGAACGTTTTATAAATTCTTGTGCTATTTGTCAAAATTTTTCAAATAGTAGTTCGTTATTATCTTAACCATATGCACCTAATAACTTTTATAGAGTACACATAGATTTTTTTCATAAATATGGGCATAACTTTTTAATTGTCGTCGATAGTAAAACAAAATGGATTGATGTTAAACTGATGGATAAAGGTACTACCGCTAACGAAACTATTTCTAAACTTAAAGAAATTTTTTCAATTTTTGGATTACCTGTAGAGTTAGTATCCGACAATGATCCACCTTTTAATTCCTCTGAATTTAATATGTTTTGCCAAGCTAATGGCATTAAACCCATAAAAGCACCACCTTACCACCCCCAGTCTAACGGCGCTGCGGAAAGGGGTGTACAGACAATAAAAAAAGGACTAGACAAGTCCATAAAATTTGAAAAAGGAAAGGAAATAAGTAAAAAATTAATTACAAATAGAATAGTTAACTTTTCATTCACTTACAGAACCACACCTTCAACAGTAACACGTTTATCCCCAGAAGAAAGTGTATTTAAAATCAAACCTCGTACTAGATTTGACCTATTGAAACCGTCATTTAATAGTAATATGCAATTCCTAAATTAAATGATAACGTATTAAGAAATAAGACACTATACCACTTAAATGATCCTGTTTACATTAAAAATACTCAAACCAAGTTATGGGAAAAGGCTAAAATTGTAAAAATTATGAGTCAAGTAACATATTTAGTTCTAACTTCTAATAATAGTGTAAGATTGATACATGCTAATGATATTTGTTCTAAAGACTGTAATAATGTGTTAAGTGACGGTAATGTAAGAAAACCTACATACGAGACTCAAGTAGTACTAGATATAATTATTTCTAGTAATACTAAGTCTAATGTTGAAATGTGCACATCAGGAGATATAGAAACACCTAAAACCCAAGTTGATAATACACCTGTTAATCAAGAAGAACTACTAATAGAACCAACACCCTTTGTACGTGATTCTATAACTCCTACAGCTCTAGTAACCCGAACTGTAACTGTAAAACCTCCAGTTCGTTTAAATCTTTAAAAATATTTTAGGAAGGAAATGTAGTGTTTTAGATTAATTGTTATTTTATACTTTAAGGGTTGGCATTACTGAGAGTTTGCCACCACTGAATCATTTGTCAAACACATGTCCCTTGTCATGTGTCGACGCGACGCAGATTGTCTTTTGGTAGTGTAATGTCTGTACCGCTATACTTTCAAGTGAATAAAGCTAATTGTAAAAGTCTTGTCTCAATTAATGTGTAACCTAGTCAAATATACAACAGGAACAACTAGAAATTATGCTAATTATTTCCAATGAAGTTGCGAAATAAATTCAGACAAACATCAACCTACAGAAAGCCCAAGGATATGACCTTATTACTCGAGTAATATTAAAGAGACTACCAAGAAAGGCTATCGTTAAATTGACATACCTCATAAATGCGGCATTTCGCATCAAATATATACCAGATGCGTGGAAATTGGCTAAAGTAATCCTAATTCCTAAACCAAGAAAACCTCCAAATGAAGCCAACGATAGATCCATATAATTTTCACCAATAATATGTAAGCTATTTGAAAAGCTATTACTAAAGTGACTAAAACCAATAATCGAAAATGAAAACCTGATCCCTTCATACCAATTGGTTTTAGAAACAAACAACAATAGATCAAGAACACAGGATAACCAATATCATCAAAAAAGCATATAAAGAAAAAAGTATATGCTGAGCTATCTTCTTTGACGTAGCTCAAGCATTTGACAAGGTTTGGCTCGCTGGGCAGATACAGAAACTTGAAAAAATGCTCCCTAGAAAATATGTCGGCATTCTTCAATCATATCTAACAGGAAAACTATTTAGAGTGAAGCAAGAGAAGGCATATACCGAAATGAAAGAAATTAAAGCAGGTGTCCCACAGGGCAGTGTACTAGAACTGGTCCTTTAGTTATTATACACCAAATATATTCCTCAACAATGTGTTAAAATAGCAACGTTTTCGAATGACATTGCAATATTGGCCGAATTAATACAAAGACCTCAGAAAAACAGAATCAATCGATGTACAAAAAAATGGAAAATAAAAATATATCAAACTAAATCATGTGCATGTTGATTTTACTCTTAAGACAAAATTAACCAAAATAAACAAGAATAAATAATAATTTTATTCCGCATCACAATACCTAGGAATAATCCTAGATGTACGACTTAAATGGAAAGAGCACATAAAAAAGCGTAAAGAACTTGAATTTAAAATCAAAAAAATGTATTGGCTCTTAGGAAGAAAATCCAAGTTGTATAACAAACTGCTGATATATAACCATATCCTAAAACCAGTCTGGATTTATGGCATATAGCTATGGGGATATGCCAGCAAAAGTAATATCAACATGATACAAGTTTTCCAAAATAAAGTCCTAAGATGCATCGTTGATGCACCTTGGTTCTATTGAAACGATTATCTTCATAGAGACCTGAAGATGCCCACAGTCAAAGCAGAAATAAAGAGGTTTGCTGGGAAACATGAGGCTCGACTCAATTCCCACGTCAACGAAGAAGCGCTGCAATTACTGGACAACTTTATACTCAACAGAAGGCTCACACAGAAGAAGATATTTGAGCCAGTGCAGTAAACTTTAATGTTAGTGTTAGTTTAAAACAGTGTAATAAATCGTCACGTCAACTTTTGATGGCTTCCTATAGAAATAATTAAGACAACCTAATGAGGACTTAGATTAAAATTGTAGCTCAGTCAATAATGTATAGTGACAATATTCAAACAAACAAAAAGACAAAAAAACAAATAAAAACAGAAAAACAAAAAGAAACAAACACAAAACGAATAAACAACGAAAAAAATAAAACAAAAAAGAAAATAAAAAGAGTTTTTAATAGAATTAAACAACACTTACTCTTTCAGTCCATTTATATTCCATTACACCACTCCACTCCCCGGACACAGATAAAAATGGTTTCTTCTCATCCGGTCCGAAAATCTCGGCGCTTATTTTGTTTTTCTTGTTACCATAGAACGGTTTCGTGATAAATTCTATATTACAATTATAGCCCGTTTTTGGACAATTTATGGTTACAGTGCCGCCCAATTCTATCCATGGTATGGTGAGAATGGATCTTCCGTATCCATTTGGGAATGTTAATATGTACTCTTCGTCGTAGTCGATAACGTGCACAATTCCTTGACCAATGTTATAGACGCATATCGATAGACCGAGGAATTTCGACTTCGTGTATACATGCGCGTTAAAACTAATCCGTTTGTTGTAGTGTTCTGCGTAAAATGCAGAGACTGAAAAATATTAAACATGTTATTTATTTTTTCATTATCTAAAACACTATCACACTATTTGAAATACAGTACCTATTTTTTTGTGTTAGGCATACGACTAGTATATAAGTTAATAAAATGGCAACAGGGCAACAGCCAGTCGTCGATTAGAATAAGAAGATATGGTGGTGAATATTAGCCGAACCGAATTTCGGTGACTAAACCAGAGTGAATAGCGATAGCAGGGATATCGTCAATGCCACATGTTCACTGTGAAAGCACGGTTATGCCTAATACAAAATAATATGTACTGTATATACAGGGATGGGAAAAATTGGCGGAGCACCAAATTTATGTCTTTATTAAACCCATGTTGGGCGCCAATTTGTAACAATATTACTACTACCTTAGATAATATATGTACAGATAGGCTATCACTACGTAAATCTATACAATGTTGATGTCGCTCTAATAAAATACTTTTCTTTTTCTAATGCAGGCTTTCTTGCTCATATTAGAATCTTCAGCAGTAGCGTACGTAAACGGATTGCGTTGGGTTATTTTAAATGTGAAAATAGTGACTGCAAAATAAAGTTTTAGAAGATAGGTACCTTTTTATTGAACTGAAAACAAAATATGATATTGTCATGTCAAAAAATATAATAATGCAAAAAATATTTTATTGCTTCTAAAACATTTAGGTTTACAGGAAGGATTTGGAATTCTATAAAATATCTATACTTATTGAAAACGTATACAATAGTATAACTGAGGAAATACATAAAGCATTTAATTTAAACATGAAAAAATCTACCTAATAAGAATTAAACAAATCAATATATATTTACCTATTTGGCATAAGTAGAAGTATTTCAGGATATTAAAAAAATATACAAGAATTTTATTTACTTTTCTAATGACCTAGTTTAAAATATAAAATATCTAGTTTCTTTATTTAAATTAGGAAACTAAATATTCTTATATTACTGATGATAGTTTATATTTTGAATCATGTACAAATATACAGTCCAAAAACTAATAACATATTTTTTTTCAAATCGGCAATTCTGCACTAATTTTTTGATATTGCAAATACTTTTTTCACTCATCTTAATTGTGTGTGTAATATTTTATTTCTGTTTCGTAAGTTTGAAGCAGTATTGTTGGCAATAAAAGTCTTCATAATGACAGATTTTCTAGAGACTTCAATGTAAAGTTACCAAAATATCCAGGTTTTCTGAAATAAGTATTCATATACAATTTAATGTATCAGCTTAAATCAAATGCAATGTTTGATTTACTTCTTAATTAATGGTGACTCAAATTTTGTTGATGAGAGTTTCAGAGTCATACCTTGAACTTAATATTGAAGTGTATAAGGTACTTTTGTGCAAACTATACTTTCTTTTATTTGTTTAATACTCTTAAAGAAGTAGGCCCATAATCAAATGATTTAGTATCTGAAGAAATTAGAATACTAAAAACATTATTGGTTCGCCAAATTTATAAAACACAATGCCTTCTTTTTTTAGGCGACATGAGTTCACCACTATTCTTTTTCTTGCTTTGTTTGTGTAATACAAAGTTTCTAAAAAGTAAAATTACAATTTTTAAAAGTGCTTATTTAGAAACGTACAAACTTATAATATGTGTTGCAGCAAAGCAGAGAGACAATAGCGGCACGGGTAGCGAGAGGATGTCCACAGGGTGGAGTGCTGTCTCCACTCCTGTGGAACCTTGTAGTGGACGGGCTGCTTAGGGCTCTCAAAGATAAGGGACATAGAACCCTGGGATATGCCGATGATCTAGTGATCATGGCACAGGGAAAATGCAATACTATAGTAAGAGATCGATAGCAAGAGGCTCTAAATATAGTAACAAAATGTACAGAGGCGGAAGGACTGACTAAACATTAGCCCAAACAAATCTGACATAATTGCATTCACTCGCAGGAGGAAATTGGAGGGACTAGGGCCTCTAAACCTAAGAGGTGCAAGCATCCAGCTTAAGGGGGAGGTAAAATATCTCGGGGTTATTATTGACTCGAGACTTACCTGGAACCAGCATCTAGAAAGAACCACAAAAAGAGCGGAAACCTCGTTAATGATAGCAAGGCGATCCTTTGGAAAAAAATGGGGGTTAAAACCAGACATGGTATATTGGCTTTATAACATGGTGGTTAGACCGATAATAACATACGCAGCTTTGGTGTGGTGGCTAAAGACACAGCAAAGGAAAGCAATAACGAGGCTAAGCAAGGTACAAAGACTTGCATGCCTCGGAATAACGGGGGCAATGAAAACAACCCCCACTGCTGCAATGGAAGCACTAATAAGAATACCACCTTTTCACTATGTGATACAAGGAGAGGTAAGATTAGGTGCTTACAGATTAGGGAATACACTGGGAAATCTTGACATTAGGCCAGGTCAGATGAGTATCTCAAGGTTAGTGACAGGAGACGTGCTAGACATGAGATCAGACCACATAACCAAGAGGTACTTTTTTAATGATGAAAAACGTAAATAATTGTTTAAAAATAACTGGAAAAATAAATATAGAGATAGAGATATTAATCTATTTTTCTCTAATTAGAATTTTGGATGCGATTCTCGACCTAATTATCAAGGCGACACAAACATTGTTTACTGTCCTCTCTATACTACTCTGACACTAGTACTTACTTTATCTCAGAGGTTATGTAGGGTTCTAAATAATACAAAATTGTATCTTTGTATCTATCTATTAATTTGTAGATTGGTTTTAATCATTGGTCTATAAATAAAAATGGTCCATGTTGGCTGAATAGACTCGGATATCGGATAGTAGGCAACTTGATTAAATTTACATAAAAAACAGGGCAGCCCTTTTTGAAGCAAAATGTCCTTTTTACGGCAAATGTTCTAATTAACAGTGCAAGTTGAGGACTTTTTTTTAGGAGAAAGATTTTTTTCGTGCAGCCCGACGACCTTTTTTTAGGATTTCTTTAGGATGAGAACTCCTGTCAGCGTCATTGCCCTTTTTTCACTTTTCAAAAAGGTGGAACCCTATTCACGATATATAACTTATAAAATAAAAATGCCGTATGGGAATTAGTGATGGGCATAATCGAATTATTATTATAATCGAGTGATGGGTATTGAAGTGATTTCAATAATCCAATTATCATTCGAATGATCTATCACTAAGAAACTAGGAGGTCTCGACATTTTAATGCCAATATCTATCATTAATCATCATTATAACGAACTTATTTTCCATCCCTTCCTTTTTTGTTGTTGCTACCATCTAAAACAAAAAAAAAAAAAAAGAGGTCGGGTTCTAAGAAAATCCACTGCTTAACTTTTTAATAAATTAAAAAACAGTGTAGAACTTGTAAAAACAAGTCTATTAATACCTACCTACTTACCTAAATCAATATTTAAAATGCATATATCCAACATTTTCAATACGCTAGTTCAGTGATGATGTAATTATGGTTCCACTGACAAAGTGACAGTAAATTTTTTGAGTGCGTTTTGTTTACCTAAATTATACAGTTTCTTCACTTTTATAAATATATTCCTAAAGTAAGTAGATAACATGCATCAAATATACAATCGTTTAGTTACCAATTACATACCTTTAAACTATTTTTTATGACATGTAAACAATATTTAGAAATAAACTAAAAACAGTAAAAACATATAAGTCAAATTTATTGATGTTTTTGTTAAAAGTTTGGTTAGAATTAAATGTCAGTGTAACCAAAATGACATCACACCGAACTAGCGTAGAAATATGTTTGAAACACTCAAAAGAAGAATCAAATTCATTCGAAGTATTTTATATTTATTACTTCTCATTCCGTTTCACTCGGCATTCGGTACTTGTTAGGGTATGTATTTGAATGATCTGGTCATTCGAAATTCAGTTTCACTCAGAACTCAGTAGTGCATTTGAATGATCTGATCAATCGAAATTCCATTTCACACGGTAGTGTATTTAAAAGATATGACCATTCGAATGATCCAGCTCAAGTTCTCGAGATATGTCGAAACATTTTAATAATCAATTAATCGGTATGGATATCCCAGTAAACCACAAATAGTCGACATTCGCTCGGCCTGACACCGGCATGTACGGGAAGCCGAGTACTCGGATTGCCGTTGTCAGGGTTGCTTCTGAGCCGGGAGTGCCGTACCATTTGACGTAATTTGGAAGTAAAAACCGCATGTGGTCCATATTTGCCTTTCCAGACATGGGAGGTATCCATACGGGCCGAACTATATATAGATATATGAACGCGACTACAATGTAGTGGGCTGCCGACATTTGGCTGGGCGGACATGCCCTACCTATATGCCGAAACTGTACCCGTATATCGGGCCGAGTAAGGCATCCGGCAAGCCTCTTTCGGCCCAGTTACGGTGCAGTTAACTGTGTTTATTGAGATCTCTGTTTACAGAAGTATCGAAATTGTGAAAGAAATTAGCTATATTACTGGTAGGTCCGATTTAAAACTAACTTAAAAAGCAAATATAATATTGTTATAGTGGTTCTTGGTAAACTCAATTTATTTCCAAACTCAAACTTTTAAAATACAACTGTACAACGGATATTATAAAACTGAAACCTCCGACGTGAAAATCAACGCCTTATATAGCTTCCTTGGTTTTCTCGAAAGTTTCAGATGTTTTCAGACACGGAATGGAAATATATTCCGCCCTCCAGATATTTCTAGACTGTCCTCTCTTCTTCTTTTATTCGTACTGTTATTTATAACAACCGCAGCACACTGTAGGGTGCTGGGTGACATTGCATTTCTTTTTTTAAGCGTACGTTTACCTATAACAGCCACAGGTTACTGCAGGGTGCAGGGTAACATTGCTCCCTACTCTCTATTTAGTTAATAAAAAAATTTAAATAAACTGTTTAAATAGATAGATAGAAATAGATTGCTACTTAGTACGTGTAAATGATAATACTTTGCTACCGCTTTCTGGTGCGCAAAAGGGTTTTTAAAAATTCTTTGGGTTTGGTGTATTGAGCCCTTCGTTTTTGGTTCATTTCTGTGTTCTAAGTTTTGATATGACGAAGATGAATGCAAGAACCGACTCTCAGGTGACTGATTTATTCGTATTTCTACTCTTCGAGTTGATATTTTTTTGACTGTAATAATTTTTTGAATACCTGTGTTCAAAATTTGCGTAACATAATATTTATGTTTGGTAAAAATATAACTATATAAAAAAATGCACATAGAAAAAATAAAATCGACTCGTCCGAACAGTTTTTTGTTATTTGTCAAATAAAGACAGACATTTGGTGTTCCGCCAATTTTGACCAATTCTGTATGTACTTACTAGGAGGATGATGAGAGACCTGCTCAGCAACGAACGTAAGCTGAGATCTTTTGCACCACGGTACAGGTCCATCGTCTACCGTGCTGTCATCCGAGCCATTATTGGAATTTGGTACATCCCAATGACATCGAAATACTTCGCCGAGTATGGGATTGTAAGGTTTTTTGGCAACTGTACTTTTTCTGCCTGCATGGTAGGAGGAAAGATACCACCGGACTACTTGAACCATGCGTTCTCTAGGATCTTTGATATCGGGAATTCTAAAAGTATATTCATAATATAAAAAGAATGAAGGCGTAAAAGGGCAACATTGTATTTTTTTTCGACCTTAAAGTTTTGAGAATAAAGTCAAAATTAACCTTGGCACAAGCTGTATACGAATTATATGGAAGAGTTTAGCAAATCCAGTTGTAATGCCAAAAGAAGTGGTATTCACGATTCGACTCAAATTTGATGCCAATCTCGATAATAGCAATTCTATTCAACCAAATTCGATAATAGAGCCAATTTTTAAACTTAATACCGCTAGACAGAGTAGTTAATTCGATATAAAATCTTTAATTTTGAAGTTAGTTGGAGTGTTTCTTTACAATAGGCATATGGCATAAAATCTTGTGACAGAAAAGAATTAAGTTTTCAGAGTGATGCCTTTTCTCTATTAATATTTTCCTTCATTCAACCACATGAGTGTTGAGTGAATAATATGGATTAGCTTTGATTAATTCAGCTTGTTCCACTATAGTACCATATAATTGCTACATCATTACTTCAGATATGTCTACTTAGATTACCTAGATTGTTATTTCGTCCTCTCTAGGTTTGCCATGTTAGTGTTAAGTACATTTCTGGTAAAATAAAGTCTAATTTTCTCAAAGGTTCTCATTATAATAAGTGCAATGCTTCTTGTAGAAGTATTTTCATTTGAAATATTCGTAAACCATCAACTAGTGCCATTTCATGGGGTCATATTAAAAATTTAGTATACTCTATCAAAATAAATACAAGAGAAGAATTAGTGCAAAGAGTTCGGAAGGCGTTTAACGAGTTAGATGGTGAAATTATTCGTACATCAATAACTAACCATGTTGACAAAAGATTGTTGAAATGTCTGGAAGCTAACGGGGGCGGGTGTGGCATTTTGAACACTTGTTAAAATTATTTTTTTTTTAATTTCATTTGCTTTTAATAAAAATTGGTTTTGCGATTGCCCAACTCGTGCTACGCAATCGATCAAATTTCGAATGCGTATGTAAATAAAGCTCTTATCCCATTTATATTGTAAATAACTATAAAGATTTTTAACTATTTAAACGCACTAGTCATTATCAAGATTCATTTTCGTTTCAAAAACTCTTTTCAATTCTTTCAGCATGTGATGTGAGGGTTTTGACAAATATTTAGGCAGACTTGGAAAAATACAAAGGCATGTATTTGGTTTAAGCTTAGCATTTGCAGTAATTTTTACTAAATTTCCATCGAGTTGCAAATAGTTATTATTTCAGGAAAGTGTTTACAACTACTGCTGTTTTTGAAGGAATAAAGTTCGACATAGGAATTGCATTTAATCATTTTTGTATTAAATTGTCGTCATTTGGAAATTGAAAAAGGGTCAATAGCTTTTCACCCTTTGTTTTAAAACACTATTACAATAATTGGACTTACAGCCAGGAATGGAGCAGGTACTAGGTATAATTATTTAAGTTATCTACCTTGTCACGGGTCAACAACTGGCCACCAGACACTTTTTAACACTTATTTTAATTAAATGATTAAAAATTGGATTACAATTATCACGGGAAGTTATACAATGCAGTCATTAGGCGAGAGCTAGAGGTGTAACAACAAAAAACACTTTATTTCGGTAATATTTGACAGTTTATCGCATAGAAAAATTCACAAACTCTTGACTTTATATTAATACACACTTTAACAACTAATTAAAAAAAAAAATATTTAATTTTTCTGAACGTTTTTAGAAGAAAAAAAAGTTTGCAAAACAACCCGTTTCGTTTTAAAAGTGTACTAAAACGTGAGTAAAATGGACTATCTTATATTTATATAAGACAGATAATTTTATAACAAGTATCTAATGTGTTAATCAGTTGAAGTTGCTTAGATATTGACTACTTACTTAATAAACATGTCAGGATGTGCAAAATAATCTGCATACATTTCTAATAACGATCTCCTTTCTAAAATAAACGTTGGCAAGACTACTTTTGTCAGATCCATTCCTATTTTAACCTGTGATAACAGGTGTCTAATAACTGAACCATGGATTTCTAATTCTAATGTGTTGTCGTCACTCTCTTCATATAGAGCTGAAAAATAAAAACATAAATGTATTTATAGTAATTTTAAGATACGGACATTTAAACGCGGACCATTTAAGCCAAATCTAAGAGGGAGTGAGCTGGAGGCGAGTGTAAGGTGGAGCGTAAGTGGGAGTGAGGTGAAAGTCGTACGTATCGTGCGCCAGGTACTCCGCGCTGATCAGTAGTCTTTGTTTGTTTCATGCATAATCCTATTATACTGTTCAATTCATTGTAAAATAGATGAGGCTCTTATTAAAAAAGATGAGATAATTCTATGGGGTAGAAAATGTTTAAAAACGGTACAAGAATATCGAAGAAACAGAAAGAAAATATACTACTCTACAAATGAAATACGGGATACACTAAAAGAAAAATTAGACAAGATTCAAATATATAAAAAAAAACCGCCCGGCATTTGTAGACTGATTATCAATGGGATTGAATTATTTATTAAGACATCATAAACAATTCAGCAAAAAATCAGAACTACCGGGTCTGAGGCGACAAGGTTATAGAGCATTCAATATAAAAACCGATGCACGTCAGAGATGACGTCAGTGACAGTCATTGGTACCACACACACTAATAAAAATAATTAAATTTTATTTTGCAAATAAATGAATAAATTTAGACGCATGGAGTTCATTTTTATAAAATTGCATATTAAAAATGTATTTTTTGTCATATCACAGTAGTAAATGTACTGTAGGCAGATTATTAACGGAATAGTTTCTAGTGAATTTCATAATAAAAGTTGGTATCAAATGTGTCAGCTGTCAATATTAATACATTGTTGTCAATTGTTATTTGTTTTGTATTATTTTGCATCGATCGATTTCTTTTCAACAAATTATTTGTATTTTAGATTAAATTATTAAACTGTTTTTTTCAGAACAAATTTATTAAGAATTTAATAATGCCAAAACAATTAAATAGTCGCTGCAAGGAACTAGTGGCTTCTCTAATAAATTATTTGAGAAAGAACGTGATAATAATGGGCCTTTGTTACCTTTAACAGCTGTAAGAGAAGTGAGTTGATTAATAATGTATCAGCGTCAAATTAATATAATTATTTTGTTTCAGCGGGTCGCAGAAGCACTTAATCTCAAATTTTCTACTGTTAGTTCTATTTCACAAATTGTAAAGAACAGTGAAGTTCTAAAGTCACCACCAAAAAAGCGCCCTAGGCAAAAGAAAGTTACCAACACAAGAATTCTGAATACCAGTGCTATTCGAGATGTTATTTATAGCATGTACGAGTTTAGTAAGTGTATATGTATATAAATTATTATTAAACAATTACAAATTAATGTATGATTTCAGAGGAGCATGTAAGTTTAGATTCTTTGTTGGTGAAACTTAATAAGAAGGAGTTGTTCAATGGATGTCACACATCATTGCATACCTTAGTATTAGAAATAGGTTTCAAATGGCAGAAAGATGGACCAAGGCGAGGTCTTATGGAACTTCCAGATATTGCCGTGAAACGGGCAGAATTTTTAAGAAAATATACCAAAGAAAAGGAAGCAAATTTGAACCAGTTTGTTTTTATTGATGAGACTTGGATTTTCCAAAATGGCACCATAAATCGTTCTTGGCAAGACAGCAATAAAAGAAGTGTAAAAAGTACAAAAGTTGATGGTAAAGGTTAATAAAAAAAAAAACTAATGAATATATACATGTTAACTGTATATTGATCTTTTTTATAGATATATAATTCTTCATGCTGGAAACGAAAATGGATTTATTGATAGTGCCGAGGCCATATTTGCTTCAAAAAGCAATGATTATGATTATCACGGTGAAATGAATAATGAAAATTTTTTTAAAATGGTTCGAAGAACAATTGCTTCGAAGACTGCATGAACCATCTTTAATTGTAATGGACAATGCTTCATACCATAGCACATTGGCACACAAAACACCGAATAGTAATTCGACTAGGTTCAAATTCAAGAGTGGTTGACGAATCAGAACATACCTTATTCAGTCACCATGTTTAAGGCTGAACTTTTGAACCTTGTTAGACGGTGAGTAATGGAAATCTACTTTTTCTGTATTTTTTAAATGATTTTATTTTTTAGTAATAAACCACCAAAAATATATGTAACTGATATGCTGGCTGAACAGTATGGACATAAGGTGTCACGTCTTCCTCCTTACCATTGTATTTTTAATCCAATAGAACTGCTTTGGGGTATTTCAAAACAATATTCTAACAGGCACATTGGTCGGAATGGAAAGACACAAAGAGATTGTATAGACATGTGGTCTGAAGCACTTCGAACCATTACCCCACAAATGTGGGCAAACAGTGTAACACACTGAAAAAGAAATTTTGGTGTGAAAGAGAGCATATACTGGACCGATTGGAAATTGCTCCCATTATTATAACACCAAATAGAGATGATTCTGATTTTAGTTCTGATTATTCTGACTGATTTTAGCTTAAATATTATTTAAGTTTTAAAATGTCATGTGTTGTTAATTTTATTACCTAACTGTTCTAATTATTGTTACTTCTTTTAAATATGGATGTTTATAAACTAACTGAACATAATTATTTTTGTAAATTAAATTAAGCCTAAATAAAATTTGTTTGTTTTTTGGTCCTTAACCTAACCTTTTTTTTTTGTAATTTTAAACCTCTTGTGCAAAATTTATTACTATTAAATTCAGTGTTTTTCTAAAACTTCAATTTAAACATTATCAATGACCTTCATTGGCTTTTATATAGAATTCATTATACATTTAAAATTAATTGTTCCTAATAACATAGCCAAAAAAATATAACCTCATAGTTTTAAAAATTCCTACATTCTTAGACTATTTTGAAGATTGGGCAACACTGCAAGGCTATGACTTCACAACTGATTGATGACGAGTATCGGTTTTTATATTGAATGCTCTATACTAGATTACTCGTGCCAGCTAAAAGGCAATGGTTTAAAGATTGAAGTCTCCTGAATTTTATTTGTCCTGCTAAAAAACGGTTTCTAAAACGAGAGATTAAAAAAGGAGTATCTCTCGAAATATTTCCGAATTTTATTTGTTAGGTGTAAAAATACCTGACATTTAAGTGTCAAATTATTTATTTTATACACTTTCGCTACAAATTCCCGTAAAAATAAACGATGAATCACTGACTAAATTTTTGGAACTGAATTGTAGATAAATTTTAATTGATACCTTCATTTTTGTAATTATTAGTAAAGGGATAATGATATTTGTTTAACTTACCATCATAATCAAGATCTTCAAAATTTGTCGTCCTAGATCTTACACTATCTTGTCTGCTATTTAGTATATTACTTGATTTATTAACAGTAACGGGAGTCTGGGCATCTTCGGCGAAAGACCTTATACTACTGAAAAGAAAAAATAGAAACATATTTAAAAATGGTTAGTATTTCATCATTTTCAAATCACACAGATCAGCACACTCGAAATTTACTTTTGAATGAAATTTACAAAAATACGTTTATAAGAAACTAGTGCAATAAGAGTCAGTGTCATCGAGTTCCTCCACTTTACCTGCGATAATAATAATTTTTGTTTTTCTAGGGATTATTTCCACAGCCTAGTTCCTCCGCCAGGCGCCAATCCCTAACTGACGTCAACAGGTAGGTGGAGGACAACAAACAAATTTATTTGCACGGCTTCAGGCCGCACAGGTTAGGTAATTTACTTATTTTTTTTTTTATTTATAATGCAGAAGATTAGGTGAAAGATTAACAAAATATATATTTGCCCGGCTCCAGGCCGCACAGGCTAGATAAAATAGTTATATTTTTTATTTTTCTCATTTTATGTATAATTCTTTTGCGACAGATCAGAAAAATAACGAAATAATAATTTTTAAAAAAACATTTGTTATTCGTATATACCCGTTACCAAATAAAAATATTTTCATTTGTAATTTTGCATATTTGTTGTTATTATTTTTCTATCACCAAGTTTCTACTTGTGTATTTCCAGGGAATTTATGATTCTTTTATTATTTGCTATAATTACTTTCCCTTCGATATCGTGGAGGAATTCGGATAGCGGATTAATAATACCGCAGGTAGGTAGGTAGGTAGGTGGAAGAACTCGGCGACGCCCGTAATAGCCCGCAATTTACCTTGCTCGTAAAATTGCAGGCAATTCGTATTGCACAGCTGTTGCAATTTTTGTTGCATTTCCAGAATACAAGGCCGAACTGATTATTTATTGCCGCAATTGCAGCCTGCAATTTTTGGGAATAATGGCTAAAATGAACGCTGCCGATCAATTTGAAAATCTCTAGAGTATACATTTCTGGCAGTTGACAATTGTCGCTAAACATATTTTAATAACAAACTTTCATGCCCTACTTTTTCCCATTTTCTCGTGTAGAATTACTTCCAGAAATACAGGCTGGCCACTATTTTATTGAAACGTATTGCTATCTTGTAAACCGTTGGTAACATAAAGTGGTTAAATTGAAACAAAAACTTGTATATTTCGATGAACAATTTGAGGAAGTTTTGATAACTAAAATAACAAGGCTGGTTTCTGAGATATTCGATAAAAAACAAATTAGTTACATTTCTTTATACGTACAGAGCTTTTATTTTTTAAAAATAGACCAAAACTCATTCAATGTTTCTTGTTTTATATCAAGTGGGGCATATAATAACGTATTTACTTTTTTTCGTAAATGCAGGATCAACTTCTTTATTTGAATATGGAACAGTGTTATTTCGACATAAATTAGTCAACATTTCCAAAACATTATCAGGTAACTACGGACCACATTTTTACTTTCCCATCTGTATACAGATATAAGGAAAGTATAGGAATCATGATTTTTTTCGACCTCGAGTTTTCGACGGATTTTTACGTTTTGAGGTCCCCTGAATTCGTTTTGACTATTTTCGCGATGATGTCTGTGTGTGTGTGTGTGTGTGTCTGTATAACGCATAACTCATGAACCGATACACAGAAAAACACCAAATTTTAAACTTAAGCTTTGTTTCAGCGTCCAATGAGCTGATTAGATTTTGGGCAGAGTCGGAACATCTGGGGGAGTACTTTATTGGTGGTCATTTTTATATTTTATGGAATATATGTTATTTACGTTTGGAGAAGAAAATTTTTCAAATAAAAGTTACTTCCAATATAATTATCTATAATTTTTATTCTATGCAAAATTTTCCTAAAATGGACCGTATTCGAGATATTTGAGAAAATGTGTAAATTTCGAATTTTGAAGAAAACTCAAAAACGGATAAAGAAAAAACATTAAATTTTAAACTTAAGGTTTATTTCGGACTGACGTGGAAATGATTAGATTTTGGACAAAGTCGGAACATCTGGGGGGGTACTTTATGGGAGGCCGTTTTTATATTTTATGGAAAATATATTATTTATGTTTGGAGAAGAAAATTGTTCAAATAAAAGTTACTTCTAATATTATTATTTATAATTTTTGTTTTATGTCAAAATTTCCTGAAATGGTCCGTATTCGAGAAATTTGACAAAATGTGCAAAATTCTGAATTTTATGAAAATTGTTGAACTAAAAGTTGTTTGCGATATCGATCTCTATAATTTTTGTTTATACATGATTTTTCTGAAATGGACCGTAATGGAAAAGTGCTAAATTTAAATTTTTCAGTATTTTCGTTTTCAATGAATATCTATAGAAAATGTTTCGAGGTAGATATATGTGGACAATGTATATATTTAGTTTATCCTCTAAATATTTATAGAGATGCTGCAATAGGTTGTACAAAATAACCGGAAAAAGCCTATAATAACTAGATAGGAAAGTCATGTGTTGGACACATCAGATTTTTTAGTTAAAAATGTTTTAGAAATTGTCAATATTAAATACCACCGGCAACATTTTAATATGTGGTTGTAATTTTTACAAACATGTTGAAATTACACGGTTATAAATATAAAACTGTAAAATTAATTTTTTCAAATAAATTATTTCCGTTATTGGTTATACAGGGTGATCCATTAGTGTGAAAAAGTCCAATATCTCCGCCATTATTAGAGATATAAAAAAAATATTTTCATAGAACGGTAGACAGCATTAAACTACATATTTTAAAATTATTTTTGAATATACAGGGTGTTCAATAATTTCCCTCTGGAACCAACTTATGTTCCTTTTAATGGATCACCATGTATTTTATTTTATATTTGAATTGCCTTCGCTTTTCCCATTCTAAAAATATAAATTATTATTGGTTTATACAGGGTATTTTGCAGGATATAATCAGTTTTGTATGAAAATCGTATTGAATTTAATGACCTATATCATGTAAAAGAAACCATTGATAACCAATTTTTTTTCTACTACAATTTTTCAATCATGGTCAAATTATATCTGGAGACACTACTTTTTTCAATTCGCATCAAATCTGTACAGGGTGAGTCAAAACACAAATACATAATTTTCTCAATTTTTTTTAAATGGTTCACCCTGTATTTTATATCATCGTTCAAAAGTATCCTAATTATACTTTAATTTGACTTAAACATTCCCTATACCAAAAGTTAATAGTTTTTAGAGATTTTTAAATTTTAGTGGTAAAAACGATAATTCAGAAACTAATTGATAGAAAATACATTCTGTTTGATAATTAGTAATTATTACAATTTAACCAGCTGTAATTTATTATCGATTTTTACATTAAGAAAGAAAAAATATCAATAGCTAGCACAAATTCATACTTAATTTGTTGGCCTCCCATAATATTTATGCAGGCTCGAAGACGATTTTCAAAGTTCCGACACACATTCCTAAGCATTTCCACAGTAACACTTTGAAATGCCTCTCTTACTCGTATTTTAGTTAGAGGTATTTTATAGACTAGAGCCTTAACGTAGCCCCAGAAAAAAAAGTCCATTTTAGTTAAATCTGGTTTGGCCCGCCTCTTCCTATCCATCTTCCTGGAAATAAATCTGCAAGTTCGCCATTTACAAGAGCGTTATTGTGAGCAGGGGCACCATCATGTAAATACCACATTTTCCGGCGTACTTCAAGAGGAAGATCTTCAAGCAATATTGGTAAAGAATTCACTAGAAAGTCTAAGTAGAATTCCCCATTTACAGGTTCGTTAAAAAAATGAGGTCCTATTACGTACTCACCGATAATACCATCCCAAACAGTTAAAGACCACCTTTCCTGACTGTGAGTAATTATATGGTATGGATTAGAAGTGGAATAATAATGAAAGTTGTGACTATGCGCTAGTTCAGTAATGATGTAATTATGGTTCCACTGACAATTAAAGTGACAGTAGATTTTTTGATTGCGTTTTGTTCGTTTTGTTTACCTAAATTATATCGTTTTTGTTAAAAGTTTGGTTAGAATTAAATGTCAGTGGAACCAAAATGACATCACACTGAACTAGCGCATTGACACAGCCATTTCGATGAAAAGTTGCCTCATCTCTAAAAAAATTCTCTTCTCTGCCAACAAAACATTTAGTTCATTTTCCTCTTTAGTAACAGTTTCTGTTCTATCAATTTTCTCATATGAAACTGACCCTGTTCGATTAAATCGATCCATCAGTTTTTCGAACGATGTTTTATTTGACGTTCTACGCTCTGGAAATATTTCTTTATAAACTCTAATTTCTAACAAGGAGTTTTTATTGCATTCTCCCAAAATCCATACCATATCAACTAATTCTTCACGACTATAATTCATATTAAAAAACTGGCGAGACTTTGTAGAAAACAAAATTTGTTATTTAATAATGCAACACTAATGACATTAATAATAACAAACTGTCAGTATTGGGGGATTACCAAAGCCAACTTAAAAAAAATTTAATAAACAAAAAATTTAGTAGGTTTCATTTGTAGTTTGTTTATTTCTTTTTCTAATAAATGTATAAGTGACATTACATATTGTCAGAAACTTACTTAGTCGCTAATAAATAATTACTTCAGTTTAAATTCAATTAATTACTAATGATAAATAAAATGTATTTCCAATCAATTATTTTCTGAATTATCGTTTTTACCACTAAAATTTAAAAATCTCTAAAAATTATTAACTTTTGGTATAGGGAATGCTTAAGTCAAATTAAAGTATAATTAGGATACTTTTGCACAATGATATAAAATACAGGGCGCACCATTTAAAAAATGGAGAAAATTATGTATTTGTGTTTTGACTCACCTTGTGCAGATTTGTTGCGAATTGAAAAAAGTAGTGTCTCCGGATAATATTTGACCATGATCGAAAAATTGTGGTAGAAAAAAAAATTGGTTGTCAATTGTTTCTTTTGCATGATATAGGTCATTGAATTCAATACGATTTTCATACAAAACTGATTATATCCTGCAAAATACCCTGTATAAACCAATAATAATTTATATTTTTAGAATGGGTAAAG
The DNA here is from genome assembly GCA_927349885.1 of Psylliodes chrysocephalus. Lineage (NCBI taxonomy): Eukaryota > Metazoa > Arthropoda > Insecta > Coleoptera > Chrysomelidae > Psylliodes > Psylliodes chrysocephalus. Next base: position 33,936,287 of record OV651820.1, on the reverse strand, counting down.
CGAGGGTAATTCAAATATAAAATAAAATACAGGGTGATCCATTAAAAAGAACATAAGTTGGTTCCTGAGAGAAGTTATTAAACACCCTGTATATTCAAAAATAATTTTAAAATATGTAGTTTAACGCTGTCTACCGTTCTGTGAAATTATTTTTTTATAACTCTAATAATGGCGGAGATATTGGACTTTTTCACACTAATGGACCACCCTGTAGAATTAACTTAGAAGAAATAAATGTACGTTTAGCTTTTAAAATGTAGTTGCTTATTTCAAATAATTCATTATTCAGGTTCGTATCAGTATGTTCAAATCTTCCGAAATAGTGACTATTACATTACAAGTAATGATGGTTCATATTCAAATAAAGGAGTTGATGGTAGTTCAGCATTTACGAATTTTTTGAAAATAAATGTTCTGCAGTAGATTAAAAATATGGAACTAATTTGTTTTCATAAGCAAAAATAAAAATCTCTAAATCAGAACCACATAAAACGTTTTCTAATAACTAAAGGTTAACAAAAGCAACCGGTTTCGGCTCTAGAGCCATCTTCAGGCCGAAAAGGAAGATACATAGGGTTTAGATCATTCACAAAATTACAAGATGGTAACATACCTTAAAAAATAATTTAAACCTATATATTGGGTTCAAGCCGATGATCATTAGTAGTAGGATCATTATAACATAAGACAAATACTTCAAAAGAGGTAGCTGGAACTGAATAAAAATAATAAAGAATCAAACGTGTTCTACACTCATGTTTCGGTGATCAAAACACGTGGGGTAGTGCTTAGTGTAAGAGTGTAGGAATGAATATTAATAATTAATTTATCTCTGAGACCGCCCTTGATATTTTGGATTTTAAAACGCCCTCGAAATATACAATTTTTGCTCCAATTAGGCAATTTTGTGTTTCCAAGATACATTTCAATTAAAAAGTGGCCACCCTATATAGAAACTGAATCGTTGAACATCTTTTGGGACAAAAATTATTTTACCAACAAAATATCGGGTATCTAAATATATTTTTCCACATCACTATATTTTTTCACCTTTTGAGGACTTGTATCTTCCGAAACAATTAAGGTATCACGATGCGGTTATAATTTTATTATAGGGATATCTTAATTGGTACTGAAGATACAGATCCTCAAAATGTGGAAAAATATAATGAGCTGCCCGGTTTTTAATCTACACTTTTCTGACGATAAATGTATCGTCAAGATACATGAAAACTTAATTGTTATACAAAACTTACCTAGCACTTTCTAACTCAAATTCATATATATGGGCTTTACTGAAAACGCAGTTGCCCATTAAGAATACGTTTAATGTCGTTAAAAAAAGAAACTACTTTTCAGCAGGAAGGAAAAGTATAAAAGAATATAGAAGTTATTTTAAAATTTACCACGTATTACCGTAACAACCAAAAAAAAAAACTCACCTGTTGTCTTTATGTTCCAGGGCCAGAACAGTCATAAGCAAACGAAACACTCAACATATCCCAATCTAAACACGATCGGTCATCGCTCGCTGATGACCGCCCTGACCACATTTACACAGTTATAATCAGATGGGGTATATTCAAATTGTAGACGAGCTAAGCCTAGTGCACACTAGTGAATTTGTAACGCACATTTCTTTTATGAAAAAACAGATATCGAGTGCGTTCAGTTCGTTAGTGTGCACAAGTCTTTATATTGAGCCATCAAGAAAAATCAATAATTGAAGTTTGCTGTTAAATCGAAATGTTTTGGGTTGGTACTTTAGCCACTTCCACTGAATGACATTTTAATCTTGAAATTGAATCTGAACGTTTGTGTCAAATTTGTCAAAGTTTTTAAGAAAATGGTATTGAACACAAAACAAACAGCAAAAATGATTGATGTTACTTCCGTGTAAAAGTAAATGCGAGTGGCATTATTGTTAAATCTGGATTTACAGCAGAACGCGGTTCAGTTCAGGTCCAATTTTTGCCACCAAATGAAACTACAAAAGGCAATTATAACAAAGGCAATAATAACAAAAGGTAACGCAACAAGTCTATTGAACAGCCCCTGGCTCCAGTTTCGCTTTGAGTGGAGAAAGGCGTGGTCCGTCTAGTACTAAAATTATCTGTATTTGAGATAACAATGGGAGGCGCATGTTCGATTTAAAGTAAGCCAGTACACCACGTTACATGTCCCCAACCTAACGAACAAACAGGAACGAAATAAAAAAAGAAAACTCCTGTTTATATTATTTGTTAAACCCTAGACCCAGCAATGCGTAAAAGTGTAACCAGAGGCTTTAGTACTCAGTACACATCTATAGTGATTAATCTCACTAAACTAAATGTAAAAAAAATAAATGTGGTTATAGCGCTACACTTACAATAAATAGTATATCTCCCTAGGCCAGAAGATTATCTTCGTTCGGATGGATAATCCCCTACCGCATAATTAAGTAAACCTCAACGTAACAGGGTCATAGGCTTTGCTAACAAGGCGTGTGACATCACGTGTTACAAAGTTGATGAAATACCAGTATGTATCGTCAATTGATTTCAGTTGTTAATAAATAAAATACCATTACCTAAGTAAAAATACTAACGCATGTAACTTGTAATAATTATGTTCACAAAATAATTAATAGTAAATAGTTCACTTAAATATGTATCACTGTTGGTAGGCCATAAAAAATAAATACAAACTAAATTTCAAATATTATCCATATCTCAAAGTGGTCCAAAGTAGTTAAGTGTTTTTCTTATTTTTACTTTAATAAAACCTTCTTCCATGAGTTGGTGTCCTGGCTCGCTTTGGGTTAACCATCAATGGAGGTTACATTGATATCTGTTTCCCTGTTACTCTCGTCCGATGTAGAAAAAGCCTGAGGCAAATAAACGGTGTCTCGGAGTTCACTCTTCATGTCTTGTGTGTGATAGTAGAACCCTCGCAAGTGGAACCAAGTCGTAAAATAAGACAACAAAATCAGACGGCAATACCATTCATTAGTATCAGCAGGTCGTTAGTATCCGTTTATTAAAACAAAAGCATTCCAAAGGATGTGAAGAAACTGGCCGATTGTTCCTTTCTTTTCGGTTAAAATGGCTAGACGAACGACGTTGAAATACGACTATCTCATACAAATAAAAGTACATCGTTTAAGCCCCAATCAAATCCAACAAAACGATGTCGTCTACAAAGGTAGATTTTAAGGTATAATCCCTACATACATCGGTAGAAGTGGAACAAAATAATTTCCAATAACCTTTAGAAATCGATCAACTTTTTCTTAAACGCCAAAATACCAAACCACCGATACGATGTCGTCTTGTAACAATGTCCCACCACGCAACACGCGAAGCCGCTACTTCACACAATCGTCACTTCCGATAGAGGTTTTCAATCGTCGTCTGACAACAACACTCCGGACTCAACTTGCAAATGCACGATATCAACAACGTTAAAAATACTTATGACGATGATAATAAGTAAAGTAACACTTCATTCAAACAGTCCCTAGGAGATATGTTGGCTAAATCAATGAAACAAATACCATCGAACGTCAATGTGAAAATAACCGAACGTACTCGGTCTAACTAACGCACCTAATGAAGGACATTGGCGTTTGACATTCCCACACAATCAAATTTAAACCCAGCTGATTGGCAGAAAAGTATTATAAGGGTATGGTCCGATATTAACCGAAATATCGGTTACTCGGTCCAAATCTAACCACTCTGGTTGATATTCCTAAAAAACTGGTTATTTTAGGGACACGGTTCCTTGAAAATGGTGACTCAAACGTCAATTCATTATCTGATATATTTTTACGGTTACCATACCATTAAGTCGAATGTCAATCTGTCCTGGTCCAAATGTAACCAACAAATTGGTGTATTTCAGCAACGGGTGTAAAAAAATCCTGGTTAGTTACGGTTAGTAGTCGGTTAATATCGGACCATATCGTTGATATTAAATAAATGACAATATTTAATTACCGAACTAATTTGCATTTTTAACCAGAAAAACAAAGTAAGTAGAACTGACAAGAAATCTACAAATGATACAATTAATCTATAAATTACAAATGTCTAATATTTTCAAGTAAATCCTTTAAAAGATGATCGAAGCAAAATAACCATTAAATTTCGCATATTGGACTTAACCAGGAAAGTTACAAATACTAACTTAATACAAGGTCTATACAACAAATAATACCAAAATACAACATTGCAAAAATATACAAATACCGACAGCACTAGGCTGGAAAATTGAGATCTTCCCCAAGTAACTACTAAGAATAGATTAGATTAGGAGTTGGACGTTATTTGTCCTTGTCACAGCGACCTTTTCAGATCTATCGTGGGACTCCGTTTATTTTAGAGTAGGTCGTCTAGCCTGGTCTTTTTTATTATAGTTAGTAGTTTTGACAGTGGCTCCCGCATGTAGTTGCATGCATTTGGCTTTTCTTCGCCCAATGTTAGAAACCTTGATGAACTGTTTGGCCTGTCTTAGTCTTGGATAGTTATTCCACCATTCCTGAGACTTTTTGCATCCACAGAAGGGTTCGGGGCCTGTCATGGTCTTATCTGAGCCTTCTCAGGCTAATTCGTCGGCCTTTTCGTTGCCCTGATATCCCTCATGGCCTGGAACCCAGGCTAGTGTCACCTTATTTTGACTACTTAGCTCTGTTAGGTTTTCTAGACAGTCTTTCACCAGTCGTGATTTGATTTCTGGTGAGAGAATTGTCTTTAGAGTATATGGCAATAGTTTTGCCTGATACTTGCTGATTTAATATTTCTCTTGCACAGTGTTGTATGGCTATTAGCTCAGCCTGGAACACTGTTGCATATTTTCCCAAACTCAGCGAAATCGTTGTTTTCGACTTGGGTCCATAGATTCCAGCACCGGCTCCTTCCTTGGTTTTTGAACCGTCTGTGTACCAGACGAGTTCAGCCTGTACGGGAGGTCCCTGTTTCCAGGATTCTCGGGCTGGTATTTGAATTTGAAAATTTCTTTCAAGTAACTACTTAGAAAAAGAACTATCATTTCATGTGACACCAAAACATTGACAAAAATATAATTATCCAAACGTATCTAAACATTATAATACGAGTAGACGCAAAAAGATAGCGCTAAAATATACAAAGTGTGCCAAAAACTAAATACTAAAATCGTTAGGGAGAAATCAGATCGTAACAGTATTCAATTCCAGAATGCATTTCTATTTTTTTAAAGAAGATTGGTAGGTTTAATTTCTCAGGAACACTGAAATGCCATATCCAACTAGGTCTTGCAATTTAAAAATATACGATTTTTTCGTCTACCCATTCATCAAAAATTCGATTTTTTTCAACGCCAATTCATAATCTGGAAGAACTAAGAAATCGTAAAACCGAAAAGTGTGAAAAAGATCAAAAACTCACTGCAAATGTTTTTGCTGGAAAAGAATTGGTTTGTGTTTAGATGTAAATGGACAACATTTTCACCAATTTAGATTATGATTTCGATATTATATGAATTTTATTTGTTTACAATGAAAATATCAAGTAGTATTAAATGTCATTTTGTGGAAGTGGCTTTTGTACCAACCCAAAATATTTAAATTTCACAGCCAACTCCATTTATGATCTTTCTCTATGGCTCGTAATTTTAAACCGCCCTGGCCGTGGAAGTCTTACTATTAATGTAAAATTATGAATAAAAATCTTTTGCCTTACATGTTAGGCTTGGAATTGGTGTCGTTTCGAAGGCATAATGAGTTAGAGAGAAAGATAAGCAATTTTCGGCCGAAACCCTGTAACTAATGTTAGTAATAAATTCTGCGGAAAATCAAGTAAAGGGAGAGTTTTAAGATTTGGAACTCTAAACAAAAAATTGAAAATTCATTGTTTTTGGCATGCTTTTGTAATACTTTCATACTAATTCTCATTAACAGACATATAGGGTGGCCCATTAGTGAGAGGAAGTTCTTATCATAAGAACTGTGAGAAAATGTTTTAGATAGAAGTGACAATGTTCACTTTTTGCATATTTTTAAAATATTGCGAAATATACAGGGTGTTCCGGTACATCGGGACAGCTTAAATGTCGATATTTTGACAAATTTTAATTTCAATTGATTAAAAATAATAGAGATAAACGAAACATACGACTTCCACGCACTAATGGGCCACCCTGTATATTCCATTTTTACGCTTTGACCTTCGTAACTATGAGACGTATACATGTATGTCTTATCTCAACATTCAAAGAAATATTTCCCTAAATGTACGTGGTTTCTGCATTATTTGCGCTTTCCAGAGTCAGTTTTTGAAAATTAATAATTAGGTCTTAAATATTTTTTTAAATCTGATATTCACAAACAGTGATATTCTATACTCTGAGTTTGGGGGTCTATCAAACTGAAAATTGTTTCATTCAATAAATTTGATTATTAGATTTCAGTATCAATCACAAAAATGCTTGAAAATAAAAAGCACTGATAAAGAAAGTTGTCTTTTTACATAATAATATAATAATACTATCCCTAACTTAGTTCACATGATTGTGATGTCACAAAAAAGATGAATATGACTATACAGGGTGGCTCACGCTCAACGGGACGGAGCTTTATGAAAAAACGACCAAAGATATAAAAAATTCGTTTGGGAGGAATACGTAGGTTACAGACGGCTACAATTTAAAATTTGTTAGATGTATACAGGATGTCCCACATAAAAAAATTAGTTCATTAAAAATTATTCAAACAAGAGTAAACAATTAATTTCTGGGAGACTTTTTTCCCTTAAACATTCAAATAAATCGAAAACTAATAATAATAGTAATAGGGAACCTTTAGTTAACTGACATTATTTTTGATGTAGTTTTTAATTCTAAAATAAAAAACAGGGTGTTCCATTAAAAATAATATACCTTTGTATATTTTCTCTTATGTGGGACATCCTGTATACATCTAACAAATTTTAAATTGTAGCCGTCTGTAACCTACGTATTCCTCCCAAACGAATTTTTTATATCTTTGGTCGTTTTCCCATAAAGCTCCGTATAATTTTAATTGCATTTCAAGATTAAATTCTAGTGATAATCAAATTGTGTTTACCAGTTAGGTGCGTATAAATATGGTGCCTGCATTGTCTCAACGGGACAAGTTCGTCATATTTGTATGGTGCCTACCACGCGCCACGCGAAATAGACGCGTTGCTTTCCATCGCGCGGAAGACCCACCCACAGCACAGTACAAATGTGACGAACTCGGCCCGTTGTTGGCCTAGGTATGGCACAGGCCAAGTCGCATATTCGGAAACCGCCGACACATTAGGCACTCGGAATAGTTTGATGCCGCAAATGACAAACTCGTAAAATCCCGACGTGGTAGAACTAATACGCCGTCGATTTATAAAATAAGAAATGTTTGTTTACTAGACATTAGTCCACGATACACAGACTAACGCTATGCTGACTTTCGATTCAAATTTCATCCAAACCGCGCAATGACGTAATGCGGGACGGACTTTCAAGGTATTTTAATACTTTTCGATTGAATAGTGTTAAATAATTTAATTATTTGTTTTTGTGCTAGTAGTGACTAGATTTTCCTGTATACAACAGGAAAGAACTGAATTAATGTTTAAAATGCCGGGCTGCGCGGTGGCGACTTGAAGAAACCATAATACGAAATCCAAAAATAGCTTAAGTTATTTCCAAATGCCACAAAATGTGGGTAAATTCTTATCGAAGAAAGGACAAACTTAATTTAAACAATGGTTAGTAAAATGCACAAGTATAATAGGTTTATAGAGACAGTGAAAAGTTATTTATATTATTATGTTTAAGAGGAATCTCACAGCTACTTTTCTCATGAATTTGCTCTATCTACTTTGAGGAAAGTAGCTGTGAGATTCCTGTTAAACATAGACGCAAAAAAAACGAAACTGAATTCCACCAGGTACATGGGGCCTCATTAAGCAAAGAAAAGAAATAGATATTTTAAACTTTAAGCTGATAAAACTGTAGTTTCATGTCCCAATATAATGGTCCCGTTTGAAGTAATATTATACATCAGCAGGACACGAACATATATAAGAATAAGATACATGAACAGAACAATTAGTTTTGAGTATTTAAAAAAAAAACTTGAAAAAAAAAGGTTTAAATTTACCAACTAAAAAGTAATTTTTTTATGTTCTTACTTTTTATAAATAAATAATTTGTTTCCGCACACCTATTTTTATTTTACATAAGAAAAGGGATTGCAGGAGAATTACCACGCCCAGAAAGTACAAATTTGAGTCAAACTTGTATTTTTAGTATATATCTTTTACTTATCTTATGGCCAGGGTATGGATTATGTTACAAAATACCTATAATTTATAAGAAAAATTAATATTTTTATTAGTATTATTTACCTTATACCTTCATATTGTTAAACAAAAATGTTACAAAATAACCAATAAAGCTTAAAAATTTGAATAATATCTAAAAACTGCGAAATATCGAATTTCAAACACTATCTTCCATTTAATGCTAATAATTCTATGTCCCACGTAACGTCACCGTTAGTCAGATGCATGCGCAGGAACATACCGTTAGTCTGTGTATCGTGACATTAGTCATCACTCATCTTCAGACAATTTTAGTTTTAGTTTCCCTTTGCTATTGCCTAGGTACGTATGTAGATGCAAGTCTCTATTCAGATTATTTATTTAAAGGTTGTAAATACTACTGATACGCCACTGGGATATTTATTTATTCCTTATGTTGATTTGTTATTGCTCAGGTACATCGATAGGCATGTACAACAATAAAAGGATATCATTATTTTATTAAAAGTTGAGAAATAAAGAATAAAAATATATAATGTGGTGAGTTTGATTCTTCCAAATTAAAGGCTCCAAGTGTTGTATAAACTTGAAACTAAGGACAATGTAATAAATATATTACCTAATAATATCCCATAGGTTAGGTTGAAAATGAGTGGGATGATCTCATCGCCTTCCACTGCGACCCAGATGGGTCTATTGTAGCTCATGACTAACTTATAGTTCACCGTACAAGCCACACCTTTTGATGAAGGCCATGGTTGAATTGGGTGAGAATTGTTTAAAGTCGGTAGGCTCCAGTCAGGTAAATCCTAAGATCTGGAACCTGGTTCTTTCCAGAGCGGAGCAGGTACATAAAATGTGCTCTGCAGACTGGTCCTTAACGCTGCAGAATCGACAGTCCGATGTTTGTTGCAGACCTATCCTTCTCATGTCGTTGCCCAGACGGCAGTGTCCTGTCATCAGTCCAGTGAAAATGCTACTCCATTCTCGGATCTGAGCAGAGGCGTTCATAGAAGGGTTGGTTATAAACACCTTCGAATGAGTTAGCCTTGGGGTATCTCGCCAGTTCGTGAGTGTTGCACCCTCCGTCCATTTTGAGATAATTCCTTTGGCAATGCTCTTTGCAATGCCCAGGAATGGCTCTGGTCCTATAAACACAGATTCGGTTCCTCTTTTAGCAAGCGCGTCGGCTTTTACGTTGCCCTCCACACCACTGTGCCCCGGAACCCAGATCAAAGTTACTTTGTTCCGAGCACCGACATTCAAGGGTATTTATACAGTTCCAAACCAGATTTGAGTTAACTCGATTGGAGCTAAGGGCCTTAAGGGCTATCTGAAAAGATCTTTATAGTATTGTTTGCGGGGAGAAAATTAATCAACTTTTTAGCTCATAATTCTATAGCAATCATTTCTGCTTGGAAGATCGTAGCCAGAAAACCTAGGTTTATTGCTATGTCAACTCTAGGCCTCTGGCCGAAAACTCCCGCTCCTACTCCTTTTTACAATTTTGGAGGCGTCCGTGTACAACGCATAGTCTGTCTGGGAGAGAGTTTTTTCCCCTCTACCCCATGCGTCTCTCTCTGGGATCAGGACGCTGTATGGCTTTTCTATGTGCTGTCGGGGAACTAGCAAGTCCGAGACCATGCCGAGGATAGGGTGGTTATTATTCTCACTCATCAGCCCCGTCTTGTCCCATCGCAGTTCTTCGTAACATTGACTAACCACCATCAGTCTGTAGGAGACCATCCTGGCCTCCCTTTCCAGCAGAATGTGGAGAGGGGTTAGGTCCAGCATGGTCTCCATGGCTCCCGTAGGTGTGGTTGACATTGCTCCAGTTATGGCTAGGCACGCAAACCGCTGTATTCCAGCCAGCTTTGCTCTGGCCGTCCGTTGAAGTCCCTTGTCCCACCAGACGACAGAGCCGTACGTAACCATGGGTTTTACCACTATTTCGTAAATCCACTACATCAATTGTAGACCGTCAGATAGTGACCGATTTAGGTGCCCCATTTTCGCATACAAGCCTTGAAGAGGGTTGAAAAGTACATCGATGTAGAGTAGAATAAAAGAAAATTTACGAGTGACTCTTAGGGATAACACATAGAAAATTCGATTTTCCTTATCAGAAAAATTTTCCGAACCCAAAATGCAATTATACATTCAGGTCATTTAAGAAAATATGTTTTTCAGACCAGTGACGATGTACGTTTTCATACATTCGATGGGCTTGTGTGGAAAAATCGGGTAAAATCTCGATTTTTCCTTAAAAGATTACGCCCTTTAGCCACTTGCCACATTAAAGCCTTTGGTTTTCCGAAGCCTAGTTCTATTTATTAATCATATAGTGAAAATGGCTTGCGTGGAAATGTGGGCAGCAAATAACCTTTCATTTTTTTTGGTGAAAATCGAATTTTCCATGTGTTATCCCCAGGAGCCACTTTCATTCTACTTAAAATCGATGTACTTTTCAACCCTCTTCGAGGCTTGTATGCGAAAATGGGGCACCTAAACCTGTCACTATCTGACGGTCTATTGGGGACCTGATCCCCCATGCTTTGCCGCAAATCCTTCTAAGGGTCCAGAGGAATAATCTGGCATTGTTAATGGTTTTATCCAATTGGGGGTTCCAAGTGAGTTTCTTATCTAGGGTGATCCCAGATATTTCACTTCCTCCGCAAAAGGAATGGTTTCCCCAGCCAAGGTAGGTTGTCGAAGCTTGTCGATTTCTTGGTAAAGGGGACAATAACACCCCATATAAAGGATTATTGTTTAAAAGGAAAAGAACTCTAGGTAAACCAAAAAGAGAGGAAAGCATATATCAGAACGACTTACACCTATTGGTCGCAGAAAGACAACACTGGGAGGAAAGAAAACTGTGAAGTGGGAGAAAACAAAATAAAATAGAGTTAAGAAAGCACTTCATTCGTTGGCGACGAAAAACTGCTAGACTAATATTGTTTACAAAAATTGAATTGCAAACATGTATTATGAGAGTATGGGGAGAGTATAATTACAAGAATTGTTTATTATAATTCGGTATTGACTAAACCCTAAGGCTCTAAAGCACACAAAAGGCTTTCAAAATTACATTAGGGAAGTATATTTGCAAATGTCAATGTTTACCAGTTTAATATATTTTTCAAGTTGCAACTATTATAGTTGTAGTGTTTATCAGCAAATTAGGGGAAATTCGGGTGAATATACGCAGTGGGAAACTGTGCGCACCTAAATACCGCCACAATATTTATTGTTTGAAATTCGAAACGTGGTGCCATCTATAGTTAAACCGCCAAACTGTTCTAATTGGGCTCACGCTCTTTGCAGTGGATATGACTGACTAGAAAGTTACATTTGTGACAATTGTGATTAGAATACCTTTTATTTTTTCAAAGAATTAATGTTTTTAGTTCCTCTTTTCAATTATTTTTTAAGCATATTTGTATAAAACTGTTACAGAATTAAAGCATTAGTTTTGCACATTAATATCTGTGTGTTTTTTTATTAATATACAATAAAAAATATTTAAGGTGTAAAGCGCACATTCACCCGGTGACGCGCCAATTCACCCGCTATATGCGTCTAATCACCCCATACATGTACGTTAACTGTGCGCAGTGTAGTAATTTTTAAAAAATATTGTAGGATATTAATTTTGTTTAAATGATTTGTTTAATATAGGCCATAATGTAGGGCATACTTTGAACTATTTACTAAGCCTCTCGGCGATTCCCCTTTACAGAAGTTGTTCTCATTTCAAAACAAATTTTAAATTTGCGCAAAGTTACCCGAATTACCCCTACGCAATTAATTTAGAAGTGTGATAGACATAAAGCGTAGTAGACATAAATACTGATTCATGAAACGCATGCTCGCTCCTCAAATAAACGTACTCGCACAAACCATCTCCCCATTTAAATTAGCAGCTGTATCCTTTCTAATGCGGCAGCCGATGCGACAGCTCTGTCTGCGTAATAATAAACGCAATTTGAATGATTGCAAAAAAATGGGCTTAATTATGAAAATGTGGGATTACGAGGCAATATGTTAAAAAAATTAAACTTAATCAAAGAAGCAGTTTAAATCAGTATTTTGATAGAGGAAGTGAGCCAAATATGGAATACCGTTTTGTTTTTGTACATATTAAATCTAGAATATCTTTTTAACATCCCCTTATTTTTTTTTGTCTAGACTTTTTACATCTTTGAAAACCATAATTTATCATTCATAATATTAAATCTTTTAAAAAGGAGGCACAGAATAAGTCCCCAATATGAAACATAGGTTTCAAGGAAAAATAAAACAGTGCTTCGATACAAAACATTTTACTACTTACAACTCCTTTACATAATTTGTACAAAAATATATTGTTTTCTGCCCCTAAACTTGTGAGTTTTCAATTTGCGGACACCATACCATTCCATATTAGGTACATCGCCATTTTAATTTTTGTTAATATATTCAAATATTACTCCAACATTAGTTTAATTTGCTAAATAGGAATAAAGATTTTATGTTATGCTTAAACATATGTTCTGTATAAAAAGTTGGTAGTTGATACTTCCCTTGTGAATTAATATTACAAATACACACCTGTAAAATATTTGATTTTACGAAAAAATTAGAAAAACTTTTCAGTCGGCATACGTTGCATTTAGCAGCCACTAGTTTATTGGAGAAAAAAAAATGTGATATACTGAAACTGAACTAGGTTTGGATGCGATTTGCGCGGAGTTACTAAAGCTTGTTTAAATAAATTAATGGTATTCCATTTAAGGAACATATTCCATATTTGGCTATATTCCTCCACGTTAAATTTTATTTTCGTTAAAAATAAAAGTTAATTTTTAAAATTAAAAATATGTATGCGATAATAATTTCAAAAGTATTACTTTTGCTAAATATACAATTGACCATTTCGAATTTCAATTAATTTTCCTAATTAAGTGCGCAATTAACCTAATTTAAATAACTAATTGTACATAAATACATCGATTACTCGAGATTTTACGAGACTATTATCCTCAATACCGAACTGATACGAGTATTTAACGTGTCGGCGGTTTCCAAATATGCGGCCTGGCCCACTATATTTATACGCACCTTTATATGGCTATTATACCTACTCGTTCTTTTTTAATCCATTTTGTTTTATCATTTTCTAAAAATGATTAAAATAAAGTTATTACAATAATTAAATAAATTCACGACGGAATATGATGCTTCTAAAAGTATAAAACGCATTAATTGAACAAGTACGGAAATATTTATTTAACAAAGAACGATAACAATATAACACAAATGAGGACATTTTTTTATCCATTATGCTATATTTTAATTTCAACGAAAACATTTTTAATTAACGATTTTCTCGTCATTTTTAATTGGGACGTATTATACTGGGTGTCTTACTATATTTTTCCACCTCACTATATTTTTCTACATTTTGTGGATTTGCATCTCCCGAACCAATTAAGATATCCCGATCCGGAATACCATAATAAAACTTGTGAGCCTACTTAAGAAAACCGCATCGCGATACCTGATACAAGTCATCAAATGTGGAAAAATCTATTTCAATGTTTTGAACCAGTCGAACCTATACAAAAATGTTTATCTCAATGTCAAATAAAAACGAAGCCCCATTATAAGTTCATTTGAAAATGAATGACAACAAAATTTTTATGACCCAGGAGATAAACCCCAATATAACATCATAAAGTGACGGAGAATTTCTAAAATAAAATGTTTAGCATTATTTGTTCTAAAATAAAATATTTGGTTTTCTTCCTAAAATTTATTTTAATTCTTGTCTTTTCTAGTCATTTTAATCAACAAAAAAAAATATGTAATCTCTACAGGTAGAAAATATTTACAATTTAAGATCAATTTAAGCAGCCCTCAACTTTCTTAGAAAGGATTAAAATTTATAATCGGCAGGAAGTGTTATGCAGATTGTAGATTATTTTAGCTAAGATTCACATTTATGTTTGTGTAGTCCTGTGATTGTAACAGGCAGAATTGTTAGTTATGTTATGTGAGCCATTTCATTATTAAGTCATGCTCTAATCCTCCAAGTCCATCTCTGTCTTATTTGGCCTTTGAGGCTCAACTTGTCCGATTATCATACATAACGTGAGTCAACGTGATGTTTCTGGTATATTCCGGATATGAGATGTTTTGGTGGAGGAGCATACTGGAATCACCAATTTGTATATAAATATTGGTGGAAGATCAACAAAAATTATTATTATATATATGGACAGTGAAGATAAATAGTGAACAGTTTAAAAACATTCAAAATATATTTAAATTATAATAGTAGTGTTATAAAATAAATAAGTGTTTAAATAAATTATTAATAAATAAACTGTTGTTTACAATAAACAAACACCACATTGGTGTCGAGAAGTGGAATAGTGTAAATAAATAGTGGTCAATAATGGCTAAAAAACGGTGTGATTTAAAAGTGGCTGAATTGCGTCGCGAATCTGCAGACTACAGGGAAGAAAGCAGAACTGGCAGAGAGACTTAAAGAAGCACTGGAAAGTGAAGGTTTGGATCCGGAAACGTATTTATTTTCTGATGATGCGTCTTTTATAATTTCTTCTTTGGAAAGTAATATGTCTTCCATGAAAACCGATATTTCTTCTTTAGATAATAAAGTTTCTTCCATGGAAAGTAAAGTTTCTTTAGATGTTTCTTCCATAAAAAATGACATTTCCTCATTAGAAACAAAGGTGTCTTCAGACATTACTTCCTTAGAGTGTAAAGTTTCGTCTGATATTTCTTCCTTAGAAGAAAAAGTGACTTCTGACATATCTTCTTTAAAAACCGAAATTTCTTCCGATTTGGAAAACAAAATCTATTCATTGAAAGATGAAATTTCTTCTGTCTTCTCTAAAAAATGAAATCTCTGATGATGTGGAAAACAAGATGTCTTCTATAAAGGAGAAAATAAAACAGATGGAGAAAAAGATAGAAGAAATGGAACACGTAGACCAAACCAAGAACGGTGAAATAAAGTGCCATGAGGTAGAGTCGAAGTTGAAATTGGAAGGAGCTCTAAATTCTGCTCGTGTTAAAGACCCAACTTTTGACGAGAAGATGTCATGGACGAACTACCTTAAGCAGTTCGAAACAGCTGCCAGAGCAAACGAATGGTCTGAACGAGCGAAGGCAATAAATTTGACCATCGCCCTTCGAGGAAACGCTTCAGATGTCCTTCAGACTATACCTGTGGAAGAGACAAGATGATTTTGAGCAACTCAAAAAGAGACTAAATATGCGATATGGCCATGAACACTTGGAGCATTTATACCAGTCACAGTTAAAGAATCGTAAACAGAAACGAGACGAGACTCTTCAGGAATATGAAGTAGATATTGCCAGGTTGGTGCGATTTGGTCGATGTCTTGTCCGCTGCCCTTGAATATGAGGCAGCTACACAGGCACAGGCTTCTGATGGATACAGTAAAGTGAGGACCGTAAAAGTGGAAGAAGAGGAAGGTAAACTCGACCAACTGGTGAACATCATGAAGAGCCTTACTGACAGAAGAATGAAGACGAAGACTATCAGGTGCTGGAATTGTGGTGAACTAGGACATGTACGCAGTTCATGCAAACGTTCAAGGGTCACAACGAATCAAGACAACACACCGCAGGAAAACTAGAGCGGGTCGGCCTAGAGGGGGCAGCTTCGACCCGAAACCGTTACAAACGAAATATAAGTGTTTTATGAAAAAAGATTTTTTTCAGTATATCATATAAATTTGGTTGTGTGTATATTTATTATTAAATTTTAAGGAAATGTCTTAACCTAATATCTAGTATATTATTTTTATAAAAATAAATGTGGGTATTTAATATTGACAGTTTACGATGAGGTATAGAATTATTGGTTAATCCTTTAGGGTTTGCTCATTTACATTTGATGATGTATTGAATTCGAGATTTTTCGGGGTGATCATATCAAAATCTAGTGAAAATTCAGTTACTTTTTTCTGCTTTGAACAATCCTTTGCCATAAAAACTGTGCTATCATGCATTTTCAAAAAAACTAGAGTCAACTAATAAATCAAGGTATGTAAAAATTTTTAATACTCCAATAAAATTAGTACTATGTCCTATATAGACCCAAACCTTCAACTAAATCAGTCGTTTACCCAAATTTACATTTTTTTTATTATAATATGATCATAATATCATGATAAGGAACGCATCGTAAAAATATTTGCAAAATGCAAGTTTATCGGACATTTTGGAAGAATGTAATAACTAGGTGTATGAAAATAGCACTTTCGGAAGTAGTTAAATAATATAAACATGCTCGTAAGGTTTTGGTGATTGCTTTTTGGCATTGAAAGAAAAGATGCCGTAGTAAATTAGTTGAATAATAATTATTGCTCAGGGCATGACCGTAAGAAAAACAAAAAAAAATGTGAGGAAAGAATGTTTTGGCCTAGTTACTCTATTACTAAAGGATCCCGCAATTTTTGACCTTCTAATTAAAAGTATCCATAGGCACAAAGTTAGCTTATGACTAGTTTTTGAGATAACATGAATTCTCATAATTTTCAAAAATACTTGAAGACGGATACGTATTTGTTGATATTCATGAATATTAAAAGTAATGCTTTGACTCCAGAGATAACGAGGAGATGTAACTACTAACAGATATATTGTGCGGTCCTGAATAAGACATATTCTAAGGGACACAGGCGGGTATAATAGCCGCTGTTGTCATATGCCTTCTCGTTTTGTTTACAAAATTATTTAGACCAGAGCATACTGGCGCATTCGTTTGCAAAATTGTTTTAATTCGTATTTTTTTTTTAAATGTCTGGAAGGCTTTCCTGATTATAAAAGTGTAAGATGACACTCGATATATGTTGATGTTATTGTTTAAACGAAAAATAAATTAAGCCAGAAAAAATGCATTTTTTGCAATGAGTTAATTTTTTTATATTCTTTAGATTTCAAATAAAAATAAGTCCTTACGCCCATCATCGTATCTTCAACCCTTTAATTGTTATGAATTTTTTAAAATCCAAAATTGACGAAAATTCTAATTTTCTTGAATTAAATAATATACCTTAAAATTTAAAATGCTATAATTTTAAATTTTTTACCGAATATTCAAACTATAATAAATAAAATTACCTAAATAAATTTTCAAAATTTTGTTTGTTATGTTTTTTTTTACGTTATAACAATATGATTCCTACGCGCGTGTACTTTTAGAGAGAAGTACTTCTATCTCACTTCCAACTCAATGTATAAGATGGGTAAGAGAAAGCCCGATGACGCGCTAAATCAATTTTTTGCTGTTTTTCAGCGGTAATAAGTTTAAAAAAATTATTATAAACATTTTTCATAACACTTTGTTATATTTGCCGATTAATAGTTTTGTGTCATGTGATTTTTTTTTTTACTTTTTTAGATACTTACGATAACTTTTTTATTCATTAAAGTTAATAGAAATGTTCCATCCACAAAAAAATCATTGCCAAGAGCTGTCTAAAAAATTAATTTTTCTCACTTTTTTCCAATAAGATAGAAGAAGACAAACATACCTGCCGAAATTCAAGGGAAATTTCTACCTGTTCTACGATGAGCATAGTTGACTCACCTGGTTTTTATTTTAAAACAGAGTATGCAATATATATGTATTCAATTTTTTCTAAGGTTGTTAATTCTTTTCCACTATGATTATTTAACACATTGACGAGCGCTAGGTGAAAAAAATGTATCATATGGGGTCACTCTAATTTTTCTATTCGATTCAAAAATTTATATAAAAATAAGGAGTTCATTCATTAACCAGCAAAAACTAACTCATTTTTTTGCAAAAAAACAAAAGGTCTGCTAATGCAGACACGTCCATACGTGTCATATTATATGATATGCGTGGACATGTCTGCTTAAGCAGACAAGACATATTATCAAATTTTTTATTGAAACAAAAAAAATAAAATACATAAGAAAACAAATGGCTAAATTCTCAGCATAAAAAAATAATCATCAAAATAAATTGCACAAAATGGCACAAACGTAAGTGGTAACTTTAAAAACAAATATCTATATCTACCAACACTGTCTAGGTTTTATGATAATTTTCAAAGCACTTTCCGACACAAAGTGGAGGTTTAGATTCGCAACCTTAGCATCTCCATGATGTTTGGCCTCTCTTAGAATTTTTAGAACAGTTTCTGCAACGAAGAAAATAGCTTTTTCTCTTATAACCGTCAGGTACCGGAATCTTCTCCAAAATGTGCTCTAGCTCTATCTGATGGACTGGTGCTGTAGCTCTGGGACAATTCAAGGCACCCTGCTTTACAAACTGCCTTCCATCTTTATTATGGGGAGGTATCAGAAGAAAATCTTTGATAATACTCTCTCTAAAGTCGATCAGCTTTATTTTGGACTGTGTGACTTTGCGGTATAAAATAAAACTGTTTATTAGTGTAACGTCGAATAAATGAAAAATAACTTTTTTGTACCAACGTACAGATTTTCTCGGACAACTGTAATACGAAGTTAACTGGTCGGATCTGTCCACGCCAGACATGTGCAAATTGTACTCGGCTACTTCTTTTGGCTTTGTTTTCTCTTGCCCGTACGAATTCATTACTTGTATCAACTGTGGGTGATATTTTGTAGTGATACATAGCACTTCTCTTTTATCCTTCCACTTGGACACATACACCTTGCCTTTTCGTAACCATTTGTGCTCACCTTTTTTTAGCTTTTTGGAAGTTATAGCTTTAGGATTATTTGTTCGGTTTGATCTCAGTGTTCCAGTGGAGTGCGTTTTACGGCAAAGTAGTTTATTGGACAAAGATACACTGTTATAGTAATTGTCCATAACAACATGGTGGCCCTTATCTAAAAAAGGTTCCAGAAGGCGAAGTACTAAAGATTCTAATTTGGAATCTCCAGCAGTGGCATTGACCTCAATATCTTTACCTTTGTATATTTCCATGTTATGGTTGTATCCACTGGGAGAACATAGCTCATAAAATTTAATGCCATATTTCGCCTTTTTGCCTTTTATATACTGGCGAAAACTGAGCCGTCCCCTATGCAAAAGCAATGACTCGTCTAATGATAGATGTTCTTCTGGAGAATAGGCTTCCTGAAACCGTTTTATTAGCATTTTTAGTAGTTGGCTTACTTTATTAAGACGATTTCCCTGTTCATTTTCATTAGTGCAGTTAAATGCCCTTAGCAACAATTCAAAACGGCGGCCAGACATAGTATGTGAAAAAATTGGGTGATAGTAGAGTGGGTCGTAGGAAAATATTTTTCTGATAGAAGGAAATCGAATTTGTGCATGCAGCAAACACAAACCCAGAAATTTGTACAACTCGTCTCTATTAGTTTCGGTAAATGACGAGAATCGAGAATTCTTCGGATGGGGTCGATTTAAATTTTGAAGCTCTTTGCCATATTTGTTCGTGCTTTCAACCAACAGGTCCATAATTTCATTTGTCCATAATTCCTTGAACACGTCAATGGGAGAGGGTATGTTAGCAAAGTGCAATTTGATTCCAGAAGATATTTCATCAAAATGAAAATCAGGTATATCTGTTGTATTATCTACCCATTCGTCATCACTATCTTCATCACTAAAACTTACAGCATCGTTATTTATGAAAGGTTCATCCTCGAGTTGGTCCTCGGGTTCGTTTCTAACTAACGGCGGATCATCCATTTCCGAGTGATTAGATTCACTGAGTTCACTTTCCGACGGTTCAAAATCTGGATCTCGGTCGTCATCACCACTAAATGGTTCTGCTTCCGACTCACTATCAGAATTACTTTCTAGTTGGTATTCATCCGAGTCTACCTCATCGTACAGCTTTAGTAAACGGGTTTTTTCCTTTTCATCCATGCTTACCAATAACTAATTGCTAAAAATTCAATTTATATTCTATTTATATTATACAAAATATCATATTTCTCACCAAAAAGCAATTTTCATCAGCCGATTTACAACACGTGGTTCTCACTACACACACTTATCCTTACTATCAACACAAATCATATGGTCACGCCGACTGCAATTGCAGTTGTGTGATTATTAAACCGCCAAATTTATTGCGCAGACGCACTTCGAAAAATTCGCACCAAATTGATGTGTATGGACACTTCTCAGTATTTTTTTTGCATTTACTGGGACAGTTAGAAGACACAAGCACAGGGTATAATGGATTAGGCGTCTGCAATAACAGACGCGTGTGATTTGGGAATGTAAATATTGTCTGCAAATACAGACGCGTCCCTAGATACCTGTCTGTATATGCAGACACGCCCGTCAATGGGTTAATAGTAATATTCATTTATTAAGAAAATTTTTACATAAAATTATAGTTTGTACATCTAACTAGTTTTTACATGAAATTGATTTTGGCAACATTCGATTAAACATCCGCATAATACCACACACGTCATGTTTAGTTTTTGACACAAACAAGCTTTCGTTGCACAATTTTTTTTACAGTTGCACGGTTTTGCTAAGTCTTCAGGTAATGGCGGTTTTGTTAAATACAGTGGCTTTATTTGGTCATCACAGAAAACCAGAGAAATCTAAAGGTTCATATTGAAATTGATTTGAATTCCTCCAAATATGTCTGAAACGAAGCTCGTAAAGTATGCAATTTCAAAGCATCTGACGAGCATGGAAAATTTTTTTTTCCTTATTTTTGTTAAATGGAGAAAGGCTTGGATATTTTTGAAATCATACAATTTTATAACCCCAGTAAGCCTACTATGTTCATTGTAACAGGTAGAAATTTTTCACGGATTACGACAAGTGCATTTGGCCTTCTTAACGTATTGAAAAAAAAAAAAAGACTGAAGAAGATTTTACTTCTCATGCAGTATCTAACAATAATTTTTTCATGAATAAAAATAAATGTTAAAAATAAATGTTTCTGTTAACTTTAATAAATAAAAAAGTTATCAAAAGTATCTAAAAAAGTAAAAAAAAATCACATTATACAAAACTATTAATCGGCAAATATAACAAAGTGTTATGAAAAATGTTAATAAAATTTTTTTTAAACTTATTTTCTCTGAAAAATAGCAAAAAATTGATTCAGCGCGTCATCGGGCTTTCTCTTACCCATCTTATACATTGAGTTGGAAGTGAGATAGAAGTACTTCTCCCTAAAAGTACACGCGCGTAGGAAGCATATTGTTATAACGTAAAAAAAACATTACAACAAACAAAATTTTGAAAATTTATTAAGGTTATTTTGTTACTTATAGTTTGAGTATTCGGTAAAAAATTTAAAATTATAGCATTTTAAATTTTCGATAAACGAGTGTGCCATGATTGACATTAATGATTTCACAAGTATCAAATTAATCCTATATCCATGGCACACTAGCTTATCGAATAAAAAAATCAACATTTAATAATTTTGTGTATTGACAAAAATAATGAAAAAACTAAAAATGCGAATTTTGTCATGAAATTTGGTATGTGGGGTTAGAATAATATTCTGAACAACTTTATCAAATAACTTTTTCTGATATCTCCAACGCGAAGAAAAATATCGAAAATTGACCCTGTTTGTGGATTCGCAGTAGGCCGCGTTTAAAATTTAAATTTCAGTTGAGTATCTTAAAAAATATGAACCATCACCCTGTATTACTGTCCGAAAATTCAAATCTGTATTTATTTAGATAGACAAAATATAGGGGTGTCTTCATCTTAAATGCGACACACTGTATATTTTCAAAACCTAGTCATGTTAGGTTGGAAGTGTAACAGGGCTTATACCGGCATGGATATTTACGTTGTTTATTATAAGCGCACAGCGGCTTACACATTTATTCATTGATAAAAATAAGTTGTATCTGCGTAAAATTCTTCTTTATCCCTTCTCTTACTTCTAACCTTTCGTCGCCTCGCCTCATCCCTACAAACAGAGTGTATCGATTGTCGAATTAATTTTGGCATCGTGAATATTATATTTTATCAACGAATAGCTATATGTCTTATATCTGTATGACTCTCTAAGATTTCTGTGACTACCAAAATACAATACCAACCTTTTTGAAAATCAAATATACAGGGTGCGTAATGTTTTAAATTAAAGCAGAAAAATTGCATTTTTAAAAACTGTTTAACCCTAAAAATGATAATAAATGGATTACCTATTAATATATGGTTATATAATTTTATAATTCTGTGTAAACGACACTACACAACGGTAAATAATAGCTATTTATGTAACCAGTTACGAAATGTCTTATTTTGTGTAACGAGAAAATATTTGCGGGACGAGCGGAGCGAGGTCCCGCAAAATGAACGAGTTACAAAAAACGGCATTTCGTAACGTGTACATATAAGATTTTTCTAATTTTGACTTGATCATTTATAAAAGTGTTTGTTGTCAATCTGATTTTTGACATAACCCGCGAGAAATTTGAAAAAAAAAAATGTTTACCCGTTATCCTTAAAGGAGTAAGTCAACATTTTACCCTTAACATTTCTGGGCAATTTTCAATAACGGTGTTCAATTATTTAAAAAATAAAACGCAATTTACACCTTTTATTTTTCTGTTTTTTTTTTGTTGTTAAACGTAATATCAAATTGTCAAATGTAAAATGTCACTATTCATTGCTTTTTTTTTTCGATTTTCCGAATAGGCCAGCGAGTTAGACCAAGACAGGCCCCGAACCCTTCTGTGGAGTTGCTTAGGCATTGTGCAAGGCATTCATCAAACAATGTACTTAAAAAAAATCTCAGGAATAATGGAACAACTAGCCAAGATTGAGACAGGTCAAACAGTTTATCAAGCAACCATCGGTCAAGTTCACGAAAGACCTGCCGGAACAAAAACGTTGAATCGTTAGGATAACCGGACACTGTCGCCTAAGAAGACCCATGGTTATCATCAATCCAGCAGAGAAAGCAACATTGTGCAGGTTCTGCGAAGAAGAAGAGGAAACATCAAGCTAGATTGAGGTTTCTAACATTAGGCGAAGAAAAGCCAGACGCATGCGACAGCCACTATCAAAGCTACTAAGTCTAATAAAAGAGACCAAGTTAGACGACGTACTCTAAAAAAACGGAGTCCCACAATAGATCTGAGAAAGTCGCGGTGGACAAGGACAAATAATGTCCAACTCCTTTCAAGTCTAGTCTAATCTAATAGTATTATTGTAGAAAATTTTTTATCATCCTTTTCTGTAGTAACTCTTCCAAATTGGACAATAGAAGTCCATCTCCAGATAATTGACACTGTATAAAAAAAGAGTATTTATGCCTAAAATAAACAAATGTTCTATTTGGGATCTTTGCTAAGTTGCACACTGATTCATAACAACATGCACAATCATGCAAAACACTCGGACATAATTTTAAGAAAAACCGTTTTTTGCCTCTCCTGTAAAATTTCTTAAAATTAAATTACACGCTTTTCGAGTTTCGCCGTCTATATATAAAATTCAGCAGATTTGACCGAAAGCTTTTTACCGTTCGACAACTGCGGGATCCTTTGATTCAATTTAGGAAATACCTTTGAATTTGGCTTATTCGATAATATCTAAATTTGCTAGGATGTTTGTTCCACCTTACATGAAGAAAGCTATTGTACAAAAATCTAATTCTAAAAGTATTGAAGTTTTGAAAATAAGCCTGAACGTCGTCTGGTCCGAACAAGCACATCAAATTTCTGTCTAGTCAATGTCGTTGATAGTTTACAGGAAAGGGCATTTGTCTAGAGAACAAGGATGTATGGGTTCGAATTCTGACGACGACAGGCTTTTGTTGTTTACTCTTTAGGTAGTAAGATTTTATATTTTTATGTATGTATTTATTTTTTAAAATTATTTTTAAAAGTCGGCAGATTTCGACTAAAATTGGCATCTGAAAATTTTAGAAGTCAAAAATAACAGATCCTAAATAAGTTTTTAAAAATTCAAAATGGCGTTGAAAGGAATCGCATTTAATCAAAAAAGGTCCCCCTTGAATTTAAATAATAAAAATCGTCCTTTTGGTATTGTGCAACTGGGCCATTTTAAAAGCAGCTAATCGTTATTGTTCAATAACGGTGAACTTGACGAAGAATACCGAGAGGACGCGAGGTGAGAATTCGGGTGGGATCAAGAGGAAGATCGATGGAAAGAGAAATGTAAAAGAGTGTTTTTGGTTTGGTGGTTTTAATTTTAAATTCTTAAAATTCAAGCACTTAGGCGTTCCCTAATCTCTCCGAGAAATATCTTCCATAAGCCATATAAAGTTATAATAGAAAAAATAGAAGAGCCGGAAGTGGCGAGTACGATTCATATCTACACCGACAGTTCTAAAACAAAACAAGGCTCAGGATGTGGAATATACTCTAGATTCTTAAACCTAAACATAAAATGGGCCGTGAGCAATAGTGCCAGTGTAGTTCAAACAGAGCTAACGGGTATTCTCATAGCAGCAAAAGAAATAACCAGAAACAATATCACTGGAAGGAACATGCTCATCTATACAGATAGCAGACAAGCACTACTCACCCTGAACAGACCACGAATTTACTCAGGAGTACTAGAATGTCACGAAGCTTTGGCCGAAGTATCCATCAATATTGTGGTCACCTTAAGACGGATCAAAGGTCACGCTACATCGAAAGGTAACCGTCTTGCTGATTCACTAGCCAAGAAAGCAGCCAACCAAATACATTTTGGACCTGGCCCTTCTATTGGCCTGACAAAATCGGTAGTAACAGACCTAATCAAAGAACATTCCCTTGTGAAATTCAAGGAAATATGGGATGAAACAAGAAACTGCAGATTTACCAGGGAGCTCTTAAGTTATTCTGACAACACTGCAGCAAACAAATACTTGACTATGACTAGACAGAATCTGCGCCTAGTCACAGGCATTCTGACTGGTCATTACCAAGTACGAAAGCATCTCCATATCATGGGGCTGTCAGAATCCGCACTCTGCAGAGGGTGCGAACAATAAGATGAGACCATCGAGCATATACTTTACGATTGCCCGACGTTCTCATTTATTAGAAGATTTGTGTTCGGCGAGTATCGGCTAACACCGTTGTCAACTACATAAAATCTGTAGGCTGGCTCACGAGCTAGGATGTGCCTATCATCTCAGGAGGATGCACAATGGACCTAATGAGGCCTAAGTGCCGTGGGGGATAACCCACCCTCCACACGTTACAAATACAGATACAGAGAGGCGTTCCCTAATTTTACAATTTCTATATAGAGGGAAATTCTGGGTAAAATACTTTACCGATTTTTTTATTGCGTTTTAGTTTATTATTTATTTATATTGTCGGAAAGACGGAAATTTAACCTACTTAAATATCTGTTCGAGGATCTGTTCTCAATTATTGTGAAGACACTAACAAATGTACGATGCAAATTCCCCGTTTATCATGTTTAAATGTAGGTATTTAGAATAAATAATCCTGAAAGTTATTAGTCAATAGTACGGTGAAAATAATTTAAGACCTTCGAGAATTTATGACAGTTTCCTTGTTGGCTCTGATGATGGTGTATTGTTGCCGAAAATGCTCACCTGATTTGTTGTCATTGAATATTTTACACTTTCTTTGCTTGAAAAAAATATTAATTTCCTATAGTTGTTTTAATGTTTTCTTCCTAATATATTTTTGTATTTAATTTATACACGAAGAATCATTAAAATATTGTTGGATTTTAGAAATTTCAGAATATTAAAAACTGTTGTACAAACCAAATTAGTAAAAGGTTAATAGATACTTTTATTGGAGTACGTTCATTTTAATTTAGTTTTACTTTTACTTTTCTTGCAGCATACTTGTCAAATGACTTCCACATTACCAGCTTCTAGGATGGCATTATTATTTTGAGCTTTACTTGCGTACTAGCATATCTCTATTGTTATTCACTTTGCTTGGTCGACACCAATTCGTTTTTACTCATAATCTTCCATGATTTTACCAAAATTTATAAAGTTTAACTAGCAAAATTAGCCAAAATTACGATCTAAAAATATTAATAATCGGTTGCGGTGATAAACGGTGGTGAGAAGTTTGTGACATAACTAAAAGGAAAAAGGTAATTCTGACAGAAACTTTGACAACGGAAAAATATAGCCAGAGAACAAATAAATAGTTCATGGGATACACTGCAATGTTTAAATTGATGATGACGTAATTTTTGTTTCATTGACAATGGACCTTTTCCGTTATTGATGATCTCTATTACTCATGCGCAAATTCTACTTCCGCTTAAAATAATCAAAATTTATTGTTGTTATGTTTCCTACCCTAAGTTCCAATTATACATCTGCAAATGTCATTTTGTTTTTGAGTTTTATAGTAATGGTAGGAAGCCAGTGACACTTTTAGGTGTATTATTTGTGTAAGGTAAAATCGTATTACAAATACAACGTTAATTCTTACCTTGTAGAACATGGAAATAATTTGCTACGCAGCGATGGAGCCCTGGACGATGACGTTTTAAAAATGTCTGTGTAGAAAATGCTGTCACAGAAGGGCAAACTTGAAACTTAAATATTATTTACGTCAAAAGTTAATAGAAAAAAGGTTTCGTGAAATTCGGCTCACAGAGGGTAACCTTCTTGCTTGCTGACTGGACATTCCACCGCTAGATCGTTTGCAACAAAGTATTTTATTCTTCTACATGGTAAACATTAACGATACTTATTTATTTATTTTTATTTATTTATTTAAATACCAAAGAAACATTCCGAGGCTCCTAATATATATTCTAGATATGATCAGTGAAAGAGAAAAATGGTTAATATATTATTCTTAATTTGTATGTTTTTAATGACTTGTTCGTAGAGTAAATAAGAAGCTCAAGAGTGAGGTTAGGTTATGCCCATCTGATTGAACTTATGAATGTTTTATTGAGGATTTCATTTTTGCTATTGTTTTATGAAACGCTTTAAAAAGTGTAACAGGAGCTTTTTAAAACTGATAAGGCCTAAGAAGTATTTTTGTTTTGTTTTATTAGTTTTATAACTTAATGTACGGTTTTAGGTACATATAGAACAAATATTGCAGTGGCTGATTAACCACATATGATGTAAAATAGTACCTGTCTACCAGACCTGTACATTATAATGGATATTTAAATAACTTCAAACGTCAAAGTTATAATAATTACTGAGGCCCTTCCTATGGGGCCTCAGTATTGCATTCGTGCAGACGAACAAATTTTCTGATCCCCATTTTTTAAAACTTTTTTTCATGTTTCTAATCATTCTGAGTCCGAATTTTTGTCTGGTCGTCTGTATGTATGTATGCCGGCACGATAACTCTAGATTTTCTTAAATAATTACTTGTAACTTAGGACTCTATTGATTTTCAGAATTTTCGGTTCATCCTAACTACTTTAATAACAATTTTCCTAAACTCCACCTATGCATTCCTTATGTGACAATTTTAGGAATTTCGAATATTTCTAACGTCAAAATTCCTAACATTCTTTACATTCCATAAATTGCAACAGCTGTTGATAGTAAAGGTGAAATTTCTAAGGCGGGTTGCGACCTTCATACTTGCAACCATATAGCCATTTTGGAGGCTATTTTCATTCGAAATTAGTCGCCAAGCCTGCCAATTTATGAAAAATATATAAGCAGTTTCTTAAAAATGACTTTTTTATGGTAGTGCTATTAAGCGTACTACTATTTCGCTCCTAGCCACAAAAACACCTTCATCAAATTTACTGGTTCTCTGTCGCAACCCCATAGAATAATAGCCGGCCATTTTATTTGGCAAAAATCAAATTAATGCTTGGCTGTGCCTGTCAAGTATCAAGATGTCAACTGTGATATGTGAATGGGTCTTAAATGTCAAATTATTTAAAAATATATACTTCTTTTGATATTTGTTGCAAATAATAAATATCTCAATTTAGGCTTTCCATAAATAAAGGTACAGCAAGACAGATAATATAATGTTCTTATACAAAGCACTTTTTTATTATATAAAAGAGAGGTAGGATATAATGCCCATTTCAAATTTGGATCAATTATGATACCGAGGTATTTTGTTGTGTTTTTCATTTTAATTATAAAGTTGTCATTTATTTGTATGTTGAAAGAAGGCCTTTATAAATTACATTGCTCTCTATGGATCTACTTAAACACAAAAATAGTGGCTATAAGTTGCTATAACCTAATGTCGCAAAACTATTAATAATTTAAACATAATAAGTAGTATTAATATAACATCAAGTAATTTTTTTAAATAAAGTACATGATCTCAAAACAAATAATCTATAATAAATGTGGATAAAACGAGGGGTAAAAATGGGAAATACTTAAAAAGGGCAGATTTGAAGACTATTATCACAAGAAAGTATATCCGTTCTGTTTATTTATCAAGTATTGTTTGAGGTCACTTTTGAATACATTTATTTTTTTAATTTCTGAAGGCAGTCTATTCAATTTTTTAAACCTTTAATAAAAATTGTATTTTTCGAACTTTTAGTGATGGCTTGCCGAACATGAAAGTCAGATTGGTTTCTTGTATTATAGTTGTGATATTGCGAATTATATTAAATTTTTTCTAATAGACCTGATGCGATGGTACTGTCATTTTTATTTTATAAATAAATATCAGTCATGTACTGAACATAATTCTGAACTGAAAGCCAATTTATTTCTTTTATCATAGTTGCAATACTCATCCTTCTGTCCTTTATTAATAGAATATAAATAGGCGAAGTAAGAAGCCCAAATATTTTACATGAGCAGGCTTAAGAGGCAAAGGGGCCAATTATTATTGGATAAATTGCTCGAACAAGTTTTTAAACCCTAATCAAAAGGCGATATAGAATGGTTTTAAAAATCAAGGCTTGTGAAAATCATCACATGGTTTAACCTAAGTAATGCCAATGCTTCACAAACCAAAAAATTTACCCTTGTGGGCCTCAGTCTCGATAAGGTGGGAACCACCATTTTAGTGTCTCTCGAATTCTAAAATCTTTCGATTTTAGTAATGACAGAAACAAATAATTAAAACTAGATTTTCAAAATGAACACCGTGAACGTCAATACACCTCTGATTTGTCAATTATTTCCAGTTTATTTTTACTGCGAAGGTTTTTACTGATTTGTCAATTATTTTTAATGTTATTACCTACATTATTAATTTTTTCCAATAACTATGCTCGGGTATTCATTTCTTCGTTGTACACCTCTGATTTAAGGTAGTTCCATAAAAAATAATCCAGAGGTGTTAAATCTGTAGATTTTGGTGGCCAATTGACGGGACTTGCCTCGACCTATCCATCTATTTGGGAAACGATGATTTAAATGGTCTCTTACCAGTGTTTGAAAATGAGCTTTAGCACTATATGTCAGGCCAATGTAAAGGACTGGTGTACTTTTTAATTACGACAAGCATTAGGTTTTACATGATAATATTAATAGGATATTTTGAAGATGCTCCAAAAAAAATTACTATATTTTTTATATCTCAATATATTTTTAAAAAGGAGTGAGTACCGGGCGTATTGATTATACGATGCTTTTTGACATTACTATACCACGAAAATAATATTTAAAAATAACATTATCTAACTTTGTACGAAATATACAACATTCCAATTATTCATTATCTCTCTCTACTTTGCTAAGATTAACCGGTATTGGCGATTCAAATTAATTTTCGCGCGCCTGTCATTTGTCATCTATAAGTAGGATGTTTGTTTATTTACATGTTTTTGTTTTGGGCGGATTTTGTATTTGTGATTTTTTAACTGTTTTTAGATAATATTCTCATTGTAATAGTGTTTTTGAGTTTCATTTCGTGTTAATTTAAGTTTAAGTCTCGTGCTTTCGTCATAAATATAATATTTATCACGTGTATGACTTAATTTGTTGGAAATATTCATCTATTGGTTGCTACAAGAACATCTAGAAATATGTATTCACTAAACCCAGGACATATTTTATTATGTGGTTTAAAGGACATTTCAGGTACCACACGTTTATTATGAATGAACTTATTTAAAAATTTTACTAGACTTATTCTTATATTATGAAGTGAATCATGTAATACTTTGTATACATGTAAATGGTAATAAAACCGTCAAAAAAATAAGATTACAGTTTGATTCTAAACAAAAAATTTCAATATTGTGAATTTGTAGATATCCATTTATCGTAAAAAACAAAATTTTACGACTTGTACTTTGAAAATAATGAATACTTCAGTTTTTGATTTTGACATTAACACCATATAGATTGCAATTTTCTGGGGACTTTTTCGCAGATTTCATTTTTAATATAAACACTATCACACGCTATAAGAAATAAACAAATTTAAAGCTAAAAAGTAAGAAAAAACTCGAATTGTAATTGATACAAATTAAAATGTAAACAATGAACACGAACGCCAATGTTGCCAAATGATGAACTGATTTTAAAACAAAATTAATAAATGAACTGAAATATAAAAAAAATCAATATAATAAATCGGTTTTATAAAAAAATCCTTAAATAAATATAGAGTATGATAACATATTACCATACACAAATTTTGATTCTTAAATAAAAGGTCTTATCCACTTCTTCAAGAGCTAAAATCCGACGACGTAGCGAAGTTTTGCTACTTCTGGCAACAGTGAACGATATCCTACTTATACGGACCTTCTACAAATTTCCTCCAGAGGGCGTATCACTTAGCTTGAATCGCGAATAGACGAGCTGGTCGCTTACAACATGTAGAAGCAGAAGAAATTAGGAAGAGCCAGTGGCGTCGTGATGTGTGTTTATTATTTAACCCAGCAAACATTTTGGTGTAATTTGACGTCGATACTACCTAAATTATATATAATAAATTTGGTCGCAAAATTAGATTTAACCATAATTAAGTAAAATTTACGTTGGCTCGACGTGGATTCGACATAAGTGGAGAATAAGACGACGTCGAAATTTGGTTTTATTTACCAAAATAGGTAGAATTACATCTAAATCCACATTGCAGTAGCCCAGTACGTTTGGTTAGTAATACCTCTCTAGGGAAATTTGACGTCAATATAACGTTAATTCGACGTTGATTTAACTAAGTTTAGGTAGAAACTACCAAAATATTTGCAGATGACGTATGCCTCCAAGTGTACGAAAAGAAATTTTATACTTATTTGGTATTTTTATCTATATATAAGTAGAAATATTGTAAGAAGTAACCAACACAACTAAAACATATACCTAATTGACATGAAAGATTGAAAATAAATGTCGGTGACAAAAATATATGTAATGTAATTGCGGTGAATATACAGTTCACGCTTGTTAAAATTAATGCGAAGAAAATTTTGTCGTGCATGTTAACAGTTCTACTTAGAAAAATAACAATGCCCTTCCAAAATACTCTCTAATTAAAAAAATATAAGAAAAAAATATGATCGTGTAAAAAAATAATAATAATATTATGAGCTAAAACTATGTTACGTTTGTTGTGCATCACTTTAGAAAATCAATAATGTTTCGTTTTTCGGTATTTTCATTCGTATGTTTTAGTTATGGTCATTTTAAAAATTTAAAATTTGGAATCGTACTTCAATTACGTTAAGAAAATATGGCGTATTGTGCGAATTCGACCTAAAAGTTATTATGACTAAGGAAATCTACATATTTTACAAATACCTTTTTACTAAGTTGAATTAACTTCAATTTCACGACATATTAGTTAACTTTACCTATTTAAAGAAATAATAACTTATAGGTTTTATAAAAAAATTACCTATAGGTAAATATAACATATTTATGTCACGTTGTTCTGCACTTGAGATTTTAGACGTTTCACTTTACGATAAAAATCGGAAGTATAACGATATGATTTATTATTTTTCGAACTCATTTTATTAATTATTTTTCGCATTCATTTAAAGCTCTATCTACACCACACGTAAATTAAGATTACGACTGTAATGGTTTTTTTAAAATGGCCGAAATTCTTAAGAATAATGACGAAGACAGTAATTGAACAACCTAATTGTTAAAATAACCTAAATAATATAAATTTTACAAATAGGTCATGTATGACTTTTTTTAAATTGGTGGTTTTTAGTCGAATTTACTTTGTGGTAAATTTTTCAGGTAATTGCTACAACAAAGTTAATAAATATTTCTTCAAGATGACTTATAGGTCAACTAAATGAGTATTCGACTATTTGGTTGAAATTAGGTATCTATCTAAACAGGTAGAATTTTGCTACGATCTCGACCTAATATTACTTTAAAGGAGAGTAAATAAAAGCGGCCAAATGGGTTACTATGGAGGCATAAAATTACGTAGAATTTTTAACCAAATCTACCTAGTTGGATATTCTACTATAAAGTCGATTTTTAGTTGCCAAACAGGTAGATATTACCTAAATATGGCACCTAATTTTACTACAAAGGAAATTTAACTTTGAAGTAATTGTTGGTTATTTTTTTTTAGTAGTTTTTCCCTTGCTGATATGGTTAAAGTTACTTTTAAGCAGATTTGTGTAAAAGGTAGATTTCTTGGTATAATTTACGTAAATTTAAATATAAATTAAAACCGTTTGGTAAATTTACATTAGAGGTATATTTTTCTAGTCAATTTTACGTAATAATTACCTCAATAAGTAAATTCGTCTTAAACAAAGTCGAGTTATAACTAATGTTATAGAAAATGTTTGCTGGGAAATATTGGTTAGTTTGTTTAAATTTTTTCTATTTATAGAATTGTTTGGAAAAAAATGACTAACCGATAATTTTGTGTAATTCCAATCAAAGATATTAGAAAATGAATATTTGGAAATTTGCATTTTAGTAATTTTAGAACATAAACTATAATTATTAAAATACAAACTTTGTCAAAACCATGAGAGTAAATCGAGTGTTTCAGATTTTTCTAATTGGCTTTTGAAAATATGGACTTAATTAGGGTAAAATGCTAAAATTTGTGTTAACGTCACCTGTAATATAAAACATTGTAAATAAAATACAAAAATCTGTTTTTGGTATGAGAAATGCAAAACAAAAATTCGTAAAGAAATAATTAATTAATTCATTAATTGGTGGAATAACAGGGTTTAAAAAACTGTGGAAAACATAACCTCGCGTTTTAACACACCCTGTAATAGGCCAACCCACCCCTGTTCATTTTATTTTATTTATTCGTATTATGTATTTTATGTTGCCTATATGTTACCTGTAAAAAAACAAGAGTGAGTACAGTACGAGCAAGAGATAGTGTGACTTTAAAGCTTTAAAGCCGGCAACATAAAAAAAAACCTAAGGAGACTGATACATCACCTTTAAATTAGTAGAGGAGCATTCAGAAGATTGAGTATACTTATTTTATTTTTACTTCCCTCGATAAAAGGGAAGTATTGTAATCGTGAACATTTAGATTTTCAAGTTTTCGGGTCCCTAGATTACGAAAAACATGTTTTGTC
This sequence comes from Psylliodes chrysocephalus, assembly GCA_927349885.1. Classification (NCBI taxonomy): domain Eukaryota; kingdom Metazoa; phylum Arthropoda; class Insecta; order Coleoptera; family Chrysomelidae; genus Psylliodes; species Psylliodes chrysocephalus. The sequence continues at coordinate 33,902,552 of OV651820.1, read as the reverse complement.
CATTTCGTCGGTCTGTCCGCCGTCTGTTGTCTGCCATCTATCTGTTAGCGCAATAGCTCAAAAACAGCTTAAGAGAAAAGGTAAGGCTTCCTCTTGGCTCAAAACCGGTTATACTTCCGATTAGATATATACAGGGTGAGCAATTAAAACTTTTTTTTTAAAGTCAGCAGATTTCGACTAAAATTGGTTTCAGATAAAATTGTTATCTTTGCCCTATATACAACATAGTAAATGAATGAAAATGTAAAACATTAAATCTATTAAAATTGTTTCGACGTTGTTATGTGTAACCTACGTGTTTGCTTTAAAAAAGTGTAAGTTTGGTCAGCGCCTCATTTATGGATTCCTACCCTATATATTTATTTCAGATTGTATAAAAAATTTCTTCGTATCTACAATAATAAAACTGCTGTCGATTAATTACGCATGATGGGACACACTGCACATAAATAATCTGCTAACATGTTGTGTTGGTTTCATTGGATAGGTAAATTTATAATGAATTTTATATCAAAATAATATATAGGATATTGCGTTTTAAAAACTTTAGTAATTTGAACTTAAAATTAGCAATGTTTAAGACATATTTCAAAACATTCTGTATAAAATAAACCACTTATATCACTACTATTCGTTAGCTTGATTTTTTATAAGTCTGTATTTTAAACAATTTTGAAATCATTGCTAACCTACTAAATTATGATAATTTAATTTGGGGCCTTCTAATTTCACAAAAAAATAATTGCTTGGCAACCCTGTAATATTTTTCGAAAATATTCTAGTTTCAAATACATTATTAAGTGAGCAATCTAAAATTAAAATAAAATATAGGGTTTTCCAATTAAAAATTACATTTTTATTTGCCAGGCATAACACCCTGTATATCCAAGAATATTTTACCCATATGCCTTTTTCAAATCCATTAAACTTTTATTTGAAACTTGTTTGTGTGTCTATAAAACAAATTGAAATATCGAGCAATTACGCACTAATGGGACACCCTGTATACATGGTGATCCATTAAGGGTGGCGACCGGCCGTATCTCGGAATATCTTGAAGTAAAATTTTTTTGAAAGAAACGCAAAAACTGTTATATGTCATTCCTCCACATAAAATTAATCTAGATATCTTCATATTGCACAACAAAATAAATTTAGTGATAATGCATTTTTTCCTTTAAATTTTTGATTAAGTTAACACAATATTACGTAGTGTATTAAATTATTTAAAAAAAAATTAGCTTTCAAATGAAGTGACACAATTTACCATAGGTAATCATTTTTTATCCCGCTAGAGGGCGCTAAAATTAAAAGAAACGCAATGAATTCCCCATAAAATTACCTTTCTGACGATGCGTCATACTTGGTACTTTCCCTATTTAAATTGTATTGGTTCGATTGACGTAGGGGAGAGGAATGACATATGACAGTTGAAGATATAGAAAGATACCCCCCTTGAAATTAAAAATCGAGCTGTTTTTGCGATTCTTTCAAAAAAATTCTACTTAAAGATATTCTGAGATACGACCGGTCGCCACCCTTAATGAATCACCCTGTATAAGTTCAATATAAAATTAAAAACCTTTGCTTTGACCATTTAAAATTAAATTAATTTTGTCGGGCGCATATGTCGGGAGGCGCATTTGTCGTAGGCAATTATGTCGGGGAGCATTTGACGGGTCACCCTTTAAAACAGCTGCTGTGGCACATGTCGAAAATTGCCCACTTAAGAGTTGGGATTAACCACACCAACACCCCAGAGCAATATCCAACTGAAATTTGCTTTAACGATAAAATTTTATTTTTAATGAAAATTGTTAGATGAAAGAGATGAAAATAAATCGGTTAAGAACTGAAAAACTGAAATGAAATTTTGGTAATATGAAAATGAATAATTCCCAATTCCCACTACGAAATTTTGAAAAATACAACTCCAGATCCCCAAAGTGAAAGAAAACAAAGAAACATTGAAAAGCTGAGAATTAAAAAAAAAGAAATTAATGCAGCGATCTGGAATCGAACCTAGAACCCGAGAATACCGATCAAGGAGAAGGGACAGCTTGGTGTTTTCAGTGTACCGTTTTGTAACGCGCATGTGCGAAAATAAGTTGTGTATCACTCAAAATTATATTATCTGTCAAAGTCAGTCCAAGTTGTGTTTAGTACGTGAGCAATGTTAAGTGATATTTTTTGGTGTTTGTTTTGTGTAGTAATAAGATGAAGATTTTTACACACTTAGGTATTCTAATACAGATATAAAATGTGCCAAAAAAGTTATTAGGAAACTAAGAATTTTATCACATGCATAAATATTAAGTATAATGATTTAATCATTTTTAACATTTTATTTTTCATATGTAGGTATTGTATTTTGTGAAATATGTGTTTTTCTTCTTTTAAATAAATTTAATAAACAATGAACTGCAGATTTTGTTTATTTTATTTTAAAATTATATTTAAAAAAATATAATAAATTCGCGTGTTTCAATTAGGATTGGTCAAAGTGGGCGAAATCCCTTTATTATGGCAAAATTGTAAGTTACAATTATGTCAATATAAAGATGTTTTGCCCATTCATATTTACATTTATTGAATAAATCATACTGGAGTTGATTTTGAAAATATTGGTGCATACTTAAATAAGTACTATTTCTAAAAATTCGTCTATGCACACATAGTCCAATGGACGTCCACTTTAGATCTATTTGAGGGTCAGGACGTCCATATCCGGGCATCCAGTGTACGTCCGTTTATGCTAATTAAATTGACAGCTGAATATCGATACCCAGAGAACGTCTGTTTTTGGACTTAATTTTAAGTTTAGTAGTATTTTGACGTCCAGTGGACGTCCATCTTAGGTCACTATTTATTAAGCCTACCAGATAATACCCATCTATATATACTTCTTTTTTTTGATATAACTGGTCATTAAAAATTGACAAATTGAATCTATTGCATTTCATTCTATCAGCGGAAGTTTGAAATCTTATTCAATTATAACTGTATCTAGTAAAAAGTTTTCTAGTGGTTCCTTGGTCGAGCTCGTCTAGCAATTGAAAGCGTAAAACGATAATGGATGTATCGTGACTTCGATTCCTGCTCAGTTCAAGCGATTTTTAATAAAAAATAAATAAATGGTGTATAGCGATTTGCGAAAATAATAAACAAATTATTAATAATATAAAATAGTGTGCGGTTCTGTAAAAAAGTGGAGTTGTGGTCTCAATGGAAATATAATCCTGGACGTTTTTTGAATGTCCAGTATTCGACGTCCAAATATATTCCAGAATTGGACGTCCTCTGAATGGTCAAAAGTGTGTCATTTGTATACTTCACTGGACGTCCATTGGATGTCGGAAGTCCAGAAAACTCATTTTTGGACGTCTAGACATCCAAAATTGTATATAGAATGGAGTCCAATGGACATATTTGTATTGTCTGGGTAATAGCCAGGCCAGGTATTTAACTCTAAATACATAAACCTTAAATGACATCTGGTTTAACTTGGCGAGAAAACACTTGTTTCTACAGAAATGAACGATAAGCTTAAAGGTCCTTTTAATATAATACAGGGCTCACGCTCAACGGGACGGAGCTTTATGGGAAAACGACCAAAGATATAAAAAATTCGTTTGGGAGGAATACGTAGGTTACAGACGGCTACAATTTAAAATTTGTTAGATGTATACAGGATGTCCCACATAAGAAAAAAAAATTAGTTCATTAAAAATTATTCAAACAAGAGTAAACAATTAATTTCTGGGAGACTTTTTTTCCTTAAAAATTCAAATAAATCGAAAACTAATAATAATAGTAATAGGAAACCTTTAGTTAACTGACATTATTTTTGATGTAGTTTTTAATTCTAAAATAAAAAACAGGGTGTTCCATTAAAAATAATATAACTTTGTATATTTTCTCTTGTGTGGGACATCCTGTATACATCTAACAAATTTTAAATTGTAGCCGTCTGTAACCTACGTATTCCTCCCAAACGAATTTTTTATATCTTTGGTCGTTTTCCCATAAAGCTCCGTCCCGTTGAGCGTGAGCCACCCTGTATAAATCTAGAAATTCTAAAAATATGTAAGTACTTTTTACACCTAAAGGCTTTGAAAATATATGCACATTGCAAATATTTAGTTAAACCTCTCAAACTTAATGTCTTTTTAATTGTTACCTAAATTTTTTTTGGCACGCTTAATTTTATTTACCTTATTTTTACTTAAGGAAAAGGTAATTTAAATATGGGCCTTTTATTACATTTTTAACAATAAATAAATTTTATAGATAAATTATAAAATAATAAACGTGTTTTACTTTTATAACAAATAATTAATTAGTACATAATGAATTATATTTTGGTGCCGAAATTTCACCATTGCTATTAACCCTAACTACTTTAATGTAATTAAATCACATTGCAACATTTGCGCATGGACTATAACAATAATTTCAGATAATTTCCCAAACTATTTCGCTCAGTGTAGAAAATAAGCATGTTTTCTCAGCGTGCTAAGTTGTGTATCAATCAAGGTCATGCTGTGAAAAAGGTACATCCGATATCAAAGGCACCGACAGCTACTGTCGCTTCTCCTTGATCGGTATTCTCGGCTAGAACCTTCGGACTATATGCGTCCGCGCCTCTGATATCCCAACTTTTCTTTAATTATCAGCTTTTTAAATGTTTCTAATGCATAGGTAGGATTCCCCACTCGACCATTCACTATTTGGTTCTAATTAACAGTGCTGTTCCTAAAGTGACGCTGGGAAACAGTAGCAAGGCCTGTCTGTAGGGGTGCGGGAGTACTAGACTACTAGTACAATCCAAAACATCCATAACCTACATAGAACACGAGGCTAATGACCTGAGTTGTCGAAGCCAGACACCAACGAAAAAAAACTTTTCTTTGTTTTTACCTTGTTGTTATTTTTCTTAATTTCGTAGGAGATTTATTTTCATAATTCCAAAACTGAAAAATTGGTTTTATTCTTGATTAAAGAACAAAATGATCTTGGACAAAGAAAATTGTCTAGGTTCAAGAAAATTTTTATTTTATACAAGATAATTTCAGTCTTTCTAACAATTTTCTTGGTTCAAGTAAACTGTTCTTTTCTATCTGCTAACTAATCAATAAAAAAATTTAAGTTTATCAATGAGGAATTAAATACTGAAAATATTATTAGACATTTAAAACAAATAAATTATTAAAAAACATATTTAAAATTTTTTTATTTCTACAGGTGCATATCTTTGTGCATAAAAAAAATTGTCAATGAATTTTATTTTAAAAATCTTTTAAACTCAAATTCTGGAGGAAAGGGGCCTCATTTCAGAAAAATCGTAAATCCGGGGCTGTTACTATTAATAAAAATTTATAGATGTGTACTTACACTGTGTTTCTAACCTTAAATAAAGCTTGTGTCAAATGAAATTGTAAACAGAAAATTATTTTGTGTTTCTATTCAAATCAGACTTGAATAATTATTATATCGTTAGTATATAAAAACAAATATATTATTCTTACCTTCTTCGTCTGAAGTTAAGCCTACTGTTTAAAATTCGCATCATTTTGTACGATTAGATTAAACAAAGTCTTGAGGACGTTAATTAATTGACCAACAACAAATCACAGCCTAGATTTAACGTGTCTATTACACTAAAAAAATAGCACTAGAAAAGCTATGTTGAATAATTAAAAAAAACAGGTACACAACTGATGGCTTAGGTACGTGTTTCGGAAGTACTGGAACTAATTTTATTACGTAATCTTGCGTGCAAACCTCAATTTTCCAAATATTTGGGGTTATACACAGCACGATTTCGACGTTTCCGACGAAGCGGTGATTATAGCGGATACAGTGTATAGAACGGCGCCGGCGTCAGTGTAGCATGCGTCGCGTCGAATAGGGGTTGGAACAGGGTCGGTTCGAATACCGATTGACCGATAGCTCGTATAAAAATTACATTATCCATACAAAAAGTTTTATTTTTCCAGTAAAATATTTAAGTTGAGTAAATCATCCATTTTTCCACAGATTATTTAAATCCGTTAAGTGGGGTGACTGTTCCTATTGAAACATTAAAGAGAGTAAATTCCTAGGAATGTTTTGCGTTAATCAGCCTAAAAACCAGTAAATATTGAGATGTGTTTCCTAAGATAAAGAGAAATTATTAAAGAACCAGTACTTAAAAAGTTCATTGCACAAAAAAGATTAATTATTAGACGTATTAATTAACATATACTGAATGAACCTACGTTCAACGTACAAAATGTTCCTTAATGATGTGCATATATTTAAGGATGTGAACCTACATTAAAAATTAATGATAGTTTCCATTACAAATTACTCTCCAAAAATGTTCCGTTACCAAAATACGGAGATGCTAAAGTTTTAGGAAAAAAAGAGGAAATTATCATTTTTGATATATTGGGAAGGCCCATATAATTTTTGTTTCAAAACTTACATTTTAGGCCTTAGGAAGGATAGCAATTTCAAATTTAGTACCGGAAACCCCTTAAATCAACGTATTTTTTTATATTGGGTATTTCAGAATAAAGTACAGTAAGAAGGGGGATTTGTAGATCTTAACTAATTAATAAGAATAGCTAAATATCATTTTCCTGTAAACGTCGCAGTTTTCATTTTACAGGGTGATAAAGTAAACTTCATAAATCCATAATTTTCTAAATAACTTCCCCCGAGGTAAAGATTTTAAATTTAAAATATGTCTATGTTAATTAATCGTCATTATTAGTTAACACCCTATATTTAATAAAAGTTAAGATTAATAACACTGGCCAACAAAATTACACTTTTTGACTGATGAATGACTTATGTCACATGATGTTTGCTAATTTTAACTTTTTAAGTTGCTGATTCTAAATATATCCCCACTTTTTTTCTGACAGCCCTTGTTTACGAGTTATAGCCTTCATTAAAAATTCGCTGTATTATAGTGTTTAGTTGCAGTTTATTTAATAATAATTATTGAATTATTATGCATATTTAATTTTATCTTTTTATCTTTAACGACACCTCTGTTGTACGACCGCGGACACCCCCTGTAGTTTCTTAGAACACATACATATAAAGGTAAAAGTACCTCTCTTTAATGACCGGTGAAACCCAATTTCAGAATTCTTAAGAAATGATCTTTTATTATTTTAGAGGAAGGTTTAGTAAGACAATGGTGAAATTATCTTTCTTGTTTGAATTATTGTTTTATTTTGTAATTTGATATGGCATCGTCAAGAAGAGTATGTGTGAATGATTCAAACAATTTTTGTTTCATTTGCGGAGAGTATGTATTTAAAGAATACCGTTTAAATGTGACAACGTTCGTAAATGAGGCTTACAAAAATTACTTTGGGCACCCGCTGGAAATGAAGAATAAGCCATGGATTCCGCAAAAGGTATGCAAAACATGCGTTGAGTTCCTACGTTTATGGACAAATAAGAAAAGATATAGCTTCAAGTACAAAACCGCTATAATTTGGAATGAACCCATAAACCACCATGACGATTGTTTTGTTTGGTGAACATAACTGGTATTAACCGAAAAAATCGAGCCAAGTGGAAATATCCTTCCATACAATCGGCACATAGACGTGTCCTGAGCCCTAAGTCTACACCTGAACCTCAATCTGGTACTTTACAGGAAGAGCCAGAAGATTTTGAGACGAAAAACGACAGTAGTGATAGTGACTTTGAATGCGACCTGGGAACGTCAAAACCATTTAATCAAGATGATTTAAACGACTTAATTAGAGATCTGAGACTGTCAAAGTCAGCTTCAGAAATTTTGACTTCAAGGAAGGCTAAAAGAAAGAAAATTGGTAACGAAAGAAACTAACATTTCTTATTACCGCACAAGAGAACATAATTTCCTCAAATATTTTGCTGAAGAAGAGAATTTCGTATTTTGTAAAGATGTACCTGGATTGATGGCTGCAATGGGATTACAAAATTATATTTCTAGTGAGTGGCGTTTATTCATAGACTCGTCAAAACGGAGTCTAAAATGTGTTCTCTTACACAATGGGAATAAATTAGGGTCGTTGCCTATTCCACATTCTACAAAAGTAAAAGGAGAATATACAACTATTGCTCTGGTTTTGGACAAAATTAAATATGTGGAAAATAACTGAATCATATGTGTTGATTTAAAAATGGTCAACTTTCTATTAGGCCAGCAAGGTGATTACACAAAGTATCCTTGTTTTCTTTGCTCGTGGGATATTAGAGCTAAAAATCAACATTGGATTAAAAAGGATTGGCCTACTCGGAAAGATCTAAATCCAGGACAACAAAACGTGATAAACCCACCTTTAGTGTCAAGAGATCGTATAATTTTGCCTCCGTTGCAGATAAAATTAGGGCTTATAAAACAGTTTGTCAGAGATCTTAACAAAACTGGAAATTGTTTTCTATTTCTATCAAAAAAATTCCCGAAACTGAGTGTAGAAAAGATAAAAGCGGGCATTTTCGATGTGCCACAGATAAGATCATTAATAAAAGACACAAAATTTACGGACACTATGACAGAAATTAAGAAAAACGCATGGAATGAGTTTTGGCTTGTTCAAAAATTTTTGGGAAATAAGAAAAGTTCTAACTATTCTTAACACGTTGAATAACTAATGAGTCACTTTCAAACCCTTGGATGTAACATGAACATCAAGTTGAACTTTCTTCACAACCACCTAGATTATTTTCCCAGTAATCCTGGAGATCTAAGTGAAGAACAGGGCGAGCGATTCCACCAGGACCTTCGTACGATGGAGGAACGGTATCAAGGCTATTGGAACGCACACATGATGGCCGACTATTGTTGGAGCATTCAGAACAGTTCTATGGGTTCAACCTCTGCAAAGAAGTCTTATAAAAGAAAGTTTTTTTTACCTTAAGAACCAAATAAAATATGATTAACTTTAAACAAATTGTGTTTTACTATGAGACGGCCATGTGTCATATTTTCTAAACTAGAGCTAATACAGAAATTTAGATTACAGATTTGAAGTCTTCATTAAAAATTAAGCTAGTGTCATAACAATAATCATCAGAAATGCTGTTGTGCATTGTAATCATTCCTCACGCACTTTGTCACAACAAAGGAACCGTTTGAATAGGACTAACACTGAAAAATCTCGGAAATGGAATGCTTTGCAGCGATAAACGAAGAGTCCCTTTTTTGTGACAAATTGCGTAAGGAATAATTATTAATCTTAACTTTTATGAAGTACAGGGTGTTCAAGAAGTTTGGATTAAAACTGTTTTTGCCCTTGAATCTACTCCAATGGTTTATCATAATTTATCAAAATAGATTGTGTTAACTTATAATGATGATTAACTAAGTATACATATTTTTAAGTTAAAATTCACTGTAGAATGAAAACTGGGACGTTTACAGGAAAATTATATTTGGCTTTTCTTAATAATTAGTCCTCCAATTTACGGTACTTAATTCTGAAAAACTTCCTGTATATTAAGGACTTATGAGGAACATTATTGAGAAAGCGTCCTTTTCTTATTACTGGAAATGTTTGTACGTTACATAGTAACACAAAATGATCTGTCAAACAATAGCTGTCAATGGGACGGGTTGGTATATGTAAGGAGCTTGCGACCTAGCCTCCCATTATGGACACTATTTTTATTCGAAATAGTAGTCGCCAAACCTGCTAATTTATGAAACATTTATAAGCGGTTTTTTAAAAATATTTTCATTGTGTTCAACATAAAATATTTACATTTAATTCATTATTTATATACCAACCCTTCTCACCGACAGTAATTTTGTTTTGAATGCCTAATTTGATATCTGTCAAATGCCACAGAACATTGTTTTGCAAAAATTATAAGAGGTTGTATCTACTCTAACATATTGAACTTTTGGTAGTTAACTAATAATAATCATACAGAAAATTGAAAAAATATATATCCTACCTATATCAGGATGTTAGTATATTCAACCGACAACGCCCTACCCCAGATAGCTCTCGTTAATTGATAAATTTTGATATATAGATATATAGAATATGGACCATTAAGAGATTAGTTACCGACATACAGGGTGTTAAAAGTTTGAAATCAAATTTAACCAGTGGCACCGCTATCAAGCTTAGTAGCAAATTTCCCCCTATTTTTTACGCCACTGGAACAAACATTTTCTTTTTTCGTTCTTCTTTTATAAAGTTTCTGTTAATTTTTAATTAAAAAAGAAAGAACCTTTTATGGAGCTAAAATGAACGGCATTACAGAAATTTGCTTTTATACAAAAGTCTACATGTACTTAATAATTTGTAACGACTCAATAGTTCTAAATTCTAATGTAGTAAGCACGTGTCAAATTATTAGTAGTTCGTGTATTTAAGAAGATCTTGGTAAATTAAATTTGAAAAAATATTTAAAGAAGTTTTTAATTTATGGCAAATTTGAATTAAAACTTTTAACATCTTGTATGTCGGTAACTAAGCTCTTTAAAGATTCATGTTCCTATATCAAATTCATCACTTACTCTGTGGTAGAGCATTGCCAGTCGATTATACTAACACTTTATATAAGGATATCTTTAGAACATTTATTTTCTAAAACAAAAAATCCTTTACCATAAGAGCACACTACCACTACGCTCATTCTACCCACGTCCTAACCACTACAGAAGAGAGCAAGCCCACCAACGTCCTAACCAGTAGAGAAAAGAGCGTCATGGGCCATCATGGGCAATCATAGGCGAATACCATCGTGTGGAGGGTCAATTTGTCGGTGATCGGCCATGATTGGCAATAATCGCCTGTAATCATTGAGATAGAAAAAAAAGAGGAGATGCTATGAAGATTCTAAAGTGTCCACATCTTTGTGTTACACTTTTACGTCATATGTCAAATCGAGATTATGGAACTAGTTAGTTTTGGTGAGAATAAATGCCATTTTTTTTAAATAGCTTCATTTAAACGACATAAAGTCATTTTTATTTCGTCGGTCTTCAAATATCTAATGATCAACTTCAAATAAATCAAAGTACGACTCAAGTCGCCATTTTCATCATACTTTTTCGTCACTCGAAATGAGTCCATCATCATATCGTAAAATAGTGATTATTATGTCGTCTATACTTTTTCTATCTCGATGTCTCTAATCGATGAGTTTTCGGTTTTTCACACATGGATCAAAGGTTGCTTTTGTGTGTTGACACGATCGCTAATCTATCAGTTTTTATCTGAGTGGTAGTTACTAGAAGCTATTCTTGAATAGTTTACAATATTATTGACATTGTTTATGTGATGATTGTATGCACTAATCACATAAATAGCAGTAGCTGCAATTAACTCGTCATCTAGTTCCATCTTAAACAATGGACAGAACGTAAAAGAACACGTGCGAACGTGTGTATGACAGAGCAATGGTGACCATTATGCAATGGCCTATCATGGCCGAACGTGTGGATGACACCGCAATGATGGGATCTATGATGGCCCATCACTCAATGGACCATCGTGACCGATCATGTATAGGAGCCTTTGTAAAGTTATGGGATCATTAGCTATTAAAAGACAACAATTGTTCTTGAAATTGGGTGTGACAATAATTCGTTTTCACCTAGGGATAATTCAATCCGTATGAAATCCAAAGACATGAAAAGAAAAAGGAGAGAAAGGAAGAATAAGAAAAAGGGAACAAACGCAGAAAATGTATAAAAGTAGCTAAGCCCATAAGGCTAAAAGACTGGCATGTATTAGTTTTGACGTTGGGATAAAATATTAGTGGAATAAGGAAACAATAAGGAGACTGAAGAAGAAATAGAGTTAATAGCTCATTGAAAGAGGGAAATGAGTAAGGGGGTTGAAAATAATACGGGTAATAATGAACTAATAATGAACTACAGAAACATTAGAGAAACAATACCAGATAGGCTGGAGAAATATCAGAGATGTTTCGTTGAGAAAGCTGAAAGAATGGCAAGCTTGGAGGATCTAAAGGGGATATCAGCTTTTCTAGTTAACGCCTAAGTGGGTGACTCATACCCTCTTTTTCATTTATATTTATTTTCTATTATTACCAATTATAACCAATTATTTACCACTTTACATAACGAGACACGCTTTGATCATGTTACATTTGTGACTTGTCATTGTCAACTGTCAGTACAGTTTAACCAAGCGTGGCAAACTAATTTAACTAATAACCAACTATGCTACAATATAGGCATTATGCAATTTATATAAAAACTATATATCGTCTTTAATAAGATTGGGCTTATTTTTTGAATGTGATAATTTGCAATGGCTTACCTATTGGCGATAAAGTCAGCTTCAAGTTGAATATTTAGGCATAGGTACACAAAATGTGATAGAGAAGCCATTGATTGTTTAGATATAGAAAATCACCAACAAAAATCACCTTTTCTGCTTTATAATTTGAGAAATTTCCCAAATTTTATTCAAGCCTAATTGACTAGCAATGTAACGTATTACGGACGAAGGAAATGGGTGATTGTACTCACAAAATAAACTTTTCACATAAATAAAACTTTTTGTACCTACCGACAACGAGGAAAATGTCTCGCTCTACGAGACGAAAACTAAAATATTTGGGCAACAAAGTAATAATCGCGTAGAAATGAACATGATTACTTATAAAACCATTTAATTAAATACATTGACGAGAGTAAAATGCTTTAATTGGAGCTCATTACGGAATGAATAATCTAGTTAGAAAAGTATTCGTACGATAGATCGGTATGAAATCATCGTGAATCATTTTTGAAAGAAGTTCCGTATTAAGGATGATTTTCACTCATTTACTCGTATTTGCTACCAGTATATCGCCAATAACAAAATTCACTTTTGGCACCAACATGCAGCTGGTTGCATCAATACTGAGCATGCGCATTGAGGAGCCTTTAGAGTTTGGATCCTATTGCGTCCATGGTTAAATATTAAACAGGGGCCGGGTTTATTTCCAATGTTAAAAGTATTTTTGGTTTAATTAATTTGAAAATTTGTTTGGATTTTCTAAGATTTAATAAATTTATTATTTTGTAAATATTATTATAAAAGATAATATTACTAATTAGATTTTCAAAAAGTAAACGGTATTTCAAAGCTTTAGAGTGAGTTGAATGAACTTCAAATGCGACTTTGTGAAACAAGCAATTAGATTTTTCTGAATTAGTAATTTAAGAGATAATAAATTGGTGGTCCCAGCTTATCGAGACTAAGGCCCACAAGAGTAAACTCATGAAATGATTTGATTTGGAACTAAAGATCGAAAGCCAATAGTAGTATAAAGACGTTGAATTTTCACTGCCATTACTTAGGTTAAACCAAATGCCTTGATTTTAAAAACCATTCCATATCGTGTGCCGCACATTTACAAAAAATCATGACATGCTATATAGCCTGTCCTTATAAAAACATTTTATTCCTTTATCCCCTAAGTCTCCCATATAAAAATATTTAGTTCCTTTACCACTTAAGCTTACCCATATAAAAATAGGTTCCTTTAAACCCCTCAAGTCTATCCAAGTAAAAATACGCCTGCTCATACAAAAATATTTGCCCCATTACCCATTAAGCTCGCCTGTATAAATATATTTAAGATATTTTACCCCTTAAGACTGCCCATATACAAATATTTGGGTAATTTACCGTTTTAATACTAATATGAAATACAGATAAGAGTTCTATTCAGGTGTTTCATAAAAGATGGTACAAAAAGCATCGCTACTTTCCATCCATTCAAGTAAGATCCTCATTTATTTCACATTAAACCTATTATTTTCACTACCGCACTTTAACTTACAATAAATAGGTAACTACTGAATTGAAAATTTAATAAATAAAATATTTGAAATGCCTAAAAAAAAATTGGAAATGTTTTATTTGACAAGGAGAGATAACTAAAGAAAACACAATTAATTATCGGTATTCATAGTTGACAAGTACCTATATTATGAAATCAATATGAATACCTACCCTTGCTAAACTACAAAAAACAATAATAGGTACATATTTAAATCGAAAATACTGAAAATCAATATTGTTCTAAGTTAGAAGAAATTTTATTCATCGCGTGGTTATATTAATTTATTTTTCTAATCAACTACTCGTATATATGACCCTAATATTTTCCACAACAGCTTTTTTAAGACGTGTTTGACGAAAGCTTTAACATTGCGAGGACACCAGTAAGGTAGGTATAACTCCTACAGTAAAAATGTAATCTGTACCTACGTGTGCAACGTAAGCTGGAGGAGCCAGTGACACTTTCAGTACATATTTTTCGTTCACCTTGTACAACATGAAAATATACCTACCGATTAACCAGAAAAAAATTATATTATTGACTTGTGTAATTATTTTTAAATTATGTTAAAAATTGTTAAAAATAAATATCTATCAATATGGGCATACCAAATATTTTTAAATAATTTGACATTTAAGAGCGACACCAATATGAAAAAAATATATGTGGTTTCACAGTTGACAGGCATATACTATATAGACTATATTGGAATGCGTAAAATAAGATCCATAAGAAATGCATGAAAATCAATAGGGTTCTAAGTTAGAAGCAATTATTCAAGAATATCAAAACTGCAAGTCAATCGGATCTTTCCTTCTAAAGTTATCGTGTCGGCACACATACGCACAGATGAAATTTTCGTTAACCTGAAAAAAGTCTTAAAATACTGAGGCCCCATAGAAAGGGCCTCAGTAATTAGGGTTAGAAACAGTTTTTATACAAAAAATTAGAGATAGAAACAGTTTTTATATAAAAAAAATATAGAATAGAGGAAGAATAATATGTAAATTTTGGTCATTGGTCTCTATTTTTATAATCGATATGTCTAATTTTCAAGCAAAAAAGTTTAATTTCTTTTGATGTAATAAGGTAAAGCTGAAAAAGAATTTAACTTGTGTTACTAATCATTAAAATACTATAATGTCTTTGAGAAATACCATCTATAATTGTAATCTCTATTAAAACGAGGTAATTACATGAAAATATTTTATACTGGACTTTTTATACCATAATCTGAAACATGTTACAAATCAAAAGGTCCAACTACAAAACCTGCTAAAAGTTATAAAAGGGCCATACCAAAATAATAGAAATAAAGGACATCGAACTATAAATCACAGGACTGTTTTTTGCACATTCCCCTGTTCAAAGGATCAGCTTCAAGTTCTGTTATCTCAACGGGTTAAGGAATTAACAACTTTATTGATTGAAAATGTATAATATTCAACAGTTTTTTCGTCATATATCCTCGTTAAAGACTTGTTTTTCTCCGAGGGTCCCGTATCATGACATGAGCCTAAAAGTGTCCCGGACAATTATTATATTTCGAATACAAGTGATTGAATGTTTTTGTTCGAATAGTATTGGATCGAAAATATTTTGATCGAATTTCAGAAATATCGAAAAGACAAAAGATCGAAATATCAATTGATCGAAATATCAATGCGCTAGTTCAGTGATGATGTAATTATGGTTCCACTGACAATTAAAGTGACAGTAGATTTTTTGAGTGCGTTTTGTTAGTTTTGTTTACCTAAATTATATCGTTTTTTTCACTTTTATAAATATATTCCTAACGTAAGTAGATAGCATGTATCAAATATACAATCGTTTAGTTACAAACCTTTAAACTATTTTTTACGACCTGTAAACAATATTTTGAAATAAACTAAAAATCGTAAAAACGTATATGTCAAATTTATTGATATTAAATGTCAGTGGAACCAAAATGACATCACACTGAACTAGCACATTGATCGAAATATCAATAGAGGACTTCTATACAAGGGAAGTGCAACCAACTTAACAAAATAAAATTGACACTAATGACATAAGAAATCGAGTCACATAAAGAGGCTGTTTTTTAGTTTACTTTTTGGTTTCTCTTATCTACTTTTATGCCATTTACATACCATGGTGTACCCGTAAGGTAAAAAAGACTTTTTAGTTTAAGGAATTTTACATTTAAAGGTTGAAAAAATTTGTCAGTGTCAGCTGTCAATTATGTTTATGATAGAACACAGGCGTAACCATAGATGGGTAACTAGTTTTGTATATGGTTGTATAGTGTATGAAACTTTTATTTGTAACAGCAGCATTTTTGCATTTGATATAAGTATATAAAACCAAATGAAAAAAATGTTTAAAGAAACCGGGAGAAGCACAAAAATAAGTCGCAATGCTACGTTTATGTTTTGACATTACGACAGTTGATATTGACAAATGTCTTCAACCTTGAAATGTAAAATACCCTAAAATAAAAAAAATACGTGTGGCACTCGGGGACTGCCGCGGTAAAGCTATTGCATTTATCAACTTATGCAATTATAATTATTTATTTTATTTATGCAATATTTTTTCTTTGATATTAATTCAAGTTTTTTCTTTGATATTAATTCAAGTTACACTTTTTTTTCCTTTTATTGAATAAATGAGAAGTTAATATTGTTTAAAATATTTTTATTATCTTACAATACATGTAGGTTATTCAGGAATTTTTATCATTGAAACTATAGGTTTATGGTAACTGAAATAAGAAACATAAGTTTGAGAGTTGATATCCTCTAAATATCTGGAAAATACCGCGTCAATGGTGGTCCCATATTTTGTTGTGGATTCTTGTGGATCATTATTCATTTTAAAATTCAATTTTTCAGAAATCGTGTCTAATAGAGATAGAATCAGTTATGAGCAGTTAGCAGCCAGTCTACACGCATACGTCTAATCGCACGCACACAAACACCGTGCCGAAATTTGCCGAACTGAAACGACG
This sequence comes from Psylliodes chrysocephalus, assembly GCA_927349885.1. Classification (NCBI taxonomy): domain Eukaryota; kingdom Metazoa; phylum Arthropoda; class Insecta; order Coleoptera; family Chrysomelidae; genus Psylliodes; species Psylliodes chrysocephalus. Next base: position 33,885,748 of record OV651820.1, on the reverse strand, counting down.
TTAGACGATGCACGGCTTTCAACGCCGCACCGCTGTGCCGGTCGGAGTGGGGGGTGTAAGGTTTATTTTCGTTACGAAATTTCTTGATTCGGTCGCCGCTCAAAGCCCGCGATAAAAGCTATGCAATAGCTTAAAAGTATTTTTTACGTTACGGATACAGGATGATATGTAAATGGCATAAAAGTAGATCCAAAAATTGAACAAAAAACAGCCTCTTTATGTGACCCGATTTCTTATGTCAATTTTATTTTGTCAACTTGGTTGCACTTCCCTTGTACAGAATTACTTTATTGATCGAAAAGCAAGAAATCGAAATAGCAAATGATCGAAAAAGCAATGGAAGGGAAAATTATTTAAAAGCATTTCATATTTAATGTATAAAATTGACGAACGAAAAGATATAAAAATATTTATTTTAAACGAAACACATGTAATTATTTAAATATAGATCAAAACTTTAAATAATATAGAATGTTATAAATAGTATAAACATTAACATATTACTATTTAAATTAAATGAAATGGCTGTGTCACCAAATACAGGTAAACAAAATGGCGAGATTCAAAAAAAGCACTATTGTTTTTACATAAATTGATTAAAAAAACTAATTTACCTAACCTATGCAGCCTGTAGTCATCGCTGCTTACTTATAGCGTTTTCGACTGATCACATTCAGTTCACACCACTGATCTGTATTATTTTACTGGATAGGATATAGGCTATATTTAACATACTAAAAAATCGTTCCACCAAGGAGACCGGAAGTGCAACAATGCTGGCCGATTTGGGCAAATTATGGTGGGTTCACAGAACTGAAATTTGGGATAATTTGACATACCTAACCTATAATTTGATTAGTTTTTCTTCTTATTCTTCTTCTATTCCTTTTGCGGGCGATGTCCTTCGGGAAATTTCACCCATGAGTTGATTTTTTATAAAAGAAAATATAAAAATGGAAACGTGAAGCATATTGCGTCTTCAGGAATGAACGTTTATAGTTTATTTCATACTCTTTTTACTTTGTTTTCCAAAATAAAACATCTCATCGTAGCTTGTTTGTCACAATTAAATGACAAATGTGATGACAAATGGAAATAGAGGTTACGTTAAATAACATCCGGTCCGCCATATTATTTGCCCAAATCGGCCAATTTTTCGGAACGTTTTTTAGGAGGCTATATCCTATCCAGTAAAATAATACAGATCAGTGGTTCACACTCATCAAGCGCGAGTTTTCGTTGCTCAGCAATAATTCAATTTAGTGACGTCATACAAACTTATTCCAACCGAACACCGAACACGCAGTTGACCACTTAGTGCATTGTACTGTATTTGACAGTTATCATCTGAGTGATAAGTAGAAGTAGTACCTTCCAAATTCCAAACAAGATTCAAGACAAGCTTTCATTTCAAACATTTATTTAATATTGTCTCTAGAATATTTTATCAATAGATTAACATAAACTTACTTATGTTTAAGTTTTTAAGATGTCAACGTATACTATGATGCATATACAGGAATTACAAGAATATTTATGGTGCCTACCTGGAAGTCATGCAGGTGCGACACCACCGATTCAATGTAATCTTTTACTTTTGGCGGTTTAGTTTTATTAAACTTGGCCTTAATCAAATCTTCTTCGTCTGAATCTGACGAAGAAGTTTCCAATATCTTTATATATATAAAAATTTCGTGTCACGATATGTGTTCGCGATAAACTCCGAAACTACTGAACGATTTTGTAAAAAAATACATATTTTAGAAACAACTCTTCATTTGCCATCGCCATATTTGTTAAGACTAAACTGAAACTGAAAACCTGTCTCTACACTCGGTTCACAAAAGTGCGCACCGGTTCATTTTTTTGAGTTCAACTGATTCCAATCGAAAATTCAAAAACTGACCCGGTTCGCACTGCTCTTGCGGGTCTAAAACAAATTTTGCACCGAGTGTTAAAAAGTGCGCACCAGTTTCACCAGTCGAAAACGCTATTAGAGAAAATTATACATAAAATGACAAAAATAGAAACCAGGTTAGGTAAATTACTTAAGTTTTTTTTTTTAATTTATTCATTTTATGAACATTTTTCGCGAATCAACCCGCGATGACTCCATGCCGCACAGGTTAGGTAAATTATTTTATTTTTTTTTTTAATAATTTTATGACAATTTTTTGGCGCTAATTTGACTGGCGTTATTTTAAAAAGTGCTATTTCGTTCAGGCGCTGTTTTGACTGACGTTCTTTTGATACGTGATATTTCGTTCAGTAGGAGTTGTCAAAGTAGTTTAAAAAAAAAATTTACAAGTTTTTCGAGCAAAACGCCAAAATAGGGAGAAAAAAAGGGCTAACTCATAAAAAAAAAGTTATCCGACCAATATTTAATGAATTTAAAGTAATTTTTTATACCTGAAAACATAAGAAATTGATAAATACTAACGTTAGTTAGTTAAATCTTTTCAATTGATTACCATTATATTTCCCTACACTCAGAACTTTTTTGAAATTATTATGATTTCTCAATCATAATTAATATAATTTTGAAGAGCGAGAAATTCCCCACAAGGTCCCTCAAATCTATTTGCAATATTGTAAAAGATGGGTAAGCATTAGAAATTTGAAAAAAAATAATTTTTTTACATGCATTTTCAACGGTAAAACTTTAAATTTAAATAGTAAGTACTTAAAATTGATATTAAGAGCTTAAACTTGGTGAGCATTTTATTTTTCTATACGTAGATTAATATTTTGCCAGAGCACCGCAAAAAAAATTGCGGAAATGAATCACTCTTATGTTGACAGCAACTCGCATACTTAAAAAAATATTGCAAAATGAAAAAGTTTGTACAAACCGGTGGTAAAACGCTTCTAAAGCCGGTTCTGGTCAGAATTCAGATCTTATTGGGGAGGTTAAAGACCGACGTTAGCGACGAAGTGTTTATTTCCACCGCTTAAAAATTATTGCACGTCTATTTTGGTAAGACTAAGAACTAGTAGATAGCATTCTATTTTTTCAGAATCTGATCAAAAAATCAATCATCTGTGGTCACTTTGCCATTTGGAAGCAGTCCAATTCTAAAGAAAATAAGAAATATGGGCGAGTTTCTATTATATATTAAACGCAGAGATCTTTGTTTTCATTTCTTATTTAAGGCGAGGTTAGCTTGATTAAGAGTGATGTTTATAGTTATTTAAAGCTTGCTTTTGTCAACTTTTGCGTTGACAACCAACTCAATTAATTTTTGTCCAATATGGCAAATAAAAAGCTGGAAAACAATAAAAAAGCTGGGATATAAAAATAGGAATAAATTATTTTTTCAATTTCTTTAAAATTGTATAATAAATAAAAACATGAATATGTTTAATTCAATTAGAAATAATGGTCGCAGAAAAATGTAGTACGTAATACAACGGATAAATCGCTGGTGTACTATGGTTTACAAGCAATCTGTACTATTTGTGTAATACTCGTATGTGTATTAATTGTGTACTATGTGTATACTATGTACAGGGTGATTCATTAAGGGTGGCGCCCGGCCGTATCTCAGAAAATCTTGAAGTAGAATTTTTTGAAACAACCTCAAAAACAGGTCGATTTTTATTTCAAGGGGGAGACTTTTCTATAATATCTTTAACTGTCATATGTCATTCCTCTCCCCTACGTCAATCTAACCAATACAATTTAAATAGGGAAAGTACCAAGTATGACGCATCGTTAGAGAGGTAGGGTAATTTCGGGTAAGATGACGAACGCGCTAAGAAGACGAATTGCGAATTTCTGCTACTAGAAAAGAGATGTCGCGACATGTGTAACCCCTTATGCTCTATTGGTTGTAAACTTTCTGTAGTATAAATGCGTAGCATCGTGGAAGAGAAGAACGCATGGTGAGTTGTGACCATTTATACTGTTTGGATGATTCTTCTTATAATTTTGGCTCGGGGCAAAATAAGCTCTAATTTTTGCAAGGTACGTTATTAATTTATTTTAATTTTATTTTTTTTTTTGGTAGTAGAAACCACTATCTATGGTAGAACATGATCAATTACTAATAAGAATTTATTAAAATTTAATTATAGATTTTTCAAATTTTATGTGCGTGTCTCTATGACGAACCGTTGTTGTTGCTAAGATAACGAATTGGCCAACTTAGCTGCATGGCGTAATGTGTTTAACAACATGTTTAAATTTTAGTATGGGGAAATATACAAGAAAAACAAATAAGACAGTTTGGAGTAAGGAGAACATGAGACAAGCATTAAGAGAAGTTATTAATAATGGTTCAAGCGTAAATGGGGCGTCTAAAACCTATTCAGTTCCTGAGGCAACTCTTCGACGTTATGTAAGAAAACATAGCGATGAGGTACAATCTTACCTATATAAAAAGAAAGTTTAGATTTTTGGAAAATATAAATTCACTCTAAAAAATCAAAATCTCTTTAAAAGATAAACCAACTAGGTATTTTTTTCCAGAATTTTCCACAGAATGCTGGTCGCTTCAAGCCAACTTTTACTGATAATCAATTATTGGAGTTAAAAAACTACATATTAGAATTAGATAAAAGGGCATTTGGTTTAACAAAGAAACAATTTTCTTCAATTGTTTTTGACTACGCAGAAAATCATGGGATCGCACATCGATTCAATATAAATAAGAAAAAAGCTGGAGCATTTAATGAAAAATTTATAAAATATTTTAGATTTTCCTTGAGAACTTCAGAATCAACCTCGATTGCTCGCATGATGGGTTTTAACAGAGACAACAAACAGTTTTTTATGGTCTATAAAGAATTAAAATTAAAACACAATTTCGCAGCTAATCGCATTTACAATTGTGATGAAACTGGAATTTCAACAGTTCCTACAAAAAATCCTAAAGTTTTAACACCAACAGGAAACAGAAGAGTCATTAAAATTTCATCGGCAGAACGGAGAACTAACGTCACAGCTTTATGTTGTATTAGTGCTGTTGGTACGTATGTTTCTCCATTTTTAGTATACCCAACGGTAAGAATGCAACCTTCTTACTTAAATGGACTTCCACCAGGTTCCATTGGAGAAGCTCATCAAAGCGGTTGGATGACGACTGAAAATTTTACAAAATTTCTTAAACATTTCAATAACTTTGTGAAACCGAAGGAAGATGACCCCGTATTATTGATAATGGATAATCATGCAACACATGTTAATTTGGAAAGTATAAATTTATGCCGCAAACATCACATAACACGTTTTCCACCTCATACAAGCCACAGAATGCAACCGTTAGATGTGTCTTTTTACGAACCTCTCAAAACAGTATTGTATGTGACGATTTTTTAACCAACAATCCAGGGAAGGCAATTACTTTACACGATATTGGTTCTTTATTTGGAAAGGCTTATCTAAAAGCAGCAACAGTTGCAAATGCTGTGAATGGATTTAAATCAACGGGTATGGACCCGTTCGATTCAGAATTTTTCTCTGAATTGGCCTTTGCAACTTCTGAAACTACTGACACCTATCCTGATGCTACAACTTCCAATAAAGTCCAACCCGACCCACCCTTGTCCAGTCAGTCAACAGCTGATATCAATAACGATGAAGAGATTCAAGAAACAATGCAATCTCCGCCATCTACTGAAATCGTCGAAAAAATGAAAGAGGAATCTAATCTGTATGAAGCTCATTCTTCTACTTTTTGTACGATACCAACCAAACAATTTTACTCAACACGACTTCCGCCATTGCCTGTTGTAGAAGTCAGAACTAAACGCAAAAGAGCTAAACTATATCCCTTGTTATTTCAAGCACGTCAGTAAAAACTGTTTTGGAAATAAAGGAACAGGAAAAGCAAGAGAAAGAGAAACAACAAAAACTTAGGGCAGCAGCCAGGGAGGAAAAAAAAAGCCAAAGAATTACTAAAGAAGAAGAAAATGGAACCAAGGAAACTGGTTAAGTGAAGAGTATTCAATTCAACAGATTTGTCAAATTCGTCAATTGAAGTGGACTTGGTAGACACTGATGATGATAATCACTCTTCTGAGAGTAACAAGATATCTGATAATAAGTTATGCGTCATCTGTGATGACGAAGGAAAAGATCGGGAACTATGGTTTCAGTGGTCAAAGTGTAAAAAATGGGCCCATGCCGCGTGCACTGATCTGGATATTAAGCAAGCCAAAGCCAAGAAGTGGTTGTGTGATTTTTGTAATCGATAATTGAATTCGAACTTTGTTAAATATTTTTAAAGAATTTTGTGTTTTGTTTATTTTATTATCATAGAACGTTTTTTTATTTTTTTCTAGATTGTTAGAGTTGGCTATGACGCTATTTGATTTTTTCTTTTTTTATTATAAGCATCTTTTTCGAAAATATTTGTGTTATTAAAAATATCCGTCAACTTACCCACACATAAAAGTCATCTTAGCAGCAGGTGGGGTTAAGATGACGAATTTTACAATAAAAAAAAATCACAGGTAAAAAAAAAACACTTAAATGTATTATTCACTCCAGATTTGTTAAAAAGAATAAATTTCATATACGTGAAGCACATAAGATCAAAGATCTACACTTCCCCAATAATTTAACGCACCATCAAAAAATAACAAAAAGTTTAAAGTACATATTTGTCAAAACCACTTGTCTGATTTAGACGATTTTTTTTTACAACGTCGGTGTGCTAACTGTGTTTGTATAAAACCCTCTTTTTTATTAATACAGGGTGTATCAATTATGATGTGATTTTTTCATAAAAGTTGTAACACCCTGTAGAGTGCAACAGTTACATTACCAAGTTAGAATTGATCTCACAATGTAGCCTTATCTTTTCTTAACAATTTCTTTTCTTATTTACTCCATTATCTTTGTCATTATTCGAGAAATATTATTTTATAACATAACATGATTTTATTAAAAATTAATATCAAAATTTAACAATGAAAACACGAAACAAAATGTAACGAAATAAATGTCAGTAGCGAGTATTTCCGCCTCTGGCACGAATAACTTCTTGACAACGGTGGCCCATACTTAAAATAAGAGACCTTATGTCATTTTGGTCCAATTCTTCCCATATTTGAATCAATCTCTGCCGCAGTGGCGGCTCGTGAGGGGGTTCACAGTGACAGAATATATGTATCAGTACAGATGTATGAAAAAACTTTCAGTGTTTTAGGAAGTTTATAATATACCTTTCTAAAACACTGACAGTTTCTTACCTATATCTGTACCAGGATCTATATTCTGCTATTCTGAACCCCCAAAATTTTGGCCACGAGCTGCCCCTGCTCTGCCGTATATCTTCCAGAGAGTTCAGATTACTTTCCCCTTGTAATCTCCTCCCAAGAGTATGCCAGAGATTTTCTATCGGATTTAAATCCGGGCTCCGAGCTGGCCATGCCATGGTAGCGATACCAAATTCTTCTAGATAATTTCTCACAACTCGAGCAACATGAGGCCTGGCATTATCTTGCATCAACAAAAATCCTTGCCCTATATATGGTGCAAATGGAACTAAATGTTCGTCTAAAATCTCCAATATGTACCTGTCAGCTGTAAGGCTTCCATTTAAGATTACAAGTTCTGTGCGATCAGTCAAAGAAATGCCTCCCCAGACCATCAGAGATCCTCCTCCAAATAATGTTGTATGTGAGAAATTACACTGAGCATACCGTTCATTAGGGCGTCGGTATACGCGCATACGCCTGTCATTGTTATACAGACAAAATCGAGACTCATCAGTAAATAATACCTGTTGCCATTCAGCCTCTAACCAGTTACGATGCTCTCTGGCAAAATTTAGCCTTGCTCTGCGATGAACTCTAGTTAGAACTGGACCTCGAGCAGCTATTCTAGGCCTCAAATTATGTTCCCTTAGTCGCTGACGAACAGTTTCTGTACAAACTTCTAAACCATTAGTATCCCGAAGCTGGGTTTGAAGGGTCCGAGCTGTTACAAAACGTATTAATGCTGACAGTCTTAAAAATCGATCCTGAATCGGAGTAGTTACTCGGTTTCCTCCTTGTCCCAGCCTAAGACCATGATTTCCAGTCTCTCTATATCTTTGTATAACTCGTGAAACGGTTGTGTGGGTTACGTCAAATCGTTCACCAATTCTCCAACCCTCTTCAAACAATATTAAAGCTTGATCACATTCTTCGCGAGTAAGATTTCGTGGCATATTGTTTAATAATTTTTTTTGCAAAAAATGGCGAATGGACTAAATACTGACAATACGCATCTGTATTTGACAATTACTGGTTTTTCCATAGCATGCTACTTTCTTTAGTGCTTATAATGCTAATGCAAATGAATAAAGTCATGTTAAGTTATAAAATTGAGTTTCTCGTGTAATAGGAAACATAATGGAGTAAATAAAAAATGAAATTGTTAAGAGAAGATAAGGCTAAATTGTGATATCAATGCGAACTTGGTAACGTAACTACAGGGTGTTACAACTTTTATGAAAAAATCACGCTATAATTGCTACACCCTGTATTAATAAAAAAGAGGATTTTATGCAAACACAGTTAGCAAACCGACGTTGTGGAAGAGGCAACCTGTCATTAAAAAAAAAAAAAAAATCGTCCAAAACAGGCAAGTGGTTTTGACAAATATTTACTTTAAACTTTTTGTTATTTTTCGATGGTGCGTTAATTTATTGGGGAAGTGTAGTTAACGGTTTTGAAGTAATTCAACTCGAATCGTTAACTTCGTCATCTTACCCGAATTTACCCTACTGTTATGAATAATTCAGCAATATGACTGTTCATTGTGTTCCTTTTAATTTTAGCGCCCTCTAGCGGGATAAAAAAATTATTACCTATGATAAAGTGTGACACTTCATTTGAAAACTAATTTTATTAGTAATCCAATGCGTGGTGCATTGGATTACTAATATGTGGTATAACATTAACCTAGATATCTCCATATTGCACTTGCCACAAAATACATTTTAGTAATAATGCATTGTTTTTCCTTTTAAGTTAATTTTTGATTTAGTTAACATAACGTAATGTACTAAATTATTACGTAGTGATCGAGGTAATCCTCACTATAATTTTGTTGCAGAATACATATAGGACTTTTTTCTCTTGCTCTAAACTCTAAGGGTTGTCAACAATGCATGATGACCAGAATTTTTTTGAAGAACAGACAAAGGGCACTCTAAACCCGTAGCCCAAAACCCTATATTTGTGTACATTTGCGTAATGTGTGTGCACTAATGTCCAATATTTTAACCCCTTGACGTAACACGAGTTGTAAGCTCATTATACACGAAGCCGCATAAAATGTGCAATCTTCTAATTTCGTTCGTAATGGGTTACTTACACCAGCTTGTTACGTATTTGTTAGCTCTCAATTTGTATTTAAATTTCGTTGTTGCTAGGTACACGCTAAAGTGTATACAAATCAAAAAATTAGATACACGCGAAACGTCATATTGCTATGGTGGGAGGTGTTTGTGTGAATGCGTCTTGATTGTTTTCATTTACGCCGTGACTAGCAGTAATATTTTATAAACCTTAGAAGCAAATTTCACATATTTGAACAAATAATAATAATAATAATGCCGTGACAACAAGAAAACGAAGCAAATACTTCTCGTAGGGTGGCGGCTTCGTCCACATCAGAAAATTTCAGTTCATACCTAGCTACGCCGACCGGCATAAACACCAACGGCCTAGACACATCTCACCTACTCTGTCAAGACGTTTCGCGTGTATGTAACTTTTTGAATTGCGTACAAGTTAGCGTGTACCTAAACACTGTGTTTAAATTTACGCACCGTGCCACAGACCAACGAGAGTAATGGATGATTTGATTGGTCCAGACAAGCTTGAACAGGAGTTGATCATTAACGGCAATCGTCGGTTGTATTTCTAACAATAAATGAGTTTAAAGTAAACAATGTGTTTAAATTCCGATAAATAAGTACATAAACAGTATCAAGAGGTAAATCGCCGGGAAAATGTTGTACGCTAGTACACCCTAAATAGCAGGGAAATAGTACACAAGTAGACTAAAAAAGGGTCTTAGATATGATCTAAAAAAGTCGTTTGTGTATTCCTCAACAAAATAATCATCCCGGTCAGCATCGCTGCAATGTTGGCAACTCTAAACAATTATACAAAATAGTACAAGCTAGTATACAAATAGTACACGAAATACATAAATAGTATACATAGTACAGAATGCTTGTATAACATACACCAACGGTTTAACCCTCGCATATTATTCCTTATCCTATCTGGTGTTCCTTTGGATCTTTCCTTTTTTATAATGACCAAGTTCATTTTGGGGTATAAGGTTTAGCGTTGACCAAAAGTAGTGACATGTCCGAAACTCGTGCCATTCCGCTACCTTGTTTTGTCTCATGTCAAAATAAAAAATGCCATGAAACCCTTTCAATATCTTAAATTATGAAATACGAGGAAAGTACTTACGCAGGTGAAGGAAGCTGGCTACCGGCAGAGAAAGGGGAATCATTGGCATCATAAAAATCGTCTTCTCCCTCCGAACTCGAATACGACATATCTGGTACCACCAGAGCTGTCGGATTATCTGAAACAAGTATATTAGTTAGTTAAATTCATCGCGAAATAAGGCAATGCGTGGAGTAGCGCAAGGATCTATTCTAGGCCTGTACTATACATCTTTAATAGCATCAGTTGTAACTAGAAGGTACGCTGCTGATATCCGATTATACTACTTCTTGTGCCCTTCTCAGATTAAAGGCTTAGAAATACTATTAAATATGGTCAACGTACTGATGTAGTTCTCTCAACTTGTCAAATAATAGTATGTTTTGTAACAAGGTTAGAGTGAAAATTCGATACGAATGGAAGATTCTAAGTGCGAACGTGAAGAATCATGAGTATCGGATTTTTATTTCAACAGAGTAACACACTGTACTTTCTCCACGGCCACAGACAGGAGTTGAATATATTAAAATGAAACTTTGAACAAAATTAAATATTTAATCTAACCTATGTTTTTATTTAAATTATTTGTATAAGAATCATTATATTCACCAATTTTTGAATTTAGGTTCGACTTAACAAAGGTCGCTTATCTTTATTCAGGCAAATTCAAGGCCGAAACACTCGTATGTTACAATTCACTCCCCATTCATATCAAACGTACGCAAAATTTAGTGAAGGAAGTAAATTATTCATTTCTCAAAATTGGATCAACATAAATTATTTATAAAGTAAGATAGAAAAAAATCTTTCATTTATTTAGTAGTATTCCAGTTTAATTTAAGGGATAAAATATTTTTTTTTCACAGTACATACAGGTGTCCTTCCAGAATTTAAATGTAAATATTGACAAAATCTTCTTTGTATTTGTATAAGTATTTGTAATTTTAAATAATTATTATTGATTATATTCCAAAAAACTTTAATAGGGTTTGATATTTTTTGTAGTACTTATTATTTATAAATTTTTCACATAACCTACTATAATTTAATATAAACTGTATTTTTTATTACGAAGATTGTTCGATAACTAGGTGGCCTAAACTGACAGTACAGAGCGAACTGTCAATTAATCTATTTTTTACAGTACGCCAAAATGAATGGATCGTGTGATTTTGTGAACAATGGAAAAAACCCGAGTTGACAGCAGTGATAAAGTACTTTCAACTGAAACGCATGACACCAATCGAAATCAACGCAGAGTTGGATTAAACACTATTGGAATCGCGGTGAACAAGGACAAATAACGTCCAACTCCTAATCTAATCTAAGGACTACAATGAAGGAATTGCTAATTTAAAATGTCGCTGGAATAATCGTCTTGAGCGAACAGTAGAGTATATTGGAAAATAAAATGTTTTTTGCCGAAAAAAACTTGCGTTTTCTTTGGTATGCCACGTAGTTATCAAACAATCCTTGTATTTCTGCATAGTTACTATAAAATTAGAGTGAAAGAGACGTTATTTTATTGATGAGTTTATTTTTAACTTTTAACTCTTCGAGGTACTTCAAGAAATTGAATTATCAACATTCAAATTGTATCAATTCACTTAAGTATAAGGTATAATATTAGCAATAGAATTATATTGCCCTTCTCGTAGACGTTACCAATAATCATTAAAAGCGATAATAATGCTTTCGAATTCTATTTTGATCCGATTTCAGACAATATCAGTTTGTCAGGGCGATACCGACGTTGGTAATCGGAGAAATGAAACAACTCCACCCCCGAAATGTCTGGTACGTTTTCTCTAAATATTCAATAAGAGAAATTGTAATTGGGAGAATGAGAAAAAAAATTCAACAATGCAAAATTTTATGAGGAACGAGCTCGTTTAGAGAAACAATTAAATAGAAGAGCTTTATTATACTTAAGAATATTGAAAATAAAAATGAATTATCTCAATGTTCATTAACTTGTTTCATTATTAAATATCAAAATTCAAATATAGAAAATGTCCATGGGTGAAATAACATTTGTTACACATCTTTATTGTAATAGCTGTATTTCTCGATTTTTTTAAAAAGCCTTTGGCACGGTGCCTTACCAAACACTTCTAAATGCTCTTGAATATTATGGAATGAGGGCCATCGTGTTAAATTTATTCTCAAGTTATCTCCTGAACAGAAAATACGAGGGCTGTTAACTTTTTGCTGAACCTATCTAGTAGGCAATGATATTTTTGCAAAAAATTTTGTCTAAGAGAAAAAAAAACGGGAAAAAAAAAAGGAAACTTAAAATACAATGGAAACGAAGGTACACAGAAAAAAATTATCATCTACATTCAAGAAAAGCTTTACACTTGGAAGATTACATTTGTTTGAAATAAAGCAGATTTTGCTTTAAATAATATTTCTCGATACTATAAGAAAATAAATGTTGAGTGAAGTATAGACGTAATCTTGTATTTTAAGAGTTAAAATAATTAATCTGAGAATAAATTATTTCATTCGAGTATAGAATTGTGAATTAATCCAAGAAAGCTCTAACGTTTATTATAAGTATGATATGCTCTTAAAACCGACTATTTTATTATTTATTTTATTATAACACAAAATAATAAAGGCCTATTTGCATTAGAAAATATTTACTATAATTATAAGAAAAGGTTAGTAAAATATGCAAAACTTATTTGCGAAGTCTAAAAGGACGTACTTATCTACCTACCCACATTTACTAAAAATATTCATTTTGTAAATACGACCTCTTATCTTAGCAAACTTTTATGTTCCATTTAGGTTTTGATGCTATAAAATATTTTTTTTTAATTATAGGTGGGATACCTCAGAGGACAGAGCAATTTGGTATATTAACTAAAAACAATTTTGAAAAATGTTTGACGGTGGATAGGTATCAGTAAGAACCCTATTAAAAAGCAAGAACAGCCTGTTCTTATTTCAAGATTATTAATTTCTTCAATCAAACTATCCTATAATTAAACCAAAATCAATATATTTATGTCAAATATCATATTATTGTAACAAATTTAGTTGTATTGGATTTAAGAACCAGGTATTATTGAATATAAATAAAGTATATTTAAAACAAGTGTAAGACTATTTCATTTAAGATGTACATAATACTGCAATTGAGCAATAGATACTCTTCATTTAATTAGAGGTATTTTGGTTAGGGCAAGTTGATTCTAATCTTGAAGTAAGGCTTATTAGATATTGTTGAACAAGTATTACTAGAATTTCAAATCGAGACGAGTTTTACTTGTGGATATACAAACACAACAAAGCATTTAAATAAGACCATTCATTTTGAATATAGTACAGCTTTTTTTCTGTGTAACAATTGTAAAACATATTCAGTCAGTACCATTCTTCTAGGATATACAGGGTGTTAAAAAAAAAGTGTCACAAAATAAAACGGGGGGTAGTATGGGCCAAAATATGCAGAAAAGTCTTAATAAACATATTTCCGCAAATGAATGGTTTCAGGTGTTTTGTATCATTTTTTGATTATCTTTTTTCATTCTCAAAAACTTGCTTTTCTTATCGGAGTCTACCGATGTTTTTTCATAGATACTATTTGCAGTTATTATTTTGTTGTGGGTGAATAATTTTATAAATTTTCGTTATGCCTGTTTAACTAATATTGAATTAGCTGACATGCATTTTATGTACGGTCGTGCAAATGGCAATGTGAGGGAAGCGCTACGTCAGTATATCGACGCTTTCCCTAATCGCCACATCCCTTCATTTAACTCTATGTTGTTATTGATTGTTTATAAATATCATTGTTTTTTTATAATAATAAAAAATTGTTATAAACACAAAATGGTCCGTATCTCAGAAACCGTTAATTTGCGGTCATATATTTATTAAGAATTTTCTGCTTATTTTGGGTCATACTATTCACCATTTCATTTTGTGACACTTTTTTTTTAACACCCTGTATAGTTACCAAATAAAAAATAACTTTAGTTCTAATTAATCTGGTTTAGTAACCTATTAGATAAGTATTTGCATTTTCCCTCGAATACGAGTCATTTTAGGGAAATCATGTATAAGAGAAGAATTATAGAGAATGACATCACAAGCAACTTTAATCATGATTCCTATTTTTTAGGCAACCCGTTTGCGGTATATTTATTAACATATTTTATTTAATCCGGTAAGCAGATGAACGAAGATCGACCTTACTTTGTATCCTGTACTAATATACCTATGCTCTACATGAATTCAGATATGAACAATTTTCTTGAGATGGTGGCTTATCTAACACAAAATTATAAATAAAGCAAAAAAATATTTTATACTTTTATACCTAGTGTTCAAATTAAAGTGTTCCAGTTAAATACCGCCAAGAATATGCATTTTATAAAAAAAAAAGTTTCACGCAAAAGTTTTATAGTTTTTTTGGGGGAAACAATTTGGCTAAATCATTTTTTTATAGCTGACCATAATATGGCCATATCGAGGTAAACTTTTTTTTATCAAATTGGTACCCCATTTTTTTACATATTCTTAAAGTTCATAAAAAATAAGTAACTTTTAAAGAAAACATTTTTTTAATGGACGTTTACTTATTGAGTAACACATACTAGAAAATTTTGCTGCGCGAAAAAAAAGTTGGCCATATTATGGTTAGCTATAAAAAACGATTTTAGCCAAAATGTTTTCCCCAAAAAACTATAAAACTTTCGTCTGAAACGTTTTTTTATAAGAGCCAGTATTTAACTGTAACACTTTAATTTGAACACCCGGTATATTTGATTTTGCTCCCTGTCAAATCAGTTGATAAATCATAATTTATCGTTGTTTCCTTTTAGCTTATAATTCGTTTAAATCTAGAAGACAACAAAAAAATAGACTTGATCTATCAGCTCTGCTCCCACAATTTATAACAATAGAAGGTAATGACATGTTCAGTTTCTATTGAAAATACTTCACAAATATAAATCACAAATTAGAATAAATACGTATTAAATGTATTTTTATTTTATAAGACTTTTTGGGTCTTAAACACTATGGACTAAGGGTTAAATACTTTACAAATTAACATCATATCCTTTAAATTATCTTCAAATATTAACTAACAACAGTTGAAAGCATAAAACAGAAGTACATACGAAGCAGTTTTTTCTTGGAAAATTCACAAAATTACAGATTTACAATACTGTCTTTAGACAAAGACTAATGATTTTATGACAATTTCACAATTGTCGACCATTAAAGAATTCGCCAAGCCTTCGCAGCACAGTACCTCAGTCACGGGTCAAATATTTTTACTTTCCTATCTGTATACAGATATAAGGAAAGTATAGGAATCATGATTTTTTTCGACCTCGAGTTTTCGACGGATTTTTACGTTTTGAGGTCCCCTGAATCCGTTTTGACTATTTTCGCGATGATGTCTGTGTGTGTGTGTGTGTGTGTGTGTGTCTGTATAACGCATAACTCATGAACCGATACACAGAAAAACACCAAATTTTAAACTTAAGCTTTGTTTCAGCGTCCAATGAGCTGATTAGATTTTGGGCAGTGTCGGAACATCTGGGGGGGTACTTTATAGGTGGTCATTTTTATATTTTATGGAATATATCTGTTATTTACGTTTGGAGAAGAAAATTCTTTAAATAAAAGTTACTTCTAATATAATTATCTATAATTTTTGTTTTATGCAAAATTTTCCTAAAATGGTCCGTATTCGAGAAATTTGACAAAATGTAAAAAACATAATTTTTTATAAAAATTGTTCAAATAAAAGTTGTTTGTAATATAATTCTCTATAATTTTTGTCCTATACATAATTTCTCTAAAATGGACCGTATTCGAGATATTTGAGAAAATGTGTAAATTTCGAAATTTGAAGAAAACTCAAAAACGGATAAAGGAAAAAACATTAAATTTTAAACTTAAGGTTTATTTCGGCCTGACGTGAAATGATTAGATTTTGGACAAAGTCGGAACATCTGGGGGGGTACTTTATGGGAGGCCGTTTTTATATTTTATGGAATATATCTGTTATTTATGTTTGGAGAAGAAAATTGTTCAAATAAAAGTTACTTCTAATATTATTATCTATAATTTTTGCCTTATGTCAAAATTTCCTGAAATGGTCCGTATTCGAGAAATTTGACAAAATGTGCAAAATTCTGATTTTTATGAAAATTGTTGAACTAAAAGTTGTTTGCGATATCGATTTCTATAATTTTTGTTTATACATGATTTTTCTAAAATGGACCGTAATGGAAAAGTGCTAAATTTAAATTTTTCTGTATTTTCGTTTTCAATGAATATCTATAGAAAAATGTTTCGAGGTAGATGTATGTGTAAAATGTATATATTTAGTTTATCCTCTAAACATTTATAGAGATGCTGCAATAGGTTGTACAAAATAACCGGAAAATGCCTATAATAACTAGATAGGAAAGTCATGTGTTGGACACATCAGATTTTTTGTATAGTATAGTCGACAGCAGCCACATGCGGCCCTCCAGGCTTTTTTGCGGCCCGAAATAGTACTAAGAAGGTGCTTTTTAAAACTATAAGTTTCTATATTTTAAATCTTGAGCGGAATGTGCAAAAACATCAATCCGTCACTGCACTAAATATCACGCTAATTTTTAAATAAACATTTGGAATCCGTCGGGTTACTGCAAAAACAAGATAACTCACATTTTTAAAGTTTCGAGAAAATGCCCTTTAAAAGTTTAAAATTGAATAAAAAATCAGAAAAAGCGTCGAACTATTTAATAAACAATAACTCCAATGAAAAAAGGTATTCAAAACATAATTAGTCTTCACAAAGTATAAACGATTGATAAAAAAGTCACTTAGCTTATTTTAGCTGTCTACATACAGGTCATAATATTCAAAGTATGTGTCACTATCTTCAATGGAAGATTCAGGTACCGTATCTTTAATTTTATTGGATACAGGTAGATTGTGATAATAACGGTGAAATTCATCACGTGTAGCACCTGATTTGCAAAGTTTTAATAATTCTTTCTTCTTGCACTTTTTGTAAGTATTTTCAACGGTATTGTTTTCCCCCTTTCAGGCATCCCTCTATTGGTTTTTGAAGATTAGCTGTATCGCAGAAAGAAAGGGTGACGTAATCACCTTGTCGTTTTCGGAGCAATCGAGAAAGGCTAGAGACGGCTCTAGGCAAAATAAACTAAATGGCTTGGGCAAAATGTTGAAGTATTTCAACAAAAATAAGTGTTCTGGACTTAATCTTGTTTTGGCAAAAATATATACTATTGTGAATCATATTAAATACATTTAACAAAATAAGTAATTTGTCTCTTATCTGGACACACTATTAGCAATTGAACACAACTTTATGATCATGGTTCGGTGTAAATGTCACTCATCTTGTTTGTGCATATTTTGAATTTATTAATATGGAGTTAGTTTTTATTGGCCATCTGTTTATCATAGATATAGACTTTGTTTCACTTGTCTTGTTCATACTGTATATTATTTGAACTATTTTGTAGACGAAAGTGTACTTAACTCGAAAATGCCAAAAGTGGAGTTATCTTATTTTTGCAGTATCCCATCAATATATTATGTTATGTGTTTTATTTATTAGAGATCCCCACTAACTAATTTTAAATGGAGGGCCAGAAAAAGGGTCATTATCCAAAAAGATTGTGGCCCGTGTAACATAGCAACCGAGAATGCTCTACCCCAAAGAGCTATCGTTAATTGATGAATTTTGATATATGAACATGAACCCTTAAAGTGCATATTTCCTTGATACGGCATGTTAAAAGTTTAAAATCAAAATTCAAAATTTGCCCTAAATCAAAAAAATCATTAAATATTTTTTTTTTCAAACTTGTTCTACCAAGATCTTGTCAAATACACGAAATATTAAACATCTGACACGTGCCTACTAGATTAGAATTTAGAAATATTGAGTCGTTATAAATTATCTAAATGCAGACTTTTATTTTAGCTTCATAAAAGGTTATTACATTTTTAACTAAAAATTAACAGATAATTTAAAAATAAAAAATAAAAAAGAAAATATTTGTTCCAGTGTCGTAAAAAATAGCCAGTAACCCTGATAGCGCGCCACTGGTTAAATATTTCAAAAGTAGGTAGTGAAAATATTACTGCTTTCTTAAATGGAATATGGGTCACCTAATTGAAAACATATTTAAAGGCATTTTTGACTTATGACAAATTTTGATTTCCAACTTTGAACACCTTGTATCTTGGTAAATAAGCCCCTTTCTTTAAGGGTTTATGTTCATTTATCAAAAATTATATCAATTAAGAAGAGCTTACGGTGGTAGAGTTATGTCCATCGAATCTACTAACACCCTGTATATCTTCCTTTTATAGTAGGTATCTTGCATTTTATAGATACATTTTATTATATTTAAATAAATACTTAAAAAGATTAAGCCTGTAAATAATATTCTAATATTGTTGAAAATACCCAAATTAAAAAAATTATAATAAAATATCAATCATATTAAAATTAATTTGTGAAACGCCTACGATATGTAAAAAAGCCCTCTCATCTAGCCCATCCTTCGGTTTGTTAGTGTTTCAAAAAACAAACCCTATGCTAAAAGATTATAGTTATTCAATAATATAGTTTACTTATTCTTCTGAGTAATTAACTCCTGGGAACCCTAGTGACATGACAGAACTGACATTTCAGTTGACATAAAAGTTACTAATAAACAGGACTGGTATATCTAAGGGGTCGCGACATAGGAGTCTATTTTGGACGCCATTTTTTTCGAAATAGTAGTCGCCCATTGATCTGGCAACCTGTAGTCGCCAGGCTTGCCAATATAAGAAAACAAAATCAATGTCTTTTTTAAATGATATTTTCATTAGAAAATGCCCATATTTTTTAGGATAACATATTTCAATTTAATAAATTATTAATAATCTCACATGTACATACACGTCGTGAAAAGTAGATCACTTTCAATTTTGTGCTGTTTTGGTTTGGTTTATTTTAAATAGTAATTGAAGAGATGAAGACAATTTTCTTATAGATGAGGATGCATAACAAATTATGGCTCCCTTTTTTAGAGCTCCAGTCCCCTAGTCTATTTATTTTAGGTCTTTTTAAATTGTTGGTAGGTATTATTCACTTCATTTGTATGTTTTTATTTAATTTAAATAATTTTGTGTATAATCTTGCGATTTGTTTTCTATACATTTAAGCATGTATTTGTTGGCTACATCTTACAAAGGATGGCTTTGAAATACCTTTACAATAGAGGTACTTTCCTAAAACTGGCCAAAATTTAAAACTGAATACAGTAAAAAATGTCTGCATGCAGAATAACCGTAGCATAGATTAACAAAGCTGACAAACCTTTGTCTAGCTTTTTTAATATTTCAGGACAATATTGTTAACAGCAGACCACAACAAGAACAACCAAAGTTTAGTAATCAAGCAAAATATTTCAGTATCTCCAGAATTATAAACGTATGAAAACTATAATAGGAAACATGTTTGGCTTCGAATAGGAAATTACCTAAATTAGCATATCTAGTTAATATTGTATTTAAAGAATATATTTTTAATCAAAACTTTTGTGCTTCTACTCCAATACTAACCATATAAAAATGCATATGCATTTTATAGTATTAAGCAAGATTCGGATCAAATGTACCCACAATTTATAAACATTATTAAACTAAAATAAAATATTTCAAATAACACCTGTTTTTTATTTAAATAAAACATGTTAAATATATGTTTTTATTAAATACATAAATTAGTCTCAACCACACATTTTTGTTTTGTTTTACTTCTAGTGTAAAAGTGACTACTAACTCACAGTCTTTTAAGTTTTAAAGAGACCAGCTACTACAAAATATCCTATTGATGATAACTAATTTCTCTTTAATAATGGTTTTGCATTTATCAACATTTTTCAGCACTTTGTTTATATGAAACATCTATTTAGCTCTTAATTAAATCACACTTAAATCAAGTAATTACATTTTCATATTCAACTTATGTATTCTTATTAGAACTTGGTCACTTTTTTTTTTTAATTTGAATTTTTTGACTGTGGTACCTAACTGAGACCATTTACCAAACCACAAACTTAGTCACTTAAAAATGTTGAAAGAGAATGTCATAAAGGTAAAATTTCTTCTTCTATGTTTTCCATGGAATTTTAGGTTGTAAACGTTTTGTCAAACACCTTTTTTACAATTTATCCCAAGCAACACTATGAAAGATTTAAATTCTGGATTTACAGCATTCAGTTTTGAGATGAGTGCAGTCACAATGCAGTTTCAGAGATAATTTTCACATGAACACTTATTTACCACAGCACAAACGTATGTACCTATTCATGTAACATTAAAATAAAGTGGAAACAAATTGCATAATTAGGTATATAAAAAAGTACAAAATGTTTTTAGTTTTAATTCGACATTCGACTACGAGGAAAACAGTGGCTCATTCCACTTGTACCATATTGACATTATTATGCACGTTAAAAGTAGATCTGTCTCTGTTTTTATAATACTATTACGGCAGGACAAACGATAACCGTGGATTTCACCAAACGAACATCAGAAAAGTGTTGCCAACTTAAGCTGACTACTATTTCCCCCCTAGCCTCAGTCACCCCCTCATCCATTTACTGGGTCTATGTCGCGACCCCCTTAGATATACCAGCCCTGCTAATAAAGGCTATTTCTATGTTATCAGATCACGTGAATTAAATATAATAATACAAAAAATAGATTTTTAAAAAGCAAATTTACAACTTCTAATGACAATTTTATTCAACAACGTTAGAAAAAAGAATGAGATAATATTTTAAAAGAACAGATGATTAGCCTTGGCCGTTTTCTTCAAGTCAGCAGTTTTATTGTCAGCTGGGTGTAACTCGTGGGACATATGTACCTATTGATGAAAATCGCGTGCGATAATTCTCAAATGATTAAATTATTAACGCCAAATTTTGGAATCAGATAATTTTCCAAGATAGAGAAGATTACGTGCTAAGAATAAATGAATGTTATATACGATGTTTGTTTACTTAAACTATCTCTGTAAGATTAAACTGTCAAACAATTATCCTTTGAAGGAATACTCGTTTGTCTCGGGAGACGGGAAACAGTTTATTCCGTAAATCTAGATTACATCTCATTTATTGTACGAAACGCAGCAAGCTGGGAAATAAAGTTGTTTGTGATCATTAATATATTAGCTTCCACAATTGCAAAAGATAAATTAGTTGATGTGTTCTGATTATACGGGTGTACCAAAATCATCGGTTTACAAAATACTAAGAGAAAACAAAATTCATGAAGAAGTAAACGCCAAAAACTAGTAGCGGACGAAAAAAAAATCACAGTTGATGAAGCAGCCAAAAACAGTATTCACAGTTTCTTTTTCAGAAATGAGCTGCCCACTTTGCAAAAAGTTCTGGAGGCAGTTAGCGATCATGAATTGGTCCCACAAATGAGTAAAGAAACTGAGGAAAATTTTACACGAAATAAAATTTACGTACGGAAAAGTCGTCAGGAAACGCATTCTCATTGAACTTCAAGAAATAATAGTATGGAGAAGAAATTACCTCAGAAAAATTGACGAATTTTGGATACTCAAAAAAAATTTACTACATGGATGAGACGTGGGTTAACCAAGGACATACGGTCAAAAACGTATGGCAGGACGGTCACATAACAAGTGCAAGACAAGTCTTTATTGAAGGCTTGTCAGCAGGGTTAAAACAGCCGTCTGAAAAAGGTAATCGTCTGATACGCATATAGGAAGCGACAGTGGATTTTACCAAATGGTGAATTAATATTTAAATCTAAGAAAACAAGCATTAAGAGATGAATGCGGAAGTGTTTGAAAAATGGTTTGATCTTTCAACTTGTGGAACCTGAATCTGTCGTCGTCATGGACAATGCTCCATATCATAGTCGGCATTTAGAATCATTACCGAAACAATCATGGAAAAAAGCAGCAATTCAAGAATGGTAAATAAAAACATCCAATATAAAAAAGATAGTTTAAAGGCAGAACAACTTCAGCTAACAAAATTACAAACAGACAAATATGCGTGAAATTACAGTTTTAAGGTTACCACCGTACCACTGCGAATTAAACCCAATAGAATTAATCTGGGCGCAAGTAAAAGGATATGTGGCACGAGAAAACAGAACATTTAAATTAGTGGATGTGCAACAATTCCTACAAGAAGCCATTCAAAATGTTATAACCGTTATTTTAGCCCGACCTACTGTTATAATTTTATCAGGGGAGATAGTGGAAAAAAGAAACGTGGTTACCAATTTTTACCAAAGTGTATCACTATCTACCCCTGAACTAATTTCTCTCAGGGAAATGGGTACAAAAAAAATACAATGAATAATATTTCATGGAATTTAATTCATAGATTGGGTGGTTATCTATCTGGTGTTGGTCTATGTTTAAATGAAATAAATGATGTATGAGTGACTTTGACAAAAGTGACAAATTAAGGTTATGAACAATTAAAAATGTACTTGTCCCTAGACGATTCAAAACTAAGTAAAACTAAGCTATAAATTATGGCATAATTCAAGTAATTTAAGAATGTTATGTGTTATGCGACATATGGAAATATTTACGACTCTCAAATAAGCATATCTAGAGTTTCCATTTCGAAAATTTGCTGATGGAAAATATTACAGGTACTTCTTATTCTAAACTTTATAGCTAATTACTAATATAAAATAATAAAAAGCATATGTATCTAAGTACGTATCTAAGTAAGGTCGAATATTTAAGCAATATATTTCCTTGTAGTCTCAAGAAATAGACGTGATATATTTCCTTTTCTATATACTGAGCCTCTAGTGAGAGATTTGTCGCCTGGGGTATGAACTTAACTAAAGTTACCTGGTATTGATGGTTAAAGAGTCCTGGAATCAACTAAATACTTGTATTGTCCGTTTGTGCACCCTTGGATAGTACAATGTGATCTCCGGGTAAATGTGCCTCAATCAATCCTAACTGGATAATGCGGAGTATTTACAGGATAATAAGGAGTATATACATGAGTATATTCAGAAGTATTTATAGAAGTATATTCAGGGTAGAAACTGAAGATATCCGAAGGGATACAGCCAGGTATGTAATGGGGCCCTAGGGTAAAAATGCTTGTTTCTAAGCAGGGAGCAGGGAATACTTGAGTATGAATCGAAGTAAATTGTAGCTATGATCCCTTTCAAATTCAATTAATAGGAAAAGTTTCCAACTGGAACAACTCTTAGTAGGTATCGATAGCTTAGCTTACAAAATCAAAAACTGTAACAAATTACAAATCTGTCATGCGGATCTCATGAACTCCTTAAGAAGAATGTCAGATTTAACCTTACTCAGGTACTTCCTGTTTCAAAGCTTAATTTTATTGACCTACTCCTTAAATTACCTATTATTAAATTAATTAGGTAAGAAGTGAGATAGATATCTCTTTGTATAGAGAGAAAAAGAAAGATAGAAGGTTCTCATCACATACTTTGCACCAAATATACTTTTAAGTTACTTTAAGAATCATTTCATGAAAGTTTTATTGCACAAGAATGATTGACACATCTCAGATGTTATCCTTGTCATATATCTAATAATGTAAACAAAACCATTTTTAAAATAATAAATATTTAATTAATTTCTAACTTAGTTAGGTAATAAAAATATATACATCTTCTGTATTGTGTTCATAATTTTAGGAGACACATCCCTGGAATGTATACTTACTAAAGAAAATCGACTACCTTAGGAAATAGTAAATAACAGACAAGAAGAATTGAGTATAAGAGATATCAACTCCGAAAGTACAACTAGGTTCAAGTAAGATAAATTTATCTACATGAAAATTCTCTTTTCCTAAATATTAAGTAATTATAACGATATAAATAATGGTACTGGGTACATAAATTCTTTTAATAAAGATACTCATTTTAAGAGCGCTATAATCCTATAATCCTGTAATAATGTTTCTGCAGAAGACTGGAAGAAATGCATTCAGCATGTTTTAAAAGAAGAGCAAAAAATGTGGGACGTAGACAACCAACAATCTGAGGTTGAAGATTGGACGAAAATTTGCATACAAAAAGAAGTCCTTATATTTAGGTATCTTTCTTATTTTTAGTTTTAAATATACATTGTGATTTTTATTAATATTGTTAATTTATTTGGTACCTACTATAATTACCAAAATTATTACTCCGTTTTCATAAAGCCCAACTAATTACTACAACGATTAGGAAAATTACGATATTGCAAAGTTTTAAATAAATAATAAATTTGTAATTATTTTAAATAGTACTAAGTATTTTTGGTTCATTCTTAACCCTCTCAAAAATTAATAAGCACGCCTCCGATTTGCCATCAACTGGGCCTATTTCTACTCTCAATCATTATTTGTTTTACTTTAGGGGTATTTCCATAACTATACACGAAGTAAGCTCATTTTGTCGGTTTTAGTATCACATGGTTAAATACCCATAAATACGTAAAAAATGACTTACTGATAGTCCTGCTGTGCCTCCTCGCATTTTCAAGACATTCTGAACCTAACTCGATGCCCGGTTGAACCACTGCATCTCCGGGTACAGGTTCGAGCCCTGCAAGATAAAGAAGACATTTTAAAAGAAATACAATAAATACCAGAAAAACGAAAAATGAAACGATCAAACGGAACACAAAAATAAAGAATACTTCCAAAACTAATATCATTAGGTAGTTTCAATCAAAATCGAATCGCATTCCAACGCTGCTTAGCAATGGTTAAGATATTTTTTGAAATAAGAGATTAATGATTTGTCTAATAAAGAATTTGACAGCTACGTGAGAAGTATCAAGAAGTAACAATAGCAGAGCGATACTACTATAATGATAATTACAAATAAATATGAAGAAAAACTGAAGACAGAAGACAACATATGCGAAAGATTTAGGGATCAGTTAAAATAGCGGATGGAGAATACAGAAGTAAAAAAAGGAGAAATATTACGGTACTAAAAGAAGAAGACATCGTTAAGATAATAAAATAGTAGATGATAGAATTATAGGGCAACGAATGGCGAGACATTCAAAGTGACAAAGGTGAGTACATATCTTGGAAACCTGGAGTAAGAAGAGACAGAACGAGAACAAGATGAAGTTTTATTTTTAAATTTATTTCATTTAATAATAATAATACTCTCCCTAATTCACCCCCTTACGAGTGAATTTCAACCCCTGAAGCCGACTGTGCGACTTGTGTAGGGAAAGGGGCGGTTATTATTATTATTATTTGCCGTAGCGCTCCGGTGCGAGTTAAAGATGATTGATGGTGCCATTTGACTTACAGCTGAGGAAAACCCGGAAAATCCCACCTACCATCATCGAAACGGCGCTTGGCGACTTTAATCTGGATGTCATATCAACAGAAATTAAATTTCTGCTAATACGGCATCCTTCAAATCCTATAGAGAACCATGCAAATAAATTCACATGGTCTTCTGTAGAATTCGAAGCCCTTTCTACCACAAAATTGTTCGCAAATGAAATGCAAGCGCCGTAGACACTTACACCTACGCTACCGTCCATCTACAAGAAATATTAAACCCTCCACCATATTCGTTGGGCCATTTTTTCTCTTCAACGTTTTAAGGTATAGGTCATTCACTGAATTTACACCCATATCGGATTAAGAAATACATGAAAGATTTGACTGGTCAGTTGTATTTTAAACATTTACTCTACTAGGTATTTAATTTTGCCTCAGAAAGCTTAAAAGAGAGTTACATTATTTTGTTGTTTAATAATAGTTTATTCAGAACAAAAATTTTAATTTATTTACATACACAGTTTTACCCTGCGATTAAGTAAGTACGATGATTAAAAATAACATAACTTTTAAAATTCTATATTAAACAATGATTATTATAAATAATTGTCTTTTGACATACCTATAAATCTTCAGCATCACTCTCAAAATTTGTGTCACTAGCGTCGCTGTCATCATTAAGGGATATAATTATAGGGTTAATTTCGTTTATCCTGTTTTCACGTGTCCACCAGTCGTCAATTAATTTATCACATTTTTGAACACTTTTTTGCCAAATTTCTGGGGTTGATGTATCCAGTGCTTGTTTCCATATTTCCCTTACTGCTTCGTCGCTGTAACCATTAATTCCAATATGATTGTCATAATACGTTTTACATATACCCCAAATGTGTTCGATGGGGTTAAACTGACAATGGTACGGTGGAAGCCGTAACACATTATGTCCATAACTATGTATGACTTGATCTTCCACATACATTTGTGGTGGTTCATGCTGTTTGGCTAAAGTTAACAACTCAGATTTAAGGACGTATTGTGGAAATGCAACATTTTCGTTACGTAGCCATTCTTGTATTTTGGCTACAGTCGAATTCTGTCTTGGCGGTTTGTTTAAAAGTTCTGTGTGATAGCCCGCATTATCTAACACTATAACAGACGGTTCACTTAAATTTGGTAATAGTTGTTCATTTAACCATTTGATAAATATATCCGAGTTCATGTTATCGTGGTAGTCTTGAACATATTAATCCTGCACCATCCACAAATCCATTCTTTCCACCTGCGTGCAAGATGTGTCGCTTTCCCTCACCATTAGTATGTTTTATTGATTTTATATTTTCATCTTGCCATGTTCTTTTCGTCCCACCTTTGGAAAATATCCAGGTTTCATCCAAATATATAAACGAAGCTCCATTCTCTTTTAAATGAGTGTATTCTCTTAAAAAATGTATTCTTTTGTGAACAACATTATTTTTTTCACATAAAGCTTTTCTATTATCTTCTTTCTTAAATTTGAAACCTATTTCCTTAAGCAAATTCCAAAGACTTGTTTTGCCAAATTCACCAATTTGTATTTCTCTTAAGTTAGCCAGCAATGTGTCTAAGTTGACATGTTCCTTTTTCGCACGCATTTCATATACCATATCACGAATACGAAATTTTGTCCCACCAGATATATCCGACGTTTTCAGTTTTTTGCGAGTTGTGTATTTTTTCTTTTGTTTGCTCTCTCTGCTTTTGACGTTTTTCAAAACATATTTTAATTTTGAATCACTAATACCGAGAGCTGTACAGACGCGTTCATGCACACTCACTACTGGCTTTAAAGGTCCTCCGATATCTTTTTCCTCCGTAAAATACTTATGTACAAAATTATAAATATTTTCATTTTTTCGTGTATTACTTAGTAATTTAATTTTAATGAACAAAAAAGGAGGAGGTTATCAATTCGTCGCTATTTTTTTTTTTTATGTATGTTCAGCGATAATTCTTCAACACGGTGTTCGATTTCAATAATTCTTTTTTTGTTAGAAAGGGGGTACTTCAGGGGTGGTCCCATATAAATTTGGTCAAAATATAATAATTGGGTCTGTGAGAAAATCCTCAAACTCTTCATTTTTTATGTATGTTTAGCCATAATGCTTTACCACCTTGTCCGATTTATATGATTCTTTTTTGTTAGTAAGGGGATACCTCAGGGGTGGTCCCATATAAATTTGGTTAAGATGTGGTGACGGCATCTGCACGTTTTTGAAGTCGGTTTTTTTAAATTTTTAATTTCTAATACTTGTTGATAAATACTAATTAGAAAGTGGAGAAAATATAAATATAATCTTTTAACAGAAATTTCATGAGGGATTAAATAGAAAATTGGAAGTGCAATTTGATAAGAGATTAAACAGAAAGAAGAAGAAGAAGAAGAAGAAGAAGAAGAAGAAGAAGAAGAAGAAGAAGAAGAAGAAGAAGAAGAAGAAGAAGAAGAAGAAGAAGAAGAAGAAATATATTATTGTAATACAATCTAAACATTACATAAAATGTCTGTGATATAATCTTTTTACCTGCAATTTGAAAAAATAGAGCTATATAAATTTCTTAATGACAGGTTTTAAATCTCTTGGACAAACAGGAGC
Organism: Psylliodes chrysocephalus; assembly: GCA_927349885.1. Classification (NCBI taxonomy): domain Eukaryota; kingdom Metazoa; phylum Arthropoda; class Insecta; order Coleoptera; family Chrysomelidae; genus Psylliodes; species Psylliodes chrysocephalus. Next base: position 33,857,370 of record OV651820.1, on the reverse strand, counting down.
AGTGTCGGATCGGGACTTCCAGTGCCTACCGGTCAGAACGGAGAAGGCCCTATATTGATAGGTGGGCCTATCAATATTTTTTCATGGGCCGTTTTCCTGAAGAGCAAAAATGCCTTCTTTGCACATTGATGCTTTTTTTAAGGGTTATTTCGCATTTCTTATTCTCAAGGGCACACAGACTGAGGTCCACTAACTTAGGCCCACTGATTGAGGCCCAGTGCCCGAACGAGGACCCACTGCCTGAAAGAGGACCCACAGCTTGAACGAAGGCCTACCGGTCTTTTGCATGTAGACCAACGGCCCAATCCGACACTGGACAGGACTAATAATTAATAAATTAGGTGAATTTTTTTTTTCTTTGACCAATACTTTCCAGTTAAACACAGAGAAGATAAATTGGATAAAAGGGGGAGAAGAACCGAATTTTTCGACCTTTGATTTATTAAAAACTTTTCGGATAAACATTTTCTTCTGAAATTGAGAGGAGGTTCTGTAGTTTCTGATTCTATTACATTAATTGGAGTACTTGGGAGAAAACCTATACTTAATCTAAGACATTTGTATTTTATTCTGTCCAATTTTTGCAAATGAGTATTTGATGCATCATTGTATAATATTGCACCATAGTCACAAAAATTGACCTAATCAGCACCCTATAAAAAAGAATTGCTATGTTGGGGTCTGCACCCCAATTATATTTGGAAACAGTTTTTATTAAATTTACAGCATTTTCTGTTCTTTTTACAATATAATTAATATGTTCTTTCCAGTTTAGCTTCTTGTCCAATATGACACCCAAGAATTTATGACTACTTTTAAGTTGAAATTGACAATTTCCTAGTGAAGCAACATTTGAAAGTTGAGTTCTTTTCCTTGTAAAGCAAACTACCGCTGACTTGTTTTCTGAAATTGTTAGACCATTTTCAAACAACCATTTCTGTATGTCTTCTACACCTAATGTATTCTCCAGATATAGCTTCATTAACAGTTTCAGGTTCCTCCGGTTCTTCAACTTTACATATAGTTTGGTAAAGTATAAAGTCTGGATACGTTTTAGGAACACGTTCTCGCTGTGAATATCTAGGCTCTGGAGGTAGTATAGTTGGGGTTTGTTGTTGTAAGGCGTTCTCTTCTTCACTGATATCGGCGTTATCGTCCACAGCTTCTGGAACTTGGATTGCTTCCAAATCTTCTTGAAGAGGTATTTCTTCGAAATTTGAAGACGAACTCAGAGAAAATAAGTCATTTAAAGCAACTATACTTTTGCTGTTACTCGCCGGCAGGCTAAGATTGTCATTGTAAAAATTATTTTCCCAAAATTCAACGTCTCGAGCCCTTACAATTTCCTGAGTTTGATGATTGAAAAGTCTATATGCTTTAGATTCCTCGCTGTAACCCACAAATATCAGTTTTTGGCTTTTTGCATCAAGTTTGTTTCGCTTTTCTTTAGGAATATGAGAAAAAGCAATGCAACCAAATACTTTTAAATGGCCGAGGTCTATTTTATTACCGGACCATTTTTCTTCGGGCGTAACACCAGGTAAAACTTTGGTAGGAGACCTATTAATTAAATAAACGGAAGTATTAACAGCTTCTGCCCAAAAACGATGATCGCATGAAGCTTCTTGCATCATAGTTCTTGCTTTTTCCATTATGGTTCGATTCATTCTCTCTGCTACGCCATTCTGTTGTGGAGTATATGGAACAGAGAACTGATGCAATATTCCTGATGTTTTAATTAAATCTTGGAAACTTTTATTAGTGAATTCTGTACTATTGTCGCTCCGTATCTTTTTAATTTTTTTGTTGGTTTCGTTTTCTACTTTTATTTTAAAATCTTTAAAAAATGATTTGGTTTCATCTTTTGATTTAAGAAAATAAACACCTTTCTTGTACAGTCATCCACAAGACTGAAAAAGTACTTGGAGCCACCCCAAGAAGTAACGGGCATTGGTCCGCATAAATCCATATGCAAAAGATCTAACTTTTCCTTTGACATCTTATGTCTGTCATTTTTGAAAGGACGACGGCTTTGTTTTCCCTTAATGCAGGGTGCACACTGAATTGGTTCTACTTCATATTCGAAATTAACACCTGTACCAAGTTTGTCACGGAGTAAATTCATGCTAACTCGATTAAGGTGTCCAAGTCGTTTATGCCACAAGATATGTGATTCTACTTGTTTCACTGCATAAGCATGTTCTGCTACGTCAAGCCGATATATTAGGTGAAATTGTAAATAACCATTTCATATATTTTTAAAAATAATTTGTACAAAACTTATTTTAATTTTTCTTAAAAATAAATAAAAACTGTCACTGTCACGACATTCATATTATAACATCATATTTAAAAAGGCATGCGACATTACAATGTCGACTGGTTGTATACCACTCGACTTTATGTCTAACAACAAATGTCGAATTCGCCATTCCAGAATACGTTTTTGCGTTCTTATTCGACATTTCATCAATGTCGCGTGTGACATTTAGAAATAGACATTCGAGAATAGGGCCCCTGATGCGAAATTATCCTGTAGACCGGCTCAGTCGTGCATCTGTTTCTTAATCCGATATGGGTGTAAATTCAGTGAATTACCTATAGTACATGAGTGGGTATGCAGGTGACTTATTTTCTTATGGCTAATTTTTGGTTTATTTTCAAGTTTTTGTCATGTTTTTTTACAAAATTCACTTCTTCTGCCATTTTCGCTGGGCCATTTTTTCGCTCCAATGTTTTAAGGTGCTACGGGAGTGGACATGCGCGTGACTAATTTTCAAAAAGCAAGATAGAAATGACACCTTTTAACTGAATTAAAAATATTGGGCCGTTTGTCGTATCCAACGAAAATAATGAATTTAAAATTTTTTTTAATGGTTTAAACATAAAAACGCAAGTTTTTGCCAAAATGGATGTAAGGACGCAATTAAAAAAACGCAAAAGTGGCCCACCTAAAGATAGGGCCTACGGACTTCAATGCAACTATGATGACGATGTTTTGAAACAAAAAAACTGCAATTTTTGGATAGTTTACCAAAATCAATAGATGATATTTGTAAAATTGAAGTATCTACTAGAGGTCAGGCCAGTAATGATCTTTGGAAAGAACATCGTAGTAATATGCTCACGGCTTTACAAATTACGCAAAAAATACTGTTATAACATATTATTTTCATCTTTCTCACGGATCTGTCGCTACAAAATGGGGACAAGATCATGAATCTATTGCGATAGAAAAATTTAAAAATAAATATGGAAAAACGGTACAAGAATGTGAATTATTTATTCATGAAAAACATCCATACTTGGGAGCAAGTCCAGACGGCATTATTAATAACAATAATAACATATTTGTAATTAAATGTCCATATTCTTGTTCCAAATTGACACCAGAAATGAGAATTATTATTATATATTATAATTATTATTATTATTATTATTATTATTATTATTATTATTATTATTATTATTATTATTATTATTATCAGGTACAAGGACAATTGGCTATAACGAAAGCCAAATATTGTTATTTTATAGTTTGGACCCCACTAGGAATGTTCGTTGAGAAAATTGAGAGAGATGACAATTTTTGGTTATGTGCTGAACCAAAGTTAGTTGATTTTTATTTAAAATATTTAATAAAAGAAATTTTAAGAAAAATTGTAAGTTATTTTTTTTGTGATTGTATTTTGTTATATGAAATAAAATGTTTCATTAAAAATAGTAGGTAATTAAAGTTTTTTTTTTAAGTATTTAATTTATTTTGACCTATTTATAAATATTTATAATAAAATATACATGCGTACAATAAAATAGTTTTTAAAAAAATTTTTCGTCTACACTACAAATTAATTATGAGAATGATGCGATTATTTAAAAAAAAACAAATGTTTTATATTATGTACCACTGTATATTAAAACACTTTGCAAAAATCAGTTTTTTACTTTAAATATACCATAAATAAAGCCATCCAAAGCTTTCGCGCGGATACCAAGTGTATATTATCGATTATTAGTAATAATAACAACAATAATGTTTATTTACAAAAAATACGATCAATAATTATATATATAAAAATCCTTTACGATTTCATCTTAATATATAAATAAAATCAATTTAAATGTAGTTAATGATTTATTTAAAAAATAATTCCACTAAATGAAGAAAGGAAACTTTCGAATCCGTCGTCGAAGTAATAAATAAAAATATTCTCTGCAAAGAAATTACTATCAACACAATAGTTACAATATACCGACAAATTTGGCCAGCCCGCGTTTCAGGTGGAGATGAATACCGAGAAAGATAGGCGTTGCATTAGACTGAATGGAGAAAAATATAATTATTACACGTACAATTGTCTTTACATGAACAAATAAAGGGTTGTGTACAGATATTTCATGAAATGGATGAGGTACCTCTCAACTTCGATCGAACGGAAAGAGGTAGAACAGCCTTAACTCAAATGAAAGTATAACTAGAATACTTTTAAACGATGATATAAAAAATAAAATTATGTATTTGAGTTTTAACTAACCCTGTACACATTTGCTGCGAATTATAAAATTGGACTTTTCATCGAAAAACTGGGGCCACAGCATTTTTTATTCTCATTGTTTCTTTAACATTGAAATCAATGCGATATTCATGAAACTGGTTATATCCACCCTATGTAACCCCATTTTTAAAATAGGAAAAACAAATATAAAATCCATTTAAAAAAATATGTTTCTTCCAGACTAAAGTTATTGAACACGTTTATTCAAAATTAATTTAAACATTTAGTTTAATGCAGCCTACCATTCTGTGAATTTTGTTTTTATGTCTATATTAATGGAAGAAATATTGGACTTATTCATGGATAACCCTGTACATGATCTTAACTAAATACTAAATAAAATATTTAACCCAATATATATTAATTGAATTGAAAATAGACAGAGTTCTAGTAAAAGACCCGTCCTTCCAAAAGATTCTCTATAAATTAAATATCGAATTTATTTTAACCTTGTAATGTAACATACACTCGTATTTCTGTTATGGCGAAAATCGACTGCCATTCCCGATATAGAGTAAAATGGCTCATTAAAATTATCATGAATTGGGCCATTCGCGTTGTTTATACCAAGACCGAGACTAATTTGTTAGTACCGCATTAAAATTGATACATTAATGCTCAATAGGAATTTAAAATTAGGAATTAAAAGACGGCAAACACGTCACTATTCACTAGAAAATAATATATGTTTTTAGTAGCGTCTAGTCCAGTTTTTTTTTAACTAAAATCTATTGTGGGACTCCGTTATTTAGAATGCGTCGTCTAACTTGGTCTTTTTTATTAGACTTATTAGCCTTGACAGTGGCTCTGCATGTAGTTACATGCTTCCGGCGTTTCTATTCATCATCAAGCCAACGGTGGAGTTCTGTATCACACAGCAGCTCACTCCGTACAACTAAGACACCTTTTCGGGGAAATGATGATTTGTCCTTTGATACTGCATTGACGAACCCTAGGGGTTCTAAGCATTCGAGGGATATCACTGATCCTACATTTTTTTCAAATAAAGTCTTAATTAGTTTCAAATAACTCGCCTAGTTCCAGACACTATTCCTCTTTTCGATACGTGATTCCTATTTGGTCCAATTTCGAGTTTTATATCAGTTTAAAATGTACATATATTATCTTTATTTGTTAAAACTACAGATTAAATATTTTTTAGTAATTCAATAACTCTCTCTATATTGTAGCAAAATTCCCTAGTTAGTTACTGGGTCAATAAAAATTAATCATATCCATGTCAACCAATAAATAATCAAAATTAAACTAAAACCCTGTGGGGAATTTTGATATTTGTGATTTTTTACATATATCCATTGTCCCTGGTTTAGGTATGTATTCTAAATTATTGTATAATTTATTTTGTGTTCATATGTATGTTTTTTAGTTTAATAAATTCGTCAACACACTAACCTGCGTCTGAAAGTTCCATAAACGCTTTTAGACCGATAGTCTCCGGACCCTTATCTTGTTACAATATTTTACATTTGCCATACCCCTCGTACACTAATATTCACCAGGCGAAACCAACCTACGCTTGGTGGTCCCCTGTAAAGACGCCGTTTTACGCTAGAATGAAGATGGCCACGGGCACGGTTTTGATCACGAAAGATCTAACGCCCGACGGAGAGTGAAGCGACTGATATACAGGGTGAGCCAACGAAAACTTTACACTCCAATTTTCCGGCTTTAAAATGAAAATCGGGAGAAAGCTCGAACCCGTCGATTTTTGATTCGAGGAGGAACAACTTGATTGGTTTTTTATCCATGTAACTTCAACCCTTTAACAAGTGGAAGCACAACTCCTGATTTTGAATAGGAGTGCGGGGTGTTGCAATAGGTACCTAATTTTACAAATATTATCCGAGTACTATCTGACCCTAAAATTTTGCGTCAAAATGTTCATCGATAACAGCTAAAATAGTGAAAGAAACAATGTGGAAAAAATGTCTAATTAATAATAAATAAATACTTACTTCTGTGATTAGAAACCCCATAGAAAAAGTCTAGTGGATTCAGATCAAGTAACCTGGCGACATTTTAGGGTCAGATAGTACTCGATGAGATCTTCAAAATGAGGCTTTGTAATACCCCTCACCCCTATTCAAAATTAGGGGGTTGTGCTTCCCCCTGTTAGAGGATTGAAGTTACATGGATGAGAAAACCAAACAAGTTGTTCTCCCTCGAATCAAAAATCGACGGGTTCGAGATTTTTTAAAGCCGGGAAATCGGGGGTGTAAAGTTATCGTTGGCCCTATATTCTTTGAACTGTGCCTCTATATTTCATAGGTTTCTACACTGACATTGACATAATACGGTGGGAGAAATATTCCAATGATAAAAAAATGCGAGGAGCGTTGTGGCCGAAGTAGTTAGAACGAGCGTGCGTGTACGTGTTCTCACTACCATTTTTTTCTAACCAGTTTATGATTTTGTAATTACATGATAGATGATCTTGGTGTAAATCTCAAAAGGAATTCTTTGTTTCATTTCCACATTACTGCACTCTTGTCGTTTCTGCTTTAAGTGGTTTTAACAGCATTCTCTACAAAGAAAATTGTTAGTATACACATTTTTTTTTAAAAGACAATTTCGTTGGGCCAATATATCACGAATTCAAGTGGGAGGCGATTAACACGTGTTCCTTCTTTTGTTTCACCTTCGCCAACGAAATATTTTCTCAATTCAATCTTGATTAAGCGATGAAAAAACTGGCTTTCCAATGTAACATAGTGACCATCGAATCTCACTTATTTCCACTTGGCAAAGCGCGGTGAAAATAAATTGGGGGATTTAATAAAATAAAAGCTTTGCAGGAAGTCATTACGATTGGTTTTTATAGAAGTTTTAAGATTTACAATATTAAGTACTGATTTCGGCCATAGTAGAATCCGGAATTGGCAGTAATTCGATGTCTGAAGAATGTATGCTGTTACCTTTTATCGACTCAATGTTAGTAGAGATTTTCGGAAGATACGGGGTCAGATGAAATTTTTCATTGGTGAGTATAATATTAAACATGACAACTTTATCAGTCTTTTTGACATATTCCTGACATTCCATTATTTCCTATTATTTCCGGATTCAACTACAGTTATTAGATTATATCAGTAAAAGACGAAGGTGCTTATTATTTAAGTCAATATTCTTTAAAGTATTTTTGTATCGAAATTAAGTCAATAACATCAACTACACTATACGTTTCTTAAACGTCTGGGACACCCTGTATGGTCCACTATCAATATTGAATACATTTTTTCTATTCTGAAACACCCGATAAAATTAAATTTTACTGCGGATTCACTAGTACGTTTCATTAAAGACAAAAACGGTTTGGAATTCAATAATCGAATTAAAAAGAAATGGCGCATGACGGTTGGCCACAAATACCTGGCAATGAAACATCATAATCAACAGCCGCATTGTTTTAACAGTGGAGACCTGAAATGGAAAATCTGAACTTCGATAGCGGAGAGGAAGATCAAAAACAAATAGTCGGGAGCGTAATGTCAACTGAGCTGTAATACGCGACGTATAATTAATGAAAATTATTGTGTCTTCATTGACCCAAACGAATTTTTGAATGAAAGACTGAAACGGTGTTGATGGTGAGCATAAAATCTTTGCGGTCAATTACTTACAATTATTATTGAATTTAGCATATACTTTATAATTTTGAAAATGCAGAATTGTGCAATTAATACGGAAGTATTATGAAAAATATAAGAATATAATAAATAAGATACCCCAGAAGCAAGGGAAACAACAGCTATGACGAAAAGGTAAATACATTTAAAATAGAGTGACATGAAAAATTACCTGACATAGCTGCTTGTAAATGCGATTTTTCTGCATGCATGTGTGAAAATACCCTGAAAGTACCTACTAAGGAACAAAATTATACACTGCGCTCCCTTCTCCAGATGATAAGTAAACGTAGTACTCATTTATGAGCTAGTTGTGCACCATAGTCCAAAGCCAAAAACTGATAACCTAACCGCGCTCTGCGGGCGTGGCAGTCACTTTTCATTTTGGTGCAAAGTTGTGTACACCTCAAATAGAAAAAAATTAATAAAATATGGGAAAACATTCTTATTCATCATCGGACACGTCCGACAGCGACTCAGAATTATGTTTAAAAACGACAGACAAAAAGAAATAAATCTTAGCAGCAGAAGCGATTCTCCTGAAGAAAATCGCCAACATAAGAAGCAGAAGACAAAATCGAGATCTAGAAAATTCAGTTCATCCAGTTGTAGTTCTCTGGTAGAAGAACCAGATATAGTATTCACAGATAAACAGAACGATGCAGGTAGGTTAAAATGATACTGAATTGTTTTAGGTTACAAATTAAGAAATCCGAGAAGGACGATGGTAAACTACACATACTGCGTATCATATGTGATACGCATTGACAAAAGTCGGAAACAAGAAGTAATCTTCTTACATTAGAATTTAAAAGTGTTCTTGAAGAATAGGGAGGCTCAGTTAGATAAATGGCTATTTGGGAACCACTTAGGAAACCGAATCAAATCAACAAAAGCTATGAAGCGTTCTGGTGAAGATTTGAAGCTGAGGTCTAAGTCAAAGGTATCGCACGAGTCCTTCCGGACAACAAAAGTACTCACGCCCAGGGGGACTTAAACAGAAAGCTTGGAAAAGACCCCAGAAACATCAACTCAAACAGAGTCATTCATACAACAGAGCTCGACTTCTCAAGTAAAAGTAAGTGTTCTAGCAGAGAATCTAATTAAATATTTCAGATTCTGAAAAAATATTTCAGAGGATCCATTTATAAGGTCTTGAATTAAAGGTTACTCCTTAAACTTTATTTCTCCACCCATACAAAATATGATTCCGATTGAACCAGTCAGATCTTAAATTAAACATCAGCAGATCTCAACAGAAATAAACTATCTAATTGAAATTAAAGCCACCTGCCCTTGTAAGCCATGTAAGGAACAATTTATATCCAACATTATTTTAGTAAAAAAATCAAATGGCAAATTTCGTTTAGTTATAAACTTAAAAAATCTGAATAAGTTCATCTAAACAGAACATTTTAAGTTGGAAGATAAAAGTACAGTAGCAAAATTAATTACCAAAAGTTGTTTTATGGCAACTTTGGACTTAAAAGAAGCTTATTTTTTAGTTAATATCAAAATATCAAGCAGAAAGTATTTAAGATTCTTTTTCAATGATATTCTATATGAATTTTGTTGTATCCCATTTGGATTATGCACTGCTCCACTAATTTTTTCGAAAATTATGAAGCCTGTGATATCCACTCTTAGAGCTAAAGGGTTTCTGTAGTATATCTCTTTTAACAACATTAGGTTTTATAATTAACATGAAGAAGAGTAACCTCAATCCATCCACTAGCTGCAATTTCTTAGGGTTTAACTTTAATTCGATACTAATGACTGTCTCTTACCATTGAAAAGAGGTTAAAGATTTTACATTTGCTCAATTCTTTTCTAGAGATGTATTCCTTTTCAATTAGAGAATTTTATAGATTAATAGGTGTTATGGTAGCTGCATGTCCAGCAATCAGATATGGTTGCGTTTACATTAAAATCCTAGAACAAATTAGATTTGCAGCATTACAAAGATCAAATGATTATACCTGAGTGTGATAGGTTAGATATTAAATGGTGGATTCAAAACATGCCAACAAGCTTTGAATACATCACTAGATCTTCTTTTGCTTTTGAAATATTTTCTGATGCGTCACTATCAGGTTGGGGAACAGTACATAAGAACCAAAGGGTTTCGGGCAGCTGGACTGATCATGAAAAATCACACCATATATATTTTATAGAGTTGAGGGCTGCTTATTTTGCTTTAAGATGTTTTGTAAACGAAGAGAAATATTGTAATGTCTTTCTCAGAATTGATAACATCATGGCTGTATCATATATAAACAAAAAGGGGGGAATACGCTACCCCAAACTCAACAATTTAGCAAAAACAATATGGCAGTGGTGTGAAGCTTGTGGTATTTACATATTTGCTTCTTATATAAGTTCAACAGATAATTTCGAAGCTGACTTTGAATCTAGGAGGTCTCCAGAGACTGAGTGGGAACTAAATAATGAGGCGTTTCAAATGATAGTTTGAACAACCTTCAATCGATTTTTTTGCAAGCCGCAGAAATGCTAAGTGTACGAGGATGTTTCATGGAAGAAAGACCCTTATGCCTTAGCCATTGATGCATTCACGTTAAATTAGTTAAATTATAATAACTTTTACAGTTTTCCGCCTTTTTCTTTGGTCCTACTAGTAATCCAGAAAATTATTAATGATAATGCCTTAGGGTTAGTGGTAGTGCCCTTTTGGACTACCCAACCTTAGTGGCCCTTGTTTATGAGTGTTTTAAGTTCAGAACTGCTTAAATTCGACCCTGATCCCTTACTATAACTATCTGTTGACAGGTCTCCACACCCCTTGCCAAACCTTTAGCCTTATTAGATTGGAGAATATTAGGACTCCAGATGGCTTCTCAATAAAGATTCCTGATAAGATTAAGTCATCAGGTAGAAACAGACTCCAACCATGTTTAACTCTTCCCTGCTTTGATCAAGATCCTAATATTTGCCCTGGGAAAACATACATAGAGCGAACTAAGATCATTATAGGAGAATCTGTAAAAAACCTTTTTATATCCTATAGAAAACCTTTTAATTCAGTCTCCGCTCAGACCTTAAGTAGTTGGGTAAAGCGAACACTAAAAAATGCGGGATTGATAAGAACATATTTCATGCTCACAGTATAAGACATGCTGCGACGTCAGCAGACTTAAATGAAGAACTGAACTTAGATATTATAAGGTCCACAGCAGATTGGTCAGTGAATATTCGTGTTCCGCTTAGTTTTATAATCAGTCTATAAGGCAGGATCCCAGTTCTTTTACTGAGACCATTCTTATTTAATTAAAGTGTATGCCCCAATGTTTAATATTAAACTAAATTTCGTTTCCACTAGTGGTAGTTTGCATGAATTTAAAACGATTGAACTGTCACGGGAGTTAAGAGATGATTTAAAAAATATTGTGGATAGGGTAATACAAAGAAACGCGTATTTTATACACCCCGAAAACATTCTTTTGTATATGCTAACAGACACTCGTGAATGGGTTCGGGAACTATTGCTACGAAGAATCTTAAAAGCTAGAGAAACCAGTCGGGAAACCGTTGAAATAAGACACTTTGTGGTACCAAAATTAATTTCAGTGCTACAGACTACTTTGAGTTAATTTAATAAGTGCGATGTGACACCGCCTCCTGTTTTTTACTGATGATAATCTTAGGGGACCTTATAAACGAAACCGAAATTCCATATTTTGATTTTCCGAAGTTCCCTTGCCATACTCAATCCGTGGAGAGATGGGTAAAATTAGTTACGGAATCATCTTCTTCAGTAATTGGTCTAGAATCAAGAGACGGCCTTATTTATTCAAGAATAAAATCAAAAGAAATTAGACCAACATTTGAAAGTAAACCACAGTTTAAAATGCCGTAAATGTTTTTTATTACTATGTTTTTTCGTACTTGATGTTAGCTTTTTATATTCGATTTGTAAGCTTTTATGTTTGATGTGTTAGCTTTTTAGGTTTGATTCCTTTAGACATGTGTTTTAATCGTGTACTATTTATTTGTTGTTCAAGTAATTTTTACCTTATCTTTTAAAGACAAAAGAATTAAACATTAGTTAAAAGGGGGTAGTAGAGGGCTGAAGATGTTATTTAAAAATATTAAAAAAAAAGAGTGTGAATAAAAACACTAAAATTTAACTTTTAGTAGGTATATTGTACGTCAAAATTTCAAACTTTAACCTCTCACCCCTAAAGGAGGCGGTAGAGGGCTGAAAATGTGAATTTAGACATTTAAAAAAATTACGAAAAGAACGCACAGCAAAATGCAAGTTTTGATAGGTACTGTAAACTTAATTCTTATTTTTAAAAATATGCCTATTTCTGCCCAGCCTAACGCATAGCTCTCTCATGTCTAAATATTCATGCAAAATGTAAAATGTGATGTACCCGCTCAGTTGATATACGTACAGCTTCAACCACCTCACGCACTTTTATTCTCCGATCGTCTAATATCATTCCATGGATTTTATCGACGATTTCAGGCATGACGACCTCTTTTGGGCGACCTAAACTTTCGGCATTACTTTGTGCTCATCGAGAGAGAATGAAGTAGAGACGACTTAAACACTATTTTTCGATATGGTAGATGGACGCACTTCGAGTGATGAAAAAGTTTTTATATCGTTTAAATGAAGCTGTTTTAGAAAAATTGCGTTTATTCGCACAAAAACTAACTAGCTCCACTATCTCGAGTTTGACATATGACGTGTAATACAAAGGTGCAAACTCTTTTAGTGTCGCCATCGCATCACCTCTTTACTATATATCAATGCTTGTTCTGGTACGACCACAACGGAACTCAGTAAATCACTTATGTTATTTTTTATGCAAAATATAATTCTTAATCAGCACATGTAATTCACTCTTTTTCATTTTCTTTAAAATTCCCGAAGTTGTCTGCTTTCAATGGCTGTCGAACACAAACTAAATGGCGCAGCCGTAGAAGGTTGTGGGATAGTATTTTGTGCGTAACGTGTGCTTATTTTGCAGTTCGTGTTTATGTGTATGTATTTGACTACGGTAAGTATTTTTATTCTGTGGTATAAAAACTAAACATTAAAATGTAACTAACTATAAGTATTTTGAAAATAGTCGAGAATATAAATGAAATGTTTTTTTAAAAATAAGATACGAGTGGAAAATAATTTAATAATCTATACTAATATGTAATGTAAAATACTCAGTGAACTGACTAATTAATCTCGATCATGGGCTCGTTTGACGTAAAAAGCTGAATTTCAGCATGCAAGTTGATTGATAGGGTGTAGAGGTTTCATGACAGGGCATTTTTCAAAACTCGAATTTTAAGGGGACGAAACTACCCCTTAAAAAATTTTATTTGCTTCAAAATTGTTGATATAAGAAAAAAGTGCCGAAACAGTTTTATATATTTTTTTTGTTTTAAAAATATACTCCATGGGAGATTTTACACAGGAAAGATATTTACCGCAACACATACCATAAATCTTATTGCAACTACCGATTACAAAAATTCAGTAAATGGATTTCTGCCTTTGCGACCAAAAAACACACAAATATTTTTCAAATGTTCGAAGTTGTGGAATAAATGCGGACGGCCGAAATTGGCTGAAATAATACAAGAAGAACTTGGACATAAGTTAAAAGTTTCAGGAGTTACCAGATGGAACTCCACTTATGACGCTGTCGTCCAAAAATGTTTCCGTCAAAAATAAGTTAGGAGTTCTATGTGAAAAACTTATGATTCCGGTATTTAAGGAACATGAAATATCCTTTTTAGAGGAATATATTAAATTAATCCAGCCTCTGGCTGAAACATTAGGTTTTTACAGGGAGAGCCTAACACCTATTATGGGTATCTGCTTCCCAGCGTAGTTTCGATGAAAACGAAACTTCAAAAGTTGAAAATATCGGGCGATATAAAACAGCTAACAGTACCTTTGGAGGCCATAATTAAATCTGTTGGGCAAAGATTTAAAGAATTTTTAACTCCAATAAGTCCAGAATCCAAAACTGACGTAAATGGCGCCGTAGTGTGCCCACGATTCAAAATGAAAGAAGAACAAAAGTCGGTGTCTTTATTACTTTATTAAGTACCAAATACCAGCACAATGACTTCTAACTGAATTAGAAATACTTAAACGACACTAACTAATTTAGACATGCTAAACGATTATAGGTATATAAAGTTAGTTTTTATTAAATACAATACTATCCTGCCATCTTCCGCACCAGTCGAAAGACTTTTTTCTTCTGCTGGATTGTTAATGTGCTACGTAGGCATGCTTTGAGCGACTGTAATTTTGAAAAAGTAGTCGTTCTTAAAGCAAATGGCAATTATTTAGACTCAAGATCCAAGTAGTAGTTAGTAATAGTAGTAGTACTGATGTATTTATAAGTTTTTGTGGTACTGTTTTTTTTATTATTTTGTTAATAAGAGAATATTTATTTTACCTTGTACTACTTCATTTTTAAACTGTACGTTAAAAATATGAACTGTATATTAATAAATACTTTATTACTAATATCTAATATTACTAATCCCGGTTAGCAATATTTTAATTTAAATTGAGCTGACTTAGGCCTTTAAGCTTCACACCAGCATAGATCCTCTATTATTTTTATATTCTTAAATAAACACAAATATACTTAAGTGTTTTGTAAGTACTTATTTAAACCTAAATGTACTTGAGTACATCTGTATATGTACTTAAGTATACAATGTATTTAAGTATCCTACATTCTACGGAAGTATATTTCAGAAGTTCGTTTTTATGTACTAGGCTAATGCACTTAATTTTTAGGATTTAATTACTAGGTACTTAAATACTAAATAGATGATTAAGGACTCGTAGCGGCTGTATCTCAGAAACTATTGATCATACGGCTTCAAAAAAAAATTTAAAACAAAAACGGTCAAGAGAAAATGCTGGAAATTATTTTGAACTTTCTATTTTAACCGTTAGAGGGCGTAATTCGCTATGGTAATTCAAAAAAATCACTTTTCCCCTATAAATGTCTAATAATAGTATGATAATAATAATCGAACGGTAATTTTGATTAAATTTTACAAAAGTTTTATTCAACACTTTTTGCTCTATTCAATAAAATAACAGGTAGGGGCGATTGGGAACCTTAATTTAATAAATGTATTATAACTACGGTGTCTTTTATCAGATTTTGAAAAAATTTATATCGATTAAAAGAAAATTGATTGTTTAGTAAAATATTTCAAAATAGTTCTGATTCAGTTGTTTAAAAGAGCACTAGGTGCCGTTGTTTAAGCAGTAACCATTTTTTTGAAGTTTTCTTGAAAAATTTTAATGGAATGTTATAATTTTTATACGTTATTTAGAAAGAGAATTAAATTCTGACAAGAAACAAAAAAAAACCGTGTCTTTTTATCTTTTTCCTAACCGAATATAAGCAAAAGTCTATTAATGGTGAATAGTCCACTTAAATATTAATAAATAAAATTATTGCTATTTTAATCTAGTTGGCTTTGAAACGTCAGTAATTTTTCGATAGCTTAACTGTAAAGCGATTAAGACAAAAAATATTAAAATCGGATTTAAATTAACTCTTTAGTGTAAGTTTACTGGTTTAATAAAACTAATTGCGAAATAAAAATTGAATATATTAATAAAATACAACTAAACACAGAACACAATAGAGAATGCAATACAAGAATTAGAGGTAGTGCTCGAATTGTTTTCCATCTTTTTCAATGCAAATATCAAGTCTCTGTTTAGTTGAATTGACAGCAGCTTCTATTTCAGCCCTAGGAATACGATCAATTTCAGTTTGTATTCGTTGAATTAGATCTTCTCTACTTACAGGCTGAGTTTGGTAAACTAAATCTTTAAGTCGACCCCACAAATAAAAATCTAATACGGTGAGGTCGGGAGATCTATGGAAATAGACTACCTCTTCTAATCCACCTATTCCGAAAATGTTGATTTAAAAAGTCTTTTACAATATTTGTATAATGTGCTGGGCAGCCATCCTGCTGTATCCACATATTACGGCGTACCTCTAGTGAAATATTTTCTAATAAAATAGGCAATTCGTCTCTCAGTAATCTTAAATATCGCTCACCATTTAAATTTTCATTAATAATAATAGGACCTATAATTTTACCGTCTAAAATTCCACACCATACATTTACTGACCACCGACCTTGATTAAAAACTTCTCGCATCCAATGAGGATTGTGGTCAGACCAGTAATGCATATTATGCCTGTTTACAGATCCATTACTGGAAAATGTAGATTCGTCGGACCACATTATATGTGATAAAAATTGTGGATCCTCATTAAGCATATTCTTAATCCAGTCTTTTATCATAATCTGTTAATTTCAGACCTTGATGAAGGGCTACATGGTATGGATGGAGACGATTTTGTTTTAAAATAGAACAAACGCAGTACCTAGTAAGTCCTAAGTCGGAAGCAATTTTCCGTATACTTATATGTGGATTTGCAGCAACGTATGCTAATATATTTATTTCGTTAATTTCCGTTCTGCTTCTTCTACGTCGTTGAATAGCTTTTTTAGGTTGAACACAGCCAGTTTCTTTTAAACGAATCGCCAGATTTTTAAATGTTTCTCTTGTTTGCAAAACTCGCTGAGGATATCTCAACGCATATTCTCTGGATACAATCGGGGCGTTCTCAAAACATTCCAAATATACTTTTAACATGTCATAAGCTTCGGAATTACTGTAAGGCATGATGTCTTTTAACTTATTAAAATATAATTAATTTGACATTTAAGCTTACTGACATTTCAAAGCCAACTTGATTAATATATCAATAACTTTATTTATTAATATTTAAGTGGGCTATTCACTCTTAATAGACTTTTGCTTATATTCGGTTAGGAAAAAGATAAAAAGACGCGGTTTTTTTTGTTTCTTGTCAGAATATAATTCTCTTTCTAAATAACGTATAAAAATTATAACATTCCATTTAAATTTTTCAAGAAAGCTTCAAAAAAATGGTTACTGCTTATACAACGCCACCTAGTGCTCTTTTAAACAACTGAATCAGAACTATTTTGAAATATTTTACTAAACAATCAATTTACTTTTAATCGATACAAAGTTTTTTAAAATCTGATAAACGACACCGTAGTTATAATACATTTATTAAATTAAGGTTCCCAATCGCCCCTACCCGTTATTTTATTGAATAGAGCAAAAAGTGTTGAATAAAACTTTTGTAAAATTTAATCAAAATTACCGTTCGATTATTATTATCATACTATTATTAGACATTTATAGGGAAAAATTGATTTTTTTGAATTACCATAGCGAATTACGCCCTCTAACGGTTAAAATAGAAAGTTCAAAATAATTTCCAGCATTTTCTCTTGACCGTTTTTGTTTTAAATTTTTTGTTGAAGCCGTAGGATCAATAGTTTCTGAGATACAGCCGCTACGAGTCCTTAATCAGACACCCTGTACTTGTACTGGCACTTACTTGCAATTTTTAAAAGTACTTGTACGTGGGACTTAAGTACATTTTACTTGTATTTACAGCAGCTCTTGTTTCTGGATCTGAGTTTCTTATTAAACGGCAGGTTTATTTTTAGTATTTACATACCCTATAAATTTGTAACTCGTTTTCATTAACACCGTGTATAGTTGAACAAGAGATTTTTGTAATTACGTAGGAATAAAAACGAGTAGTTAAGTAAAAAAAAGTGTAAATGGGCTTACCTGTCGAGGTAACGTTGGTCGTTGAAGTGCCAGGTCTCTGGTGATAAATACCATTCACGGGATGCGCCGTATTCTGAAAAATAAAACGAACGTGTTTTCGTATCTGTTTATTCAGTGTTTTTAGCTACTAAGCTTTTAGTTTCTCTGTATACCAGATTAATTGGATTTTTAAGGTTGGTTAAAGTCGTAAGTAACGGAATAACGTTCTTTCGGGGAATGTGACCCTGAGGTCACTATTACAGAAACATAAAAATACGCTTTAAAATAGAATTCTTAGAATTCGCGTAGGTAATCAATATGAGGCAAAAGGTCCCGTACAGAGGACTCTTACTAAATTAATTTGTCCAACAATAGTGAATATGGACAATCCACTCGAGTTGTACAGAATATTTTTTCTACGACCCACTAACAAAAATCTATAAATTAAAAAAAATTAGTTTAGGTTATTAAGACAAAATTTAACTAATTTATAAAATAAAATAAACATGAAGAAAAAAGAGGTAATTTAATTAGTCCCTAGCCCAGATTTGAACCCGGGCCACTCGCAAAGCAGCCAAACGCCCTGATCTCACCTCCATGGAGACACCATTTTAGTTTTAACACGAGTATTCGTAATTAATTTAGTTTCATATAGGTACATAGTTTAATTAAAATTTATGATTTATTTGTAAACATATACGAAATAAAAATATTCATTCTATTATTTATCGATTATACACAAGAATAATTTATTTTTACGTATATTTAGTCTCAATAACTAAGAACTATACTTTGTCACTTATATATGAATTGTGATTTGAAGGTTTCATTTTTTTGCAGTGATCTTACTAGGTAGAATGGATATAAAATATACTCGTTCAGTTAAAAGCAAATGGCATACTTTTTCGTTTTGTGGTCTGTGCGTATATAAGTTAATATCTTGTGGGTGTAGAAAATAATTTGTGCAACAAAAGTGGATATGATGGCCATAACGCACGAAGACGAAATTTGAGTACGACCCCGTAGGCGGAGTGGACAATCCACTCGAGTTTTCTACGAACCACCAACGAAAATTTACAAATAAAAAGAATATTTTAGATTATTAAGACAAAATAAGTAATTTTAAAATAATTTATGAATTTTAATAATTTTTAAAATAAAATAAACGAAAAAAAAAAAAACAAAGAAAAAAAAGTTCATTTAATTTTTCCCCATCCGAGAATCGAAATCCAGTTTTCCATTTGGAAGGCAAGAACGCTAATCACAGGACCACCTATTCTTTTATTTTTAATGCTTTAATACTCGTAATTAAATTGACTTCATATAGTTTCATTTAAATTAACAAATTATTTATAATTATAGACGAAATAAAAACAGAAATGTTATTATTTATCGATTCTACACAAGAATAACCTATTTTAATGTATGTTTATTCTCAATAACTAAAACATATACTGATAATTAGTTTGACAGAATTGTCACTTATTTAAAAATAATAGCAGTCGGTTGATCAAAATATGAACGGTGATTGGTGGATTTCATTTTTTTGCAATGTTCTCACTCCCTAGAATGGATATGAAATATATTCGTTCGGTTGAAGGCAATAGCATACTTTTTCGTTTTGTAATCTGTGCGTAGATAAGCTAATATCCATATGGGTGTAAAAAAATATTTTTTGATCTTGTTAAGAAAAAGATTTACTACAACTTAATAGTAATCATTTAAAGAAAAATACATGTTTAATAATGTTAATTCTCTATTAAAAGTTTTTAGAAAATTTAATAAACTTTATAATTATTTTGAACAAACGGACTATTTTTCAAAAAAATGTGCTAACACAGAGCTAGTGCAATTTATTATCTTTGCACAAAGAAATTATATTATCTTTAAAATTGTGGCTTCCAAGATTAAAACAGAATGTCTATTTTAATACAAATTTCTTGCTATTGTTAGCGGAGCACTAACTCTGAAGTGTTCCTATTTTTAAGAACAGCAAATGTGTTTGTCGTTTTCCTTCTATAATTCCTCAGTGAACTCATATCACGATAATTACATACCTCTACTTAAAACGATCAATAATTTTTTAGCGTGTTCGCGAAAAAAGTTATACTTTACCCACTTGTTACATGACTATTTAAACTAAAAAAAAAAAATCGACCAAAGTCGAACTAAAAGTACTATTGTTTGAGATTTCCATGTGCTATTGTATTGGATTTAATTGAAACACAAAAGCTGACTTTTGGTTTTAACGGTACACCGCACATACCTAGGGAAAGGTCAATGTAAAAGCTGGATTTACCAACTGGAACAGAATAAAAAGAGTTTTGCAATGAGCTATTCATATTTTTTTTTTAAAATCCATATGAAACTTTATCATTTACAAAGTACAGAGTGATCCACAAAAAATGTGTAAAAATTTGCAGGATTTCTACAATAGTTTAATAAACGCCAATCCTGTTAAATGTTTAGAAAGAGCGTCAGCTGTAATTGGGAGTACCCGCCTTGCTTCGTCAACTTCGTACCCTCAGCCGCTAGTTAGAACAACTTTTATTCCTGTTTCCCTTTCTTCTGAACTTCTGATGCAAGCGTCAACATGAGCAAGTGTGTGCTTCCATTTTATACAAATGTTTAACTCCCCAAAAGTGGGTTTTTGTTTCTTAAATTTCACAAAATAACCTCAGTGTTTCGGGAACCTGTAAGTATTTTATTTTAAAGAACCGGGGTACCGAGCGTCCTCGACGCATTTAATTTTGAGAAGATTTCAAAAGTTATGTCATTTGAATAGTAAATGTTTGCAAATTAAAAGTTTAATTAAATACAGGGTGTCCCAATAGTGTGTGGAAGTTCGATATATACTATATTATAGAAAATATCAAACAATGTTACTTACAAAAGTTGTAGATAATATTAATCTGCACATTTCAAAATTATTTTCGATTATACAGAGTGATCCATAACTTCAGAATTAATCAAACCTATGTTTTTTTAAATGGACCACCCTGTATTTAATTGTAAATTTGAATTCCCCTGACTTTGCCCATCAAGAAAATACCAACATGTATGAGGTTATACTGGGTATTTTGGAAGTTTAAACCAATTTTATATGAAAATCGTACTAGGTTCAACCCTCTGTATATTTCAAAAGAAACAATCGAACATCAAATTTTTTTGATGAATCATTTTTAATGATGGTCTACTTTTATAAGAATATATTATTTTTTTCCTAGCGCAACAGACGTGTACAGGGTGAGTCAAAACTCAGATACATGATTTTCTCATTTTTTTTAAATGTAACACCTTGTATTTCATATCACTACTAAAAAGTACCCTAATTATACGTTCGTTTGAGTTAAATATTGCCTATCCCTAAACACAACAGTTTAGCGAGATTCTTAGATGAAATGTTAAAAAGGGTTAATTATAACTAAATTCACAATGTAATTTACTTTCTTTACTTTTAAGGTTAGGTTCACTCTGTATTTCATATCTCTACTGAAAGTACTTTAATTATACGTTCGTTTGTCCCTATCCCTAAACACAACAGTTTAGAAGATATTTTATATTTGAATGAAAAAAATATCAGCCAAAAAAAGCTATTATAAAAGCTGCTCAAAGTGACTCCCTCCAACTGCAATACAATGTTGTAATCTAGCTTCAAATGATCTTTGAACGTTTTTCAAACATTGTACGTCTATGCTCGTGATCACTTGTCTTATTCTTACTTTTACTTACTTACTTTACTTGTCTACTTTTCTGAGGTCAGGGGACCTGGGAGGCCACATAACTGGACCATCCCTTCCAATCCACCTGTTTTCAAAATTATGATTCAGAAAGTTGCGAACTGGTTGAGCATGATGTACAGGAGCTCCATCATGTAATATCCACATTCGGCGTCTTATATTTAGTGGAACATTTCCCAATAGTAGTGGTAGATGATTCTGCAGAAAGTCTAAGTAGACCTCGGCAGTTACACGAACATGAAAGAAATGCGGTCCTATGACATAGTCCCCTAATATACCACCCCAAACGCTAATAGACCATCGTGTTTGGGTATGTATCATTAACTCATAAGGCTTGGTGGTGGAATAGTAATGAAAATTGTGTCTATTGACGAAACCGTTTTTGTGAAATGTTGATTCATCTCCAAAAAGTACACAGTAAAAAAAATCATTTTCATTATTAATGCTCTCTATTGCCCATTCACAAAAAGCTATTCTTTTTTGAAAATCGTTTTCAAGAAGCTCCTGATGACGTTGGATGTGGTATGGATGTACTTTATTTTTTAATTGTATCCTATTATATTATTCCCGTTTCATTTTCCATGATGCGTGTACTGGTGTTTGGATTTTCGGTAACACTAAGTAGAATACTGAGTTCATTTTGTTTATTTAAAGTTCGTTTTTCTCTATCATTTTTTTGATATGCTACATTACCTGTACGTTTGAATCTTTCCAACAGATTTTAAAAAAATTCTTTACGAGGTTGTCGGCGATTAGGATATTTTTGCTTATAAATTCTAGTTGCCAACAAGCAATTTTCATCACTAGCCCATAGCACTAAAATCATATCAGTCAATTCATTCGTTTCAAAATTCATTTTTAAATTAGTCAAATCAATAAATTTAAATACTTGTGAAAACTAAACGTAATTTTATTTTTTTATTTAAACAATTCGGAACTGTCAAATTATTCTTTTGACATGAATTTCAAAGCCCACTTGACCTAATGCACAAAAAAAGTTGAAGTTCTCTTAGCGTTTGTAATATGATCTTATTATTTTATCTATTTTTATAGTGTTTTAAGCTCTATGATTTTGGGGAGTGGGTCAGGTTATTAAACAACTCGTATTACTTTGAAAAAGAATGTTGAGCGCCACTATATTTAAAACTTTCTAAACTTGACAATCGATTAGTGATGAAAATATAGAAAATCACTAACCATTAAGATATTATAATTAAATAAGGATAAGGTAGCGACAAATTATAATTCACAGAGACTTACTTATTCAAATTTAAATGATTTATTAAGACTTATCTGTGGTATTACAGGTATTTTAGGAGTGACTGTAGAGGCCTTCTTAAAGGGGATTCGTATGATAGGCTTGGATATCAAATCTTCATAGGTAAAGTTAAATCTCGTAAACTTCTTTGGATGGCTCGAACTAAACCTCTTGAAATACTTGAAACAACTTCTGTAGCTGAAACTAAACTTCTAAGTTTCAATATTTCTACACATGCAGTTGGAACGTTCTTCCAAACAATCTTTTTCGATAAAACTTCTATAGAACTTCTACTGAACCATCTAGATACAGCCAGGCTTTATAAAATCAGACGGTCATTAAAAATATTAAAGACAATTAGTACAAGATAAAAGATAATTAAAATTCAATAATTTAACTTGCTCGTTGACAGCTATCAATCGAAAATGAATTGCCAACATTAGACATAAGGCATAAACGACAAATGACATTTGTGTAGAGATGTTGGTGTCAAAATAACGACAACGGTTACAACCGTTACAATGTTTGGGACTAAATAACGGTTTCAACCGCATTGCATTTTATATAAAAAGTTGTAAAGGTCCCAAAAAATTATTTCAGTTGATAAAAAATTGTACCAGGTACCTTAAAAATATAAACTGTTTAACTAGTAACTAGTATGTAATATTTAACAGGAGTTTAAATCAAATTATATTGTGAATTTAGTTATAATTAACCCTTTTTAACATTTCATCTAAGAATCTCGCTAAACTGTTGTGTTTTGGGATAGGCAATATTTAACTCAAACGAACGTATAATTAGAGTACTTTTTAGTAGTGATATGAAATACAGGGTGTAACATTTAAAAAAATTGAGAAAATCATGTATCTGAGTTTTGACACACCCTGTACACGTCTGTTGCGCTAGGAAAAAAACAAATATATTCTTGTAAAAGTAGACCATCATTAAAAATGATTCATCAAAAAATTTTGATGTTCGATTGTTTCTTTTGAAATATACAGAGGGTTGAACCTAGTACAATTTTCATATAAAATTGGTTTAAACTTCCAAAATACCCAGTATAACCTCATACATGCTGGTATTTTCTTGAAGGGTAAAGTCAGGGGAATTCAAATTTAAAATTAAATACAGGGTGGTCCATTTAAAAAAAAACAGGTTTGATCAATTCTGAAGTTATGGATCACTCTGTATAATCGAAAATAATTTTGAAATGTGCAGATTAATATTATCTACAACTTTTGTAAATAAAATTGTTTGATATTTTCTATAATATAGGATATATCGAACTTCCACACACTATTCGGATACCCTGTATATCATAATTTTCATCTAAATAGTGTTCTGTAAATTATTCTTGACCGTGTTCATCTATTTGGGGCTGTGGATCTAGCATGTGTTTCAATACTATATTACGAGTCCACGGAGCCTTTATAGGATTTATGGATTCATAGGATGCTTGATCCAGGTGTTCCGGAAGTTAATTCATCGAGAAATTCATAGTTGATTGCTTATTGATTGAAAAGTGTGATAAACAACGGTAATTTGACAGACAGACAGACAGACAGACAGACAGACAGACAGACAAACAGACAGACCAGACAGAGACAGACATACAGACAGACATACAGACAGACAGAAAGACAGAGAGACAGACAGACAGACAGACATGCAGACAGACATACAGACAGACAGACAGACAGACAGACAGACAGACAGACAGACAGACAGACAGACAGACAGACAGACAGACAGACAGACAGACAGACAGACAGACAGACAGACAGACAGACAGACAGACAGACAGACTAAATACATCAGCTCTGAAAACAATATACTATGCACTGCTACATAGTATTTTAACGTATGGAATTGTTCTTTGGGGAAATGCTAGTTATGCCTATAAGGCATTTTTAATACAAAAAGAAGCGGTGCGCATAGTTAGTGCTGCAGAGTACGACGCCCACTGCCGACAGCTCTTTAAGAGGCTACGTATCTTACCCTTGCCATGTGTTTATATATTGGAAAATCTGTTGGTTGTACACAATAATTTGATTTCATTAAACACACATGGGGATTTCCACAAATACAATACCATAAATTGCATAGTTTCCCCTATGTCTAGATTGTATATAACTCAACAAAATAAAATTGATATAAAATAATATAACAAGTTTCAAGCACACCACAGGGAGGTTGACATTAGAACGTTCACTGCAAATAGATTCAAGAAGATGGCAAAAGACTTCTTACTTAAGGAATGTTTTTATAGTGTTAATGAATTTTACATCAAAATTGGCTAATTTTAATTATATTTTAATATTTGAAAAACTATATGTATAATTTTTCTTTTATTTGTATAGTATCTTTTTATCTGTAAAACCAGTTTCCGTATGATGTATAAATCTATTTTTAAATTTTGTAGCTTTTATATTTTTTACACTTTTTACCTTTTGTATTTTATATTTTTAACATCTTGTTTTTTTTTTAACTCTTTTTATTTGTATTATCTGACCTATATGTAATTTTGTACACTTTTCATATCTTTTATATTTTATATATTTTTTAACATCTTGTATTTGTAATATGTGACCTGTATGTACAATCTGTATTGAAAATGGTCAATAAAATCTATCTATCTATCTATCATGATTTTGGTGTCATTTTGCTTCTGTAAGTGTCCCTAGCCTATATCTGAGTCCGATAAGGTTTTGGCTTCCTCTATCCCGAGATCATGGACAGACAGACATTGGCACTTTAACATAGTAGGGGTAATTACTCATCCAACTACTATAAAATTAGTGGTGATAAGTGCCTTCACAACTTGTCCAATACCGGATGCCACTTTGGATTATCTAGCAGGAATTGTACCCGATAATACAGGGTTACCAGTCAAACATTGTGTTCTACTGTATTTATTTACTGTATTACTTTCAGTGCCAATCAGTTACATTTTCAACATTTTAATTTATATATAGGACTGACTTTATTTACATTTAATAGCTGTGTCGGGTGAACGTTCAACATTTATAACGTCTGAAATGGTGGGTTGTTAGAAAGTCCTTGC
The DNA here is from genome assembly GCA_927349885.1 of Psylliodes chrysocephalus. Classification (NCBI taxonomy): domain Eukaryota; kingdom Metazoa; phylum Arthropoda; class Insecta; order Coleoptera; family Chrysomelidae; genus Psylliodes; species Psylliodes chrysocephalus. The sequence goes on along the minus strand of OV651820.1, from coordinate 33,831,417 downwards.
GACTATAAGTATTTTTATTTGTCTTTCTCACTAGGTACTACTAGTCACTACCAAATGTAAGAGAGGAAAACATTCAGCTAAAATTTTGAGCACATTTGTAATAGAACCAGCTTTTTCCTTACCTCCGATTTCTGCTACAAAATGTTTTTAGCCCATGGCCGACAAAGTCAGAAATACGAGTCACGTCCGTGATAACGCACGGCTCTGAATTAAATCCAAACTGACACTTAAAAAGAGGAACCGTATGCTCCGATATACGCGATTTAGACTTCAACAATATTTTGCCGTTCAGATGTCACTGTAAGTCGAGAAAATAATTAATAAAGTTTTACATTTTATATCTCTTAACGGGAAACATTACATCTATTCTGGAGAATTTTTATCTCTTTCCGCATTGTAGAAAGAGTAAAATAAAAAAATTATTAGGTAGCTATTCTTTATTTTAACAAATCTCAAGCATGAAAAGTGTCATAGCAGTTAATTAAAAATGGTTATTTCGATTAAAATTTACTGAATATACACAGAAAAAATCATTATCTACATTCATGAAAAGCTTTACACTTGGAAGATTACATTTGTTTAAAATAAGACAGAGTTAGCTTCAAATACTACCTATTTCTCGATACAATAAGAAAACAAACGTTGAATAAGTGTAGGCATAATCTTGTATTTTAAGATTTATAATAATTAATCTGAGAATAAATTATTTAATTCCAAAATAGAATTGTGAATTAAACTAAAAAAGCTCTTACGTTTATTGTAAGTATGATATGCTCTTAAAACCGACTTAATTCAATGTTATAAAAGGATTCGATTCAAAGCATTTAAATTTCAGAACGAGAATTAAATAATTCGAATCAAAAACCTATGCACTTCACAAAAGATTAGCGAGTACAAAATCACTGACGGTGTTACCAGCTGAAACTTATTTTAAAATGCAACCACTGCACTGGGTACGGTAGATATTTGACTGGTACATGTTGAGATGTGATACTATTCGGAAGTCAGAGACACAACGCATTTATAGAGAATCTGGCAAATTGGCATTAGCACGTGTTCATCCTATTGTCCATTTTCTAACATGTTTGCGTCGTATCGTTAGGGTTGCGTTTTACTTTTTGTTAGAAATTCTTTGTGATTCAATTAATAAGTGTATGAATAAATTAAATTGAAATTGAAGATTTATTAGATGAATGGGGTCTCAGCGACCTGATACCAATATTTAAATATATGTATATTTAGTTCACTTCTTGTTAGGTATTATATATAAGTAAATTTATAATCATAAGAACAGGAAACAAACTGAAATAGAAGTAAAAAAAATGTATGATGCTGGATGACATTTGGAAAGACTACTTCTGCCTTGCTAAGACAAGAGGTCGTATCTACGAAAATTCCGATTTCAAGATTCTTACAAATTTAATAGGCTCACATTTAATTTATTATGACACAAAATAATAAAGGCCTATTTGCATTAGAAAATATTTACCATAACTATAAAAAAAGGTTAGTAAAATATGCAACACTTATTTGTGAAGTCTAAAAGGACGTAATTATCTACCTACCCACATCGGCTCGGTGGTGTAGCAGTCTAACGCGCTTCTATTCATTTATAGGCAAGTTTATGGTCCGAGACTGCCGGGCTTCGAATCCCAGACCAGACCATGTGGATTTTTAATTAAATTGCCTGATTCGGTATATGATTTGATGTGTGCCGTATTAATAGAAATTCAATTTCTGTTGATATGACATGCAGATTATAAAAATCTCCATGCATTACCGTCTCGATGATGCTGGGTGAGGTTTTCCTCACTTGTAAGTCAAATGGCACCATCAATCATCTTTAAGTCGCCCCGGAGCGCCACGGCAAATAATAATAGCCGTCCCTTTCCCCGCACAAGCTCAGCTTTTGGGGTTAAAATTCACTCGTGAGGGGGTGAATTAGGGAGAGTATTATTATTATAACAAACATTTTCGTAAATTATCATTTCAAACACTTTCCCAAAGTTACAGAGTATGGCTATGGGTCTGTAATTATCTATAGCAGAGCGATCACCGGATTTATGAATTGGACAAATTTTTGCAGTTTTCCATACGTCAGGATAAGAGTCCGTTTTTAAGATTAGGTTAAACAAGAAGCAAAGAGGTTTGGCAAATGGATAGGAACAGTCCTCGACAACAAAACTTGGTACATTATCTACTCCCGCCGAAAATTTGTTTTTAAGTTTTTTTGAAGCTAAAACTATCGGTTTCAAATACTGAGTCAATACAAATATGCAAATTAGACATTCAAAATTGGGTAAATGATTAGAAGGTAAATAAACACTAGAAAAGAATTCAGAAAAACTATTTACAATAGACTGAGACGTTTCATAGACTGAATTATTTAACTGCATTCTGCCAGGAATTCTAGATTTATTGTTTTTGCTATTTATAAATACCCAGAATTTATTTGGTTCTCTTTCTATTTCTTGAACATAGGCTGCATAAAACGTTTTGATTTGTAGCCTAATTAAGGATCTTAGGTTTCTAAATGTTTGTAAATATTTTTAATTAGGTTACAAAAATTTGTCTAGGTACATTTTATCCCTATTTTTGAACCACCTTGTATATTATCCTATCGTTTTAATACCCATCCCTTATAATATACATTTCCTAAATTAACTTTTTGTTTCAACATTCTGTATAATTGTTTTCACATTCTTAATTTTTTTAATTACATATTTATGCTTTTTGTAAAACTTTTAATGTATTTTTAATACCCTTTATAATTTCTACCTCATTATAAGTGACTATATTTGTTAAAAGACTTTGTATATTTACTTGTCACCCAGTATAATATTTACGGATCTATTAACTATTTATTAATTTAATTTCTCCGTTTTCCATTTTCTTCTGTATCCCGTATTAAGTACCAAGTACCTATAAAAAATTCTTAATATTTTATGGTCTCATCGTAAAGACTAGAAAAGTTGAACGGACCCCGTATTTTATTTGTTTTTTTTATATCGAAATATATGTTAGTGTCCGATTACAATAAGAAGACACAGCTACGTCATCATTTGGCAACGTTATTATTAATTAGAAACAGTCGAAAAAACAGTGAAATTTCCCCCGATAATAGCAAGCAACATCAATAAGTATGAAGAATTGCGCCATACACTGGCAGATAATAATATTTCTTTTCAAGCCACAGCTCTTAACAATAACCAGTTTAAAATTAATACTAAACAAGAAGAAGACTTCAAAAATGTCATATCAACCTTGAATGCTAAAGAAATAAATTGGCATTCCTATGAAATTAAACAGAACAGAGACATTAAAGTAATGGTTAGAGGTCTACCATCTACATCTAAACCAGAAGATATTGTTGAAGACTTGCAGAGACAAGGATTAAAATGTAAAGAAGCTGTCAATATAATAAAGAAGGAAATAGAATTAACCGAGGATAACACTCGTAAACTAAATAAAAAAACATTGCCGCTAATCATGCTATCATTCGAAAATATTGAAGATATTAAGAAAATCTACGAAATCAAAGCAATACTTAATCTAAGAGAATAGAAACCATAAGAAAGTCAAAACTAGTTCCGCAATGCAAAAACTGCCAGCTATTTGGACATACACACAACTTTTGCAAAAGAGAATCAAGATGCGTAAAGTGCGTAGGAAAACATCATACGAAGGATTATGTAAAAAGTCCAGAACAACAACAGAAGTATATAAACTGCCTAATGGAACATCCTGCTAACTACAGAGGATGTGAGGTAGCTAAAACCTTTCAGATAAGGAAGGATAACACCACTAAACCTAAAATAATGACGAGGCAGAAAAGATCCATAAACGCTTTTCCTACTGTCAGGTAACAAACTCACAGCAGCAACCAATTCAAAGGTCACAACCAGCCATGAATCCCACGCCACAAATTGCACAGCATACTGCAGTCAACCAGCTTAGCAGAAAGTACTACTCATGAATTATTATTATCCTTAATAACCAGAATAGATTCATTCTCAAACATATAACAAAACCACCAATGGACAAAAGAGATATTAGAATAGCCACTTGGAATGCCAATGGTATTCTCCAAAAACAAACTGATATCCAAGTTTTCTTGGACGTACAAAAATAGATATGTCTGATTTCTGAAACCCACCGTACAACAGAGTGATACATTAAATTCAGAGGATATAACTTCTATCACACTATCCATCCATCAAATGCAGCAAGAGGAGGAAGTGCGTTAATTATTAAAAATAACATTTCCCACTATAAGGAACCAGGCATCCAAGAACCAGAAAATCAGGTAACCATTAACACCTTTAACATTAAGGGGGCAAAATTACAATAGCTGCAATCTTTTGCCCACCAAGATACAACCAGAAAAAAAATCTCAATGTACTCAAAAAACTAGGTAACAAATTTATAATCGATGGAGATTACAACTCCAAAAACACCAACTGGGGTTCAAGATTAACCACAGTCAAAGGAAAAGAATTTCACCGAGCTGCATCATAACTTGGTTGTACATACCAATCTGCTGAAAAACCCACCTATTGGCCCACCGACCCAAATAAGATTCCAGACCTTTTGGATTTCTTTATTCTGATGAAAATTTAACCAAACTATACGTAAGTAGAAGAAAACTTTGATGTGAATTCAGACCATTCTGCAGTAATCCTTACTCTAAGTGATAATGTTATTCAAAAAGAAGCCAAACCGACCCTAGCAAATCGGAAAACCAATTTTGAAGGTTTTCAAGAGGACTTAACAAATACTATTCAACTGACCATAACACTAAAAACGAAAAATCAGCTAGATGAAGAACTGGAAAGGTTTATAGTTGAAATCCAGCAAGCTGCATGGAGGAACACACCAAAAGTAAGAAGATTAACAGCTGGAAAAAACTATCCTGTCGAGATAAGAGAACTGGTGGCAAAAAAAAGAATACTAAGAAAGAAATGGCAGATAACAAGATCACCAGAAGATAAAAATTTATTAAATAGGGCTACCCAAAGACTGAGAAGAGAAATCTTAAATCACAAAGAAGAATCCTTCAACAGATATCTAGTAGGGCTAACAGATGATAAAGAAACTGATTATTCACTCTGGAAGGCAACTAAAAAAATGAAAAATTCGTGTAAACACTGTCCTCCAATCAGAATAGCAGATAACAAATGGGCAAGAAACAATCAACAAAAAGCTGATATTTTCGTTGACCACCTACAAAAACGTTCCAATTAGATGAAAATCAAGACACTCCTAATGAAGTTAAGAAATAAATTCAGACACACATCGACTCACAGAAAGTCCCAGGATATGACCTTATTACTGGAGAAATATTAAAGAAACTACCACGGAAGGCTATTGTTAAATTGACATACCTCATAAATGCCGCATTTCGCTTTAAATATATACCTGATGCGTTGAAAATGGCTGAAGGTATCCTTATTCCTAAGCCAGGAAAACCTCTGAATGAAGTGTCATCATATAGACCTATATCATTGTTATTTGAAAAACTACTACTAAAAAGACTAAAACCAATAATGGAAAATAAAAATCTGATCCCTTCGCACCAATTTGGTTTTAGAAACAAACACTCGATAATAGATCAAGTACACAGGATAGCCGATATCATCGAAAAAGCTTACGAAGAAAAATATATATGCTCAGCTATATTTCTTGACGTAGCCCAAGCATTTGACAAGGTTTGGCACGCTGGCCTAATACAGAAACTTGAAAAAATGCTCCCTAAACAATATGTCGACATTCTACAATCATATCTAACGGGAAGAATGTTTAGAGTAAAGCAAGACGAGGCATACTCCGAAATGAAAGAAATTAAAGCAGGTGTCCTACAAGGCAGTGTGCTAGGACCGGTTCTTTACTTATTATACACCAGCGATATGCCTCAACAACAATCTGTTAAAATAGCAACATTTGCAGATGACACTGCAATATTGGCGGTTGGCGGAACTAATACAAGGACCTCAGAAAAACTTCAGGAAACCTGTAACAGAATCAATCGATGGACAAAAAAAGTGGAAAATAAAAATAAATCAAACTAAATCAGTGCATGTTGATTTTACTCTTCGACCAAATGAACAAAAACAAATAAGAACAAACAATGACGTTATTCCGCATCACGATTCGGCCAAATACCTAGGGATGAACCTAGATGTAAGACTTAAATGGAAAGAGCACATAAAAAAAAGCGTAAAGAAGTTGAACTTAAATTCAAAAAAATGTATTGGCTCCTAGGAAGAAAATCCAAATTGTCAGCGCACAACAAACTGCTGATTTATAAACAAATCCTAAAACCAATCTGGATTTATGGCATACAGCTATGGGGATGTGCCAGCAAGAGTAATATCAACATGATACAAGTTTTCCAAAATAAAGTCCATTGGTTCTACCGAAACGATTATCTTCATAGAAACCTGAAGATGCCAACAATCGAAGAAGAAATAAAGAGGTTTGCTGCGAAACATGACTGTCGACTCCACTCCCACGTCAACGAAGAAGCGCTGCAATTACTGGACAACTCTACACTCAACAGAAGGCTCAAAAGGAAGAAGCCATTTGAGCTAGTGCAGTGAACGTTAATGTTAGTGCTAGTGTAAAACAGTGTAATAAATCGTCACGCCAACTTGTGATGCTTTCCTATAGAACAATTAAGACAGCTCAATGGGGACTTCTTAGATAAGTAATTAGTTAATAAGATTTTTAGATTAAAATTGTAGGTTAGTCAGTAATGACTAGTAACCATACCCTAACAAAAAAAAAATAATATTAATTCGCTATCGCCCCGCATACTGGGGGTTTAGTGGAGTGTTAATATTATAGGAATATAGGAAATATTTTTTTTGTACCTCAGGGACTAAAACATACATTTTACTCCATCATTTTAGGGACTGAAGTGTCACTTTTAGTCCCGCAAATAACAAAACCAATAGAAACCATAGCAAACTACTTTATTCAAGAGGTAATACAACAAGACCTCTTTTATAAGCGAATAAATTTATCAATTTTTCCCGAAAATTATTTAATTTAATTTTTTTCCTTGTTTTTTTTTTTTTTGAAAAATATGGAGAATGAAAAAATATGACTGTCTATATTTATTTCAAGTACATTTTAATTTTTTTTTTAAACTTTGGAAAATGAACAAATTTGACTGTATTACCGGTTATATTTATTTTAAATACATTTTATTTTGTATGTGATGTAAAGGTTTTCATTTCTGACTTTTTTTATTATTACACGTTTACGTAAGTCCTATACTTTAGTAAAATTCTGCAATAATCTTAGTATGTCAGTGTGGCGC